>CAIGQZ010000427.1:26584909-26607246 GCA_903798205.1 Danio tinwini
GAGCTGCCTAAATTCAAACAGCACATCACATGCCCCACCAGAGACAATAACATTTTGGATCATTGCTACACCACAATAAAGGATGCATATCGCTCTGTCGCCAGAGCAGCTTTAGGACTCTCCGACCACTGCCTGGTTCATCTTATACCAACTTACAGGCAAAAACTTAAAACTACTAAGCCAGTATTAAGGACTGTTAAGAGATGGACCAACGACACAGAGCAGGTCTTACAAGCCTGTTTTGAATGCACTGATTGGAGTGTTTTTGAAGCTGCAGCCACCAACCTAGACGAGCTCACAGAGACTGTAACATCATACATCAGTTTCTGTGAGGAGTTATGCATCCCTACCAGGACCTACTTATCATTTAACAATGATAAACCATGGTTTACACCAAAACTTAGACAGCTTCGTCATGAAAAAGAGGATGCCTACAGGAGCGGGGACAGGATTTTATACAATCAGGCCAGGAACACACTGACAAAGGAGATTGGTGTGGCCAAGAAAAGCTATGCCAAAAAGCTGCAAAACCAGTTTTCTGCCAACGACCCTGCATCAGTATGGAAAGGCCTGAAAGACATCACAAATTATTATAAAACGCCATCCTCCAGTATCGACTGCAACAACCATCTTGCAAACGAGCTGAATATCTTCTATTGTAGATTTGACACCTCTGACCAGACACCTCACACCCACCCGGATCATCTCCCTACACAGCCATCAACACCTCCAGCCATCTCCCTCTCACCTCCTGCACTTCAGATCAGTGAGGATAATGAGCATCAGATCCTCAGTAAACAGCCATCAACACCTCCAGCCATCTCTTTCTCCACCCCGGCACTTCAGATCAGTGAAGATAATGTGCGTCAGATCTTCAGTAAACAGAGGAGACGAAAAGCACCAGGTCCAGATGGTGTTTCACCAGCCTGTCTGAAAACTTGTGCGGACCAACTGGCTCCCATTTTCACACAGATCTTCAACAGATCACTGGAACAGCGCAAAGTTCCATCCTGCTTCAAACGCTTCACCATCATCCCAATACCAAAGAAACCAAAGATCACAGGACTCAATGACTACAGACCTGTTGCCTTAACATCTGTGGCCATGAAGTCATTCGAAAGACTGGTGCTAGCTTATCTGAAGGACATCACTGGACCTTTGCTGGACCCCCTGCAGTTTGCCTATAGAGCAAACCGGTCTGTGGATGATGCAGTCAACATGGGACTGCATTATATCCTAGAACATCTGGACAAACCAGGGAACTACGCAAGGATACTGTTTGTGGACTTTAGTTCTGCCTTTAACACCATCGTCCCATCACTGCTCGAGAACAAACTGACCCAGCTGTCTGTCCCTAGCTCTGTCTGTCAATGGATCACCAGCTTTCTGACAGATAGACAACAGCTAGTCAGAATGGGCAAAATCACATCCGACAGCCGCACCATCAGCACTGGTGCCCCCCAGGGATGTGTTCTCTCCCCACTGCTCTTCTCCCTGTACACAAACGACTGCACTGCAAAAGACCCCTCCATTAAGCTCTTGAAGTTTGCGGATGACACTACTGTTATCGGCCTCATCCGGAACGGTGACGAGTCTGCATACAGACAGGAGGTGGAGCGGCTGGCTTTATGGTGCAGATACAACAACCTGGAGCTGAACACGCTCAAAACAGTGGAGATGATAGTGGACTTTAGGAGAAACCCCCTGCACTCCCCCCACTCACCATCATGAACAGCACTGTGGCTGCAGTAGAGTCATTCAGGTTCCTGGGCACCACCATCTCTCAGGATCTGAAGTGGGACATTCACATAGACTCCATTGTAAAGAAAGCCCAGCAGAGACTGTACTTCCTTCGTCAGCTGAGAAAGTTCAACCTGCCACAGGAGCTGCTCGTACAGTTCTACTCAGCTGTCATCCAATCCATCCTCTGCACTTCAATCACCGTCTGGTTCAGCTCAGCTGCCAAAACCGACCTCCGTAGACTACAGCGAATAGTCCGGACTGCTGAACGAATCACTGGCACTACCCTTCCTACACTTCAAGAACTGTACTCTTCCAGAGTGAGTAAAAGGGCTCGTAAAATCACTCTGGACGCCTCACACCCAGCACACTACCTGTTCGAACTGTTACCGTCTGGTCGTCGCTACAGAGCACCAAGCACAAAAACAGATAGGCACAGGAAAAGTTTCTTTCCTCAGGCCATCTACCTCATGAACAGTTAAATATTCCCCTACTGTGCAATAAACGTGCAATACTTTCTCATACGCACTTGTACACAGCACCTTATAACCTGTATATTTACAACATATCTGTACATACATTCAACATCCAGATCTTTTTGACTAACTGCATCTCTGTTTAATGTTTATTGCCTTTTCTTTTCTTGTATTTAATTTTGTGTTGTCACTCGTCACTTTATGTACACTGAAAGCTTCTGTTGCCAAAACAAATTCCTTGTGTGTGTGAAGCACACTTGGCAATAAAACTGATTCTGATTCTGATTCTGATTCTGATGTCAATCTCTCTTACCTGGCAGTGTTCTAGTGAATAAATAATCATAACACACAATATTCAGAAATTAGGGGCCAATCACACTTATAATAGTGTGGTGCGCTTTTTATCTTGCAAGGCAACGACTGAATCAGCCAAGTATTGTGCACGAGTGTTGCTGTTGATATTAGTATAATTTTTATATTTAATAATATTGTGATATTCAAGATTTCTGAGGTCATACAGCTCCAGATAACTCAAAACAGCAACCAGTCTCTTCTTTATTTGCAAAAGTCTTTAAAGTCATCTTGACAACACAAACACTGCTGTCACCTCAATGGAAACCGCGCATTTGCTTTCATGTGATTGGAGAAGGAAAAAGACGCGAGTGATGTAACATCCTTTTTCCGCTGAGAGTTAACTTTTTTTTTTTTTAGCTATGAGTGCACAGCGAGCAAGGGCAAAACAAAACAGTTAAAACACGAGGCACAGGGCCATCAGTAAACCATTCAAAAGATACGCCTCTCAACGCAAAAATGTGTATGGTGTGATCGGCCCCTTACAGTGTAAAAATGCATCCAAGCAATTTAGTCAATGGCATAAATAAGCAAAATCAAATAAAAATAAAAATGACCACATTAAATCACTTTGATTATCCTAAAGGGCAAGAGGGTTCTTCATCGTAAAGCATGCGTATGTACTCTATTAAGATGGTTTATGAGGACATGCTTTATATGTCTTTGTAATAAATGCGCTTAACGTTCGAGTCTTACAACATTCAATGCTCAACATCTGTGCTAATCAGTAATGTCAATGTTTTTTTGCACGGCAAAATTCTAGTGAGAATGGAAAAAGTGGAACAAAAATGAACAAATACAATAATCAGAAATTAGAGTGTAAACATGCATTCAAGCAATTCAATCAACGGAATAAATAAGCAAAATATTATAAAAACAAAAAACACCAAATTACATCACTTTGTTTAGAGAGCCATAAGTAACTGTTTCTTTCATGCACCGTGATGCAGACGCAAACAATTTGGTATCAGTTCAGAAATAACAAAGACTATAGAATACACAAGACGTGTCACTTGTAAAGTTGGGGAAAAGTGTAACGGTCAATATGGCGAATGAAGCCCCGCCTACCAGTACAGGAGCCAATCATTGATCGATATAGACTGACGTTTCTCCGGGGGACCAGATGTGTGCTTTTATGGCAGTTTGGTGGTCCGCAAATGCACTGGAACCTCAGTTGCTTCACAGACATAAGAAATATATCCAAATAAAGCTTGAAATCATTTAAATGAATCTAGTGCACTTAATAATCTAATCTGAATGAAATGAATGTGAGATACAGTCCGTCTAGTCAAATGCACACCATCAAGACCAGACGATCATTATAAAGAGGATGATATGGCCATGAATGAAGTAATGTCTTGATCTCATTCCTTTCGAGTGTGCATGTGCATTAGATTAGATTAGATTAGATTCAACTTTATTGTCATCACACATGTACAAGTACAAGGAAACGAAATGCAGTTTAGGTCTAACCAGGAGTGCAATAGCAGCAAGTGCAGGATACAGGTATATGTTATAAAGTGCAGTTATAGAAAAACTATGGTGATATTTACAAATGGATGTACTATGAACATTATATACAGGTTGTGTTAGCTATGAACAGAGATTTACAATAGATGGATAAATGTACAGGTTGCTATTAATAATCAGAAGTGTGCAGATAGATAAACATAATTACAAATGTATATGTACAGTGGGTGTGTACATAATTTACAAATGTACATGTGCAGTAGGTGTGTACAGTTCAAATAAATGAATCAGTGCAATGAATATGTGCAATTTTTAAATGTGCAAATGTTAAGTAATGCAGTGATTATGATGAGTCTGAGTTATGAGGAGAGGAGAGTGGGGTGTGTATTAGGGGGGCAAAAAGTCAGTGGGGAGCAGAGTTCAAGAGGGAGACAGCTCTGGGGAAGAAGCTGTTCTTTAGTCTGCTGGTTTTTGTCCGGGGGAGCCTGAAGCGCCTGCCAGAAGGCAGGAGAGAAAACAGTCTGTGAGCAGGGTGAGAGGAATCTTTAAGAATACTGCGTGCTCGGCGCAGACAGTGTTTCCTCTGGATGTCCTCTATGGCTGGCAGTGTGGTCCCTGTGATGCGTTGGGCAGTTTTCACCACCCGCTGCAGTGCCTTACGCTCCGCAACAGAGCAGCTTCCATACCAGACTGTGACACAGTTCGTCAGGATGCTTTCTATTGTGCAGCGGTAGAAGTTCACCAAGACGGCTGATGACAGCTGGTTCTTCTTAAGTTGCCTTAAGAAAAATAGGCGCTGGTGAGCCTTCTTGACCAGGCTGGAGGTGTTGGTGGTCCAGGAAAGGTCCTTGGAGATGTGGGTCCCCAGGAACTTGAAGGATGATACAGGCTCGACGGCCATCTCATTGATGTAGATGGGATCATGTGAGCCTGTTCGTCCCTTCCTGAAGTCCACAATGAGCTCCTTGGTCTTGTCGGTGTTAAGGAGCAGATTATTGTTGGTGCACCACGTGGCCAGATGCTGTATCTCCTCCCTGTAGGCAGTCTCATCATTGTTGCTGATTAGACCAATCACTGTGGTGTCATCTGCAAATTTGATGATGATGTTGGATCTGTTCACAGGCCTACAGTCGATGGTGAAAAGGGAGTAGAGGAAAGGGCTCAGCACACAGCCCTGTGGTACACCAGTGTTGAGTGTGACGGTGGTGGAGCAAATGTGGTCTGATCTAACATTCTGAGGTCTGTTAGTCAGAAAGTCCATAACCCAGTTACAGAGAGACGTGTCTATATCCAGGTCTCTAAGTTTGATCATTAACTTAGAGGGTATGACAGTGTTGAATGCTGAGCTGAAGTCAACAAACAGCATTCGTGCGTAAGTGTTTTTATTGTCCAGGTGTGTGAGTACAGAGTGCAGCGCTATGGAGACTGCATCTTCTGTGCTCCTGTTGCCACGGTAGGCAAACTGATGTGGGTCCAGTGTGGATGGCAGAGAGTCTTTCAGATGTGCCAGGACCAACCGCTCGAAGCACTTCATGATGATGGGTGTGAGTGCTACCGGGCACAGCTGCTAGGTTAAGGGACAGGTTGAAAATGTCTGTGAATACCCCAGCGAGCTGTTCTGCACATGCTTTGAGGACACGCCCAGGAATACCGTCTGGTCCAGCAGCCTTACGCACATTGATCCGACTCAGTGCGGTGTAGACTTCTGAGGAGGTGAGTGTAATGGGTGAGTGGTCGGTTGAGGAAGTGATCCTGATGTAGGGTTCATTATTGTCTCTTTCGAAGCGGGCATAAAAGTCATTAAGCTCGTTCAGGAAGGAGACATTTGTGGCTGTGGGTGTGGAATGGCTGGGTTTGTAGTTGCTGATGGCCTGTATGCCCTGCCACATGCGCCGAGGATCAGAGTTGGAAAAGTGCTCCTCTAGCTTTAGCTTGTAGCAGTGCTTGGCCTTTTTGATGCCCCTCTTCAGATTAGCCCTGGAAGTGCTGTAGGCCTGTGCATCCCCTGATCTGAAGGCAGTGTTGCGTGCCTTCAGCAGGAGGCGCACCTCCTTGTTCATCCATGGCTTTTGATTTGGGTATGTGGTGATCTGTTTCTGGGTTGTAACACTGTCAATGGTGGTGTTGATGTATTCCAGAACAGAGGAAGTGTAGCTGTTAATGTCTGTGTGAGAGCCACATGTGGCCTGGGAAGCAAACATACTCCAGTCTGTGTGTTGAAACCTGTCCTGGAGTGTGGAGTCTACCCCCGCTGGCCACACTTTGATGGTCCTCACTGATGGCTTCACACGGTTGATGAGGGGTGAGTATCGGGGGGTGAGGAACAAAGAAAGGTGATCTGATTGACCCAGGTGGGGGAGGGGGGTAACAGCATAGGCTTTAGCCATGTTTGTGTATACCTGGTCCAAAGTCTTGTTTCCCCGTGTGTGACAGAAAATGTTTTGATGGAATTTGGGGAGCACTGTCTTTAAGTTTGAGTGATTAAAATCCCCCGCAACAATAAAAGCAGCCTCCGGGTGAGCAGTCTGTTGTTTGCTGATGGCTGCATGAAGTTCATTCATAGCAAGCTTTGCATCAGCATCGGGTGGAATGTAAGCAGCGATTATAAAGGTGGAGGTGAACTCCCGTGGCAGATAAAACGGTCTGCATTTGACCATCAGAAATTCCAGGTTAACAGAGCAATGTCTCCCAACGATGACAGAGTTTGTGCACCACGCTTTGTTAATATAAATGCATAATCCTCCGCCTCGGGTCTTACCGGAGTCATCCGCCGCTCTGTCTGCTCGGAATGTCTGATGCTCAGTTAAAGATACAGCGTTGTCTGGTATCCCGCTGTTTAGCCATGTTTGTGTGAAAATCATGACATTACAGTTCCATAATCTTTTGCTGTGGTTGATGCGCAGTCTAATCTCATCCATTTTGTTCACCAGGGACCGTACATTGGCGAGGAAGATGCTGGGTAAAGAGAGCCGGTGTGGTGTTAGCTTTAGCTTAGCTCTTAGCCCGCCGCGCTTCCCCCACCTTTGTTTACGTTCCCGTCGCCGTCTTCGAGCACTTCTGCCCGGCCGTACGGAGCGCTCAGCCTCGGGTGTCCTGGCGATCTCTGGGATGAGTCGTAGATTGCTGATAAAACTGTCCGAAATGCACAAACCAATATCCAAGATCTCCTGTCGGGTGTACGATGTAAAGGCATTACTGTTCTGCATGAACAGACCCGAAATGAGCAGGAAAAATACTGCAAAATTGCAGAAACTGGAGAGACGCCGAGCCTCGCGATGTGTACGCGCCGCCATCTTGGTCTATGACATTCAATGCTCTCATCTGTGGTTACCAGTAATGTCAATATTTTCCTTTTCTGGCGGCATTTTAGTGAGAATGGAAAAATAACAAAACACAATATTCAAAAATTACAGTGTAAAAATGCATCTAAGCAATTAAGTAAATAAGTCAATAAGTATTTTAGTACTGGGCATTAACGTGTTGGTATAGTTGGCGTTGTGACAACCCCTAATAATCAAGGAATAGGCCAAGAATGAATTTGAGGGTGCTCTCAAGACCTACCTGAGCTCAGACTTCCCTCTTTCCCGATGAAACGGGAGGGAGCCCCAGGCTCAAGAATCTTCTGAGCTCAAGGCTCTCTCCTGGGACAGCATGCCAAACACGCTTTATCAATCTTCAGCTAAGTGTGAACTTAGGTTATTTAGTGCTATAACACATCCTTAAGTTTGAAATGTCTGAGTTTCTCAGTTTAAAAGTCAATCAGATTTAAATGGCAAGAGTTCATGTGGGGACAAAAGTAACAGTTATTTAGGTCCCACTGCTATTATAGCCATACCTTATTTTTCACTTCTACATTAGAGTTTTGATTCATATGTTTTATAAAATTCATGCATATTGCCTATAATAATAAAAACATTGTAGATAAGTGTAATATTACATTGTTGCTTTTAAAACCTTTGATGGACGTGAAATTCCAAATGAACATGCAGGACAAAATATGTTTGCAGTTAACATTAACAAGGTCATAGTGAGACACATTGAAAACAAGAGTAAGCAAGTAAATCTAGCAAATATTGTTATTTTTGTCCTCACTAAAGGGGTCAAAGGTAACAATGTGCAATTTATGTTTAAAGTGAAATTAATTTAACTTAAGGTGTTCTACATTTGTTTAAAATACCATCTGATATTTAATAACTGAGTTAGTAACCACAGCAAAATGATTTCTGTCTAAAACGTTATTTTTCAAAAATAGAGTTTTTAATAAAAAAAAAATGGTACATTCGTCCCTGCTCTCGCCCTACTCTATTACAAGGGTTTATGAGGACATGACTTATATCTCCTTGTAATTTAATACGCTTGACATTTGAGTCTTATGACATTCAATATTTGCCACAGGTTTCACCTGTGTGTTGGGTTTAGGTATAGGGTCATATGATAAGTGTTTTTTTTAAATGCAATACCTCTATGGCGAGTCCCTGTAAACCATCAATGAGTGTTTGTAAATATTATGCAGTACCAAATTCAGAGCCCCCTCTGCAGCCCAGCACTTAAATCCAATTTTCCAGCTCACACCATTAAGTTCTGCTTTAAAAAGCTTTCACCTGACAGCTTTCTACAAACCAGCACAGGACCCATTCAGGAGACTAATTCAATTAGTGTCAGCTCAGTCCAACAGCAGCAGGACTATACTTTCATGACCAGAACAAGCAGTACTGACACAAATTAACATTAAGCAAGAGAGAACATTCGGAAAATCACCTTTAACGGCATTAAGTGTACCAATTATGCCATTTTTTAGAGATCCTGCAGTACATTTAGATCCATCCACCTATCTATTAAAAAAAAAAAAAACATTCTCATTTCTCACAGGGTCAGAAAGGGTTCATTTAAGCCCTGCCTTCCGAAGAGCCAACGCTGCTCTGATTGGTCAAATTATCAACTGTTAATTGGGGTTTATGCAGAAGGGCTTTTAATTTTCAATAACCCAGTTGAAGCACTACGGTGAACTTTATGCCATTACATAATCAATGCCTTTAATGTCTGTTTTCTTTTAAAATGAGTGATCTACACTGCCTGATTTATTAAGAATATAAAGTTGGTCTCAGAATGTACAAGTACATCAAGTGCACTGCATTAAATTCCATTGTCCCTCACCAAGGGTCCTATCATACACCCGGTGCAATAAGGCGAAAGACATAATTGGGGTGATTTGTTGCTATTTTCAGACCAGTGCAACCCTAATTTTCACATTTTGTGCCACGTTGTTTAAATAACAAATCCATTTGTGCCATTTTGTGGACTCATGGGTGTTCTGGTCTATAAAGGAGGTGTGTTAGGGCGCATTGTTTGTGCATTGCTATTTTGAGGAACTGAAATAGACTGTGCAATTGACCAACTAAAAGCTGCTCTAAAGTCCAGCGCAGAGGGTGTTAGCCTATGCTGGTCCAAACGCATACACATTGCTGAATACACACAGGATGTTCAGTAATACACAAAAATCTTTAAATATGAAAAACAATTAAAGGGTTAAAATGTGAAAAAACACTACCTCCATTCCTTCATGTCAGTTTTTTTTTATCATTTTATTCATGACAATTTGCATTTGTATAATGTTGTTGTTATTATTATTTATTATATTTATATTTATTTTAATAAAAACAAGTTTAGATTTGTCCACCTGTCAGGTTTTGGACCATACAGGGCATAAGAATAGGACGTGTGTTTGGATATAACTATAAGTTCCTTGACCACACTTTGTTATTATTGTTCATTTATTCATTTGCTGGAAATTAGAACTGAATTCAGAAATAGTTTTGAAACAAATCTTTGTGCTTAAAAGTCTTTGGTGGAGTATGTACAACACCGCTTCCTTATCCATGAAAGTAAAGAAGTAAAGTAAAGAGTAAAATTAAAGAAAAGAAAGTAAAGAGGCTGAATGGAGGAGGCTCATTCTTTATCCTCACACTGCAGATGGTTTGTTTAACTGTTTTCTCGCTAGTGAAGCGTTCAGTTTTTCCACTTACAAAGTCCGCCATGTAAATATAGCAAATGCGCCATGGCACAACACAACTGACTCTTAAAGAGAATGGGAGATGAGACTCTGATTGGTTTAATGCACTGGCCAGTATGTTGCACTGTCACCTTGTTAGACAGTACCTGTTGGGAAGTGTCAATGCCCTCGTGTAAAGTTGAAGTCAAAATGATTAGCCCTCCTATGGTTTTTATTTTTCAAATATTTCCCAAATGATGTTTAACAGAGCAAAGATTTTTTTTTACAGTATTTCATATAATTTTTTTTCTTCTGGAGAAAATCTTATATGTTTTGTTTTGGCTAGAGTAAAAGCAGTTTTGAATTTAACAACCATTTTAAGGTTGATATTATTAGTCCCGCAAGCAATTTTTTTTCGATTGTCTACAAAACCATCATTATACAATGAGTTGCCTATGTTATCTAACTTGCCTAATTAACCTAGTTAAGCCTTTAAATGTCACTTTAAGCTGAATACAAGTATCCAGAAAAAAATATCTAGTAAAATATTATGTACTGTCATCATGGCAAACATAAAAACAAATCAATTATTATTAAAACTATTATGTTTAGAAGAAAAATATGTTAAACAGAAAATGTGAGATAAAAATATACAGGGGTGCTAATAATTCTGACGTCAACTGTACACTGTAAAACCCAACAGTCAACTTTATTGAACAAAATGAGTGTAGTTAACTCAAAATTGACTGAAAGTTTATTCTACTCATTTGAAAAGAGTTTTGAACTCAGTGTTGAAGGTAATGAGTTAATTAAATACCTCATTACTGAATAAGATCACAGTACTCATTAGAATAAGTTTTTTTTACTCAAATGGTTTGTAGCAATCGGTTTCCTAAAACGGTGTGAGTTGACTTAACTTATTGAGTTTTACAGTACTCAGTTGGTTTGAGTTCTCTTCATTTATTGGATTTTACTGTGCTCAAATTGCGTTGTTTACTCATATGGATTAAGTTCACAGTACTCATTAGGGTTAGTTTTTGGACTTAAATTGTTAGTTGCAATTGGTTTCCTCAAATGGATTGGACGGTGTATATATAATTTTTCACATGCAGAAGATAGATCTTCAGCTTTCAGTTGCATTGTAAAGTTAAAACAGGCTTTCCTGATGAAGTTTGAGTGTCTACACGACAATGTCTACTCTGAAACCCATTTTCTAAAACGTTCACTTTGAAACTTGTTTTCAAATGAATGCGTTTAAAGTGCCAAAAATTTAAGTGTAAATATACAGGCAAAATGTAAAAAAATAAAAAGTTTCTCGTTTTGAGCTGAAAATATTGTCATGTAAACAGCCCCTAAGATGTTCACATCTTATTTTCCTCCTTTGAGGTTGTAGAAAGCATTTCAGAAGTTTTTTTTTTCAATGGTGTCCAGCGGGTTATACAGGATCAAAACTCTACTGTTTCAATGCAACCTTAAAAGGACTCTATAGCCAAGGATCATATCTACTGAAACAACCTGTCATTTTCAAAATAAAAACTCCATTTCAAAAACAAATCTACAGTAATGTTCTCCTCCAGCTCCAACTCGGGGTCTAAACATCAGGTCGGTACTTCTGCCAAAGAAGTCCTTAAACTTGCAACATACAAATATTTCAAATCTACATACTGTAAGTGCGTGCATGAAGTACAACTAATTACAGGCAACTCATTTCAGGCAGTTCAGAACCAGTTCTGTCTCTTAAGAAAAAATAGTCACGTCCTAATTCATAGGCTGCATCCTTTAAAGGCCACATCGGAGACGGATTACATCACAACAGCGTGACCAAGTCTCTCCCATTTCAAAGGTTCCTTCATCGGCAGCTTCCAAATGAGTCCTTCAGGCAATGAAGGCTATAACTGACAGATCCTTCGCAATTCCAAACCCTCTCAAGATTCACCGCGCACCAGGATTTAAAATAAAATATGCAGCTTTTCACTTGCATTTGTATCAGTAGCATCCAAGTATGTTCAAATGCATTACTTTGATTTCAATTTTCACAAATCCTGCTGTACTGTTTTATTTTATTATACAGTAGAACATAAATTAATCCCAGAGAACATATTTAGGTTGTGAAGATAGTTTAATGTTAGTTTAAATTGACCATTGTGCTATTTAAAAGATTGGGTTAACTTTATTTTGATGGTCCGTTTGTTGAATTAAGTTACATTGCATCTACATGCCAACTAATTGTCGGTTAGGGGTTGGGGGGGTTAGTGTTGTCATGTACTTGCAAAGTTTCTTATAGTCAGTTAAATGTCTGTTGAAGGAGCAGTATCAATAGATATTAAGCAGACAGTTTACTAATACTCAAATAGACCATCAAAAGTGTTACCCAAGATTGCTCAATTTGTTTTGCAGGTCTCTTCTCAGCATTTTTTATGCATCCAAGGTCAAAAAACAGGTTTATTTTATTGTAAAATACACTTTAATTCACCTAATTTCTCAACGAGTCTAACAGAATTCATTTGAAGTTTAATTCTTTGCAGAGAGCGAGAGTTTTGAGTTTATTTCCATATCAGCTTTGATAGTTTGTAAATCTATCCTTTTACATGATAAATCTGGCCAACTGCTGAAAGCGCATTGGAAACAAAACACCCACCCAGAGGCATTTTACCCCCAGCAATAACAAACACTGTAGATCAATAGTCTCAAACTCAACTCCTGGAGAGCCGCAGCTCTGCACAGTTTAGCTCCAACCACCTCCAAATCACACCTGCTTAATAGTGTCTAGTAGACTTGAACACCTTGATTAGCTGGATCAGCTGTGTTTGATTAGGGTTGGAGCAAAACTGTGCAGAGCTGCGGCCCTCCAGGAATTGCGTTTGAGACCTATGCTGTAGATCAGGGGTGTTAAACTCAGATCCTGGAGAGCTGTAGCTCTGCACAGTTTAGTTCCAGTCCCGATTTAACACATTTACCTGCAAGTTTTAAACAAGCCTGAAGGACTGAGTTTGCTCAAGTGTGTTTAATTAGGGTTGGAACTAAAGTGTGCTGAGCTCCAGTCTTTCATAAACTGAGTTGGATACCTGTGCTGTAGATGGTCACAATTGCATTGATTTAACTATATTAATTTAAGGCCGCGTCCAATAGTAAAACGCTGGAAGAATTAGTTGATCAACCCAAATGTCCATCACAAGTGCCAAAAAATGTGTAAATAAACAAGCAAAATGTTAAAAAAGTTTCTTGTTTTGACCTGAAAATGTTGTCACGTAAACAGCCCCTAAGATGTTCACATGTTATTTTCCTCTGAGGTTGTAGAAAGCATTTCAGAAGTCTTTTTTTTTTTTTTTTTTTTCAAAAAGCAGACTTCAATGATGTCCAGCGGGTTGAACAAGGTCAAAACTGTACAATGGTCACAATTGCATTGATTTAACTATATTAATTTAAGTCTGTGTCCAATAATAAAATGCTGGAAGAATTAGTTGATCAACCCAAATGTCCATCACAAGTGCCAAAAATGTGTAAATAAACAGGCAAAAATGTTAAAAAAGTTTCTCACAAAGCACAAACAGGGCATTTCCAGAGTACATTTTTACATTAAATGCATTCGTCTACATTGAGTTTCTCTGAGAATGAGTTTGTTTAAATGTACAAGTCACAAGTTAAAAAGTGTATACAAGTGTTTTATGAAGTGTTAGGGAAAGTAACTTTTTTAAAAGTAGTGCATTACAATACACCACAGAAAAGTAACTAGTTGCATTACTTAGTTCCTTTTCATGGTAAGTAATGCGTTGCGTTACATTTGCATCACTTTTATTTACTTTTCTTTTTTCTCAGTAGAGGAGCTCTGGATTTAGCAACGTATACTGTATAACCTACACCACCAGTGGTTCCCAACCCCTTGGCTGTGGAACGGTACCAGTCCATGGATTAATTGGTACTGGGCCAAACAAGAAGCCATTCATTATTTCTGTTTTATTTATTATTTGCCTGAACAATTTTTTATTTTGAAAAATAGTTTATTTTGAAAAGTGACCGTATTCTCTCAGTTACATCTCAGTTATTTGAAGGCCAACATTTACAAGTTGAAAGGGTACAGCAATATAAGTATCTTGGCACAATCTTTGATACCACATTAAAGTTCCAGCAGAAGTCAGACGCTGTTATTAAAAAAGAGCATCAGAAAATGTATGTTCTTAGAAAACTGACATACAAAGACAACCTTTTATACTATCTATACTGAGAGAATATTAAGCTTTTCCTTTTTATGCTGGTTCTCCTCACTTTCCGTTAGAGACAAAAATCGCCTTTAGAACTTAGCCAGGACTAGCTCCAAGATTATTGGTTTGCCTCTGTGGAGTCTAGCAGAGTTACATCAACAGCAAACGATTGGGAAAATCCAAAGTGTGATTTTTGTTTTTCTTCTTTTTTTGTATTGTTGCCCTCTGGAAGATTTAAAATCTGTTATATCTGTTAGATTTTAAATGCTCTTCTAACAGATATAAATTCACCTTTGTTCCTGAGGCAATAAAGCTTTATAACCTTACATTTTAGCAAGTTTAAACAGTTTTATGTATGGGTTCTTGTTGTTTTTAGTACTGTTTATGAAGTTATTATAAAGCATGCTGGATTGTGTTTTTTAATATTGTTTGTAAGTGATTTGTCGCTTTATGCGTTTGTTGTATCATGGAATGCTACAGCCCTAATTTAATTGCCCTTAGTGAGATTAATAAGGTTGTTAAACTTAACCCACAAGCTAGCAAAATGGGTATCACTTTATTGTGATGGTCTGTTAAATGCATTTTGTTGAATTTATGCTACATTGGATCTACATGCCAACTAATTCTCAATAGATTATAAGTAGACTGTTAGGTTGCGGTTAAAATCGCCAAGCGTTGACCGATCCACGGCAATAAAAAGCAGGGTTCCCACTCTTTCATGAACACCAAATTCAATGACTTTTTAAATCACTAATATTTTAAATCGAGCACTTTTGTAATTCACAGCCCCAGCATGTAGCACCCAAGTCTTTCATGTACTTAAAATGTGACTTACACTTAATATTTACATTAAAATGTCATAATAATGATGTTTTAGATGTCATTTTTTTAAAAGTTGACCGTTTTAAACAACCATTTTAAAGTCATGTTAAAAGAACTTGCATTAGTTGAATTCTACTAGCAATATTCAAATGCACTTTCTGAAATATTGATCAAATGCATTTTCATAGTTCTTGTTTAAGATTGAAATTGAAGATTTTTAAATAAAGAATTCCTTCAGTTTTTTTGTTCAGGCTTTGAAAACAGATTGGCGAAATAACACCATTAACTTTAAATTCAAGCATTTTCAAGGACCCCTGTTTGTTTTGAAGTACTTTTCAGGCCTTGAATTCATATGTCTGAATATAAATCTGACCCACACCTTCATTTACTTCATGTTATCTTCTGAGAAGTTCCCCAGAACTGTGATGTGTATACAAATTATTGAAAGTTTAAAGCAATGTGTTTTCTACTTTTATACTTTTTGTCTTATTAGTAGGCCCACACGAAATGTGCGTGTGCAGAAATCTACAGATTTTTAGCCCATTATTGAGTCTATGTATTTACTTGTGTAAATTTATATTTATTCAGTTTTTAAATTAATTTCACTAATATCATTGTGATCTAATAATAGTAATATGAAAAATTCATGATTTATTTACAATGCACTTTGTAAAGTAATATTTTCTGTCTTTTAGTAGAGATATTATATGACAGATTTGCTTTGTTTACAAAATAAGTGGACCTAGATGGATTTGCAGTTTAAACATTAAACAAAAGTTTGTAGTTACGATACTCCCAAAATCATTCTGCATAAATCCGCAAAATATTTTTATTATTTTTATTACAAATTCTTTGCAAAATAGCAAAAAAATGTCTGCAGATTCTGTCTGGCCCTATTTATTAGATACATAAAATTGCTGTGCGTTGAGACAAAACCCTTTTCCCTTTCTTCCATGTGTTCCAATAATGAGAATACTTCCATTGCAGAAATGAAAAGCTCTGCCGTCTTGGTTTATATCTGTTCCTGCACATTCTTTTATTGAGTGCCTCATTCAACGTGACTTAATTTTAAATATGCATTTTATTTTTTAAAAGATGATAAATTCAAATAAAAAAGTAACTTAAATTATGTTTTTAAAACAAAGTAACTCGCATATTAATACTTCATTTTTTGAAAAAATTCGTTAATTCACTCGTTCACATCTTAGAAAAGTACTATTATAATGTTTTGACAAACTTTTCGATCCACTTCAAATGTTGACTACTGAATATATTGTCATACAATGAGGTTTGATTTAAATGCAAATCATACTTGCAAATTCTATACCATAAAGTGCAGATATGGTGCGAATAGGAAATTCATTTCACGGCTATTTAATGATTATAACAAGAGTTTTTTCTGAGCATGCATAAGTCGCGCTAGAGTGTTTTTCTGTTCTTCAGTATGTGCTCCAAAAATAGTACTGACAATGCAAAACAACTACAGTGTTTGAGGGTGAAAGTACACATTATTTGGTGGCTGACAATTATGGTAGGTTGCCATTATGCAAATGGGAAATGAAACTGGAATTCCTAATGACTTGTTTTTCAAAGTTCAAAATTAATTATTTTTATATTAAAAAAACTAAAACTTTGTGCCATGCACTTTGATCTCCAAAACTGCAGACTTTTTGCATTCAAAACAGCTATATCATGCAGCTTGAAGGGTAATATTCAAAAAAGCATAACAGGAGGACTTTGGCAAAACTTGGTTCAGCCTCTGTGGACTAATAACAAGCCAATATGTAGCTTCTGAATTGAGACACAACTACTGTAACTGTTGTGACCTTATACAGGGAGTGCAGAATTATTAGGCAAGTTGTATTTTTGAGGATTAATTTTATTATTGAACAACAACCATGATCTCAATGAACCCAAAAAACTCATTAATATCAAAGCTGAATATTTTTGGAAGTAGTTTTTAGTTTGTTTTTAGTTTGAGCTATTTTAGGAGGATATCTGTGTGTGCAGGTGACTATTACTGTGCATAATTATTAGGCAACTTAACATGTCTTAAAACAAATCTTTACCCATTTCAATTATTTATTTTCACCAGTGAAACCAATATAACATCTCAACATTCACAAATATACATTTCTGACATTCAAAAACAAAACAAAAACAAATCAGTGACCAATATAGCCACCTTTCTTTGCAAGGACACTCAAAAGCCTGCCATCCATGGATTCTGTCAGTGTTTTGAACTGTTCACCATCAACATTGCGTGCAGCAGCAACCACAGCCTCCCAGACACTGTTCAGAGAGGTGTACTGTTTTCCCTCCTTGTAAATCTCACATTTCATCATGGACCACAGGTTCTCTCATTTCATCTGTCCATAAAACCTTAGAAAAATCAGTCTTGAGATATTTCTTGGCCCAGTCTTGATGTTTTAGCTTGTGTGTCTTGTTCAGTGGTGGTCGTTTTTCAGCCTTTCTTACCTTGGCCATGTCTCTGAATATTGCACACCTTGTGCTTTTGGGCACTCCAGTGATGTTGCAGCTCTGAAATATGGCAAAACTGGTGGCAAGTGGCATCTTGGCAGCTGCACGCTTGACTTTTCTCAGTTCATGGGCAGTTATTTTGCGCCTTGGTTTTTCCACACGCTTCTTGCGACCCTGTTGACTATTTTGAATGAAACGCTTGATTGTTCGATGATCACGCTTCAGAAGCTTGGCAATTTTAAGAGTGCTGCATCTCTCTGCAAGATATCTCACTATTTTTGACTTTTCGGAGCCTGTTAAGTCCTTCTTTTGACCCATTTTGCCTAATAATTATGCACACCTGATATAGGGTGTTGATGTCATTAGACCACACCCCTTCTCATTAAAGAGATGCACATCAGCTAATATGCTTAATTGGTAGTAGGCTTTCGAGCCTATACAGCTTGGAGTAAGACAACATGTATAAACAGGATGATGTCAAAATACTCATTTGTTAATAATTCTGCACTGCCTGTATATATTCCAGAAAAAGCACATGCAGGTAAAGTCAAAATAATTAGCCCCCTTGTTATTTCTTTTTTCAAATATTTCCCAAATAAGGATTAACATAGCAAGGAATTTTTCACAGTATTTCCTCAGTTATTTTTTCTTCTGAAGAAAGTCTTATTTGTTTTATTGTGGCTAAAATAAAAGCAGTTTTGGCCCCCTTAAGCAATATTCTTTTTTTGATTGTGTACAGAACAAGCCCTCATTATACAGTGATTTGCCAAATTACCTTAACTTAATTGAACCAATTAACCTAGTTAAGCCTTTGAATTGCACCAAGCAGAATACTAGTATCTTTAAAAATATCCAGTAAAATATTATTGTTATATTGTTATTATTATTGTACTGTGTTGTTGTGTTCACATGTTTCTGTTTTCACTGGTTTTGTTTTGCATTTATTGGATACGCATTGTTGGCTGTGTTGAAAGTCAGTCTTTAGTGATATGGATTGACAATCGACTTTTTGATTTGTTCTGCCGATGTTTTTTTTTTTTTATTTTCCTTAGTGTGCTTTGCTTCCCATGTTAATCTTGAAAAATTTTAACTCCTTCGAGGATGTTGTATCTGCAGTGCTTCCCACACATAGACTTTATTTGAGCAGGCCGCCCAGGTATATTAACAGCCATCCAAGTATATTTAGTAACACATTTTTTTTTTTTATTGTTATTAACTTCCTTTAAATTTTTTTTGTACCCACCCAATAACCAAACATCCGCGATCGATTAAGTAGTGGAAAATCTGCTCTCGTTTACCCATTTCGTTCTGTGTGCGCAAGACCTTTAAACAACCCCACAGTCTCATGCAATCTGCAGACCCACAGAGGCACAACTTTTTGGGACTTTAATTCGTCTGATCTAAATGTCCGGGATTCAACTTTAGCTTTTGCTTTCTAAAGCTTGTATGTATTTTTGCATTACCTTTTTACCTAGGTCTACTTTTCATAAATCATTTTCTTCATCTAAACGTAGGGGCGCCACTGGGTGGTTGCAGTTAGGACGATTGTAAGGACACATGCCATATCAGGGCTCCCAGATATACTATTAGGGACCTACCAGAACCAAAACCAGCCCCGACAACGACCATTTATCAACAAATCAGGTGATTCCATCATGTCTGTGAAAGAAGATCAACTGCAGGAGATCGCAAATCTCATCTTTTCTAGAGTTCGTCATTTCCAATGCAGGTGTGCGGCTTGTGCGCACAAGAGGCATGATACACTTGCACCTTTCAGACGCACCGAGATCAAAGAGCATAGAATCACCAAGAGGCGACAATGTAGTGAGATTTGGGAAACAGCCACTAGATGGCGCGGCGGCCATTTTGGAATAAAAATTCCAATAGAACAACAGCATATTATATGTCTGTAAAATAAACTATTAAAAGTGCTGATGACTGTTATAGTAAGGCCCAATCCCAATTCTATTTTTGTACCCCTACCCCTTTCCCTTGGCCCTTACAACCGAGGGTTAAGCGGAAGGGCTACAAAATTTACCCCGAAGAATTGGGACAGCACTTCAACACCTGCACATGTCATCATACGTCATCGCGATCTCTTGCTTCATATGAGATCAGACGATTGCGACTGCTGTAGTTACTCTAGTTGTGTTATTTTTTTGGTATTTATTTTCAGGAAATCACTGAATGCATATATTATGTTATCATAACGATCTAATGTGGCAATAAAATCGTAACTATACTGTGTATTTACACAGTGGCCGTATTCATCTATGTAAACAGCCGAAAACAACATTAATATTATAGCAGAAACTGTAAAAAGCTCATTCTCAGCCACTAGACTTTTCTGACAGGGTATTCGAGTGTCATCGAGTGTCCGAATGATGTGGGACTGCTGTACAGGAGTTATGATTAGGGATTATGGATCTGCTAATTAAGCAGGTTTTTTTTAAAAGCATGACGGTAAAACACGAATGCGGTTATGAATGTATTAAAACATATGTTTGTTTGTCGTAAAGTTTCGTAATAATGACAAAAAATACTAATTTGTGGATCTCCTTCCGGGTTCAGCAATACTGCCATTGTGGCAGGTGTATTCTGGGAAACTTCTTACCCCTTCGTTTCAAGTGTGCTCCTGAAAAATCTTCGTTCGAAGGGGTGTAAACCCCTTGCCTTTAGCCCTACGCCTTCAAGCTAAAGAGAATTGGGACACCACTAGACCGGAACGTGCAAAACGAGGGGTAGGGGTAAAGGGGTAGAATTGGGATTGGGCCTAAGTGTTGCATTGTCGTCTTTCAGGTTGTATCTCAGCTTTAATGCGCTTTTTAAATAAATAAATAAAAAACAAAGCAGCTGCTTGCCATCGCGACAGCAATAAGATCCAATGGACAGCAGACCGCTTTCACTTCACAATTGCAGAATCCAGGGCTGTTGCTGGGTGCTGCTGTTGCAATGGAACGTTTTGAGTGTCGCCTCTTGGTCATTCTAAGCTCTTTGCCCAGATGAATGCACACCGCGAGTCACGTGACAAGAACTGACCAATCAGCTTCATTCTTTGTATGAAATACACATTTTGGTAGACTAATTATCTCAGATAAACACAGAACACCTAAACACTGCAGTGCTTTGTAATTTTCTCTATAAATAAAACTTGTATCAGAGTGACAGAAATGTTTTGTCAGATTGTCATCCTCTGAGAGAATGGTTGATGGTCGCCTAGCAAACTACTAACCATCCCCCACACCTCACCCGTCCACAGTAAAATTGTCAAGCATTGACCGGTCTGTGGTGATAAAAAGGTTGGGGACCACTGGGCTAGTTAGCTGATTTTTGTTTTGGTGTTTTGTTTTTATTTTGCATATTCTTGTTTCCTTTGTCCTCCTCATGTCTGTTAAATTTGGTTGATTTATTTTTGTGAAATTGTTGTTTTCTTATTTTTCTAAATTCACAGTTTGTTTATAATAAACAAGTTCACTTAATTAGTACTTTAGTTTCTTGTTGTTCCTCATCTAGTATAAATAGCAACCATAATTACAACTGGCTTAATGTTTTCCTCTTCGTCCCCCCTCGACCATTAAAAAGTAACAAAGGGACGTAACAACTGTCATCATGGCAAATAAAAAACAAATAAATTATTAAAACTACCATGTTAATAAATGTGTTGAAAAATATCTTTCCATTAAACAGAAATTAGGGGGAAAATATACAGGGGGGCTAATAATTCAGCAGGGCTAATAACCCAACTATATATACTTCAACTATTCAGGACTTCAACTATATATAGGTGTTTTAAATAAACATTTCACTTAAAAATAAAAAGGTTTACTCACCCACTTCCATGACAGTGAGTAAATAAATAAACAAACAAACTTTTCAATAAGAAACCCTGGAAATATGCATGTATTAGTAGGCGCAAGCACAAACGACACCATTCACAGCTCTAAGGTGCATTTTTTTTATAGAAAGTACAATGATTCAAACCAGTAACGATACAAATATATAATATAACCATGAGAGCATGTAGTCTAGTTATTTGCTTTCCTTTTTCCCCTTGTCTTTATACAACCCCCCACCAGCACACACTGAGTTTTTGCAATGTGTGATTGAAAGCATAAAATGGAGAAAAATAAATAAGATACATTCTTAGACAAAACAGGAGTGTTGGTTCAGTAAGGTCACATTGTGGCGTACACACACACATAAACACACACGTACACTGAAAATCTTAGAAAGCTCAGTACATCACTTTTTCTTTCCTCCTCATTATCTTTTGCCCTTTAGATCATTTCACTCAGTCACTACTTCCCCGCATCTCTTAATCGACAAGCCACCGCTGTGATGAGGGCAGCACCTTTTCCACTGCCGTCTTCTGACTGGACGAGACTGACCTCACAATTGGGTGCCAGGTCTCTAAGGGTCTCCCGCATGATGGTGGCAAAGCTGATGAGACAAAAGAGGAGAACATTTGTGGTTGAAATACGACACTTCTGAGAGATGAAAAAGTATGAGCTAAATCTGATATATTTAATTATTTCGTTTTAGTTTTTTTTGCCAGAGCATGGCACACAAACTTATTTAAACTTTTCAGAAATCCATCAGTGCCTTTTTGTGTCATCTAAATTGTCTTTGAGTAAAGCAAAAATACTGTTTTATTCTATTAACTTCTCATGAAATTTCTTCTGAGATGCCATTAAATAATTTTTGGCATAAAACAACCAAAATTTATAGCATATCAAAGTCACAATATCAATATCACGATATCAATATCACAATATAAATATCCCAATATAAATGTCAAGATATCAATAT
>CAIGQZ010000427.1:26615621-26641428 GCA_903798205.1 Danio tinwini
ATATATATATATTATAATTTTAAATAGTTAATTTTCCTAAACTGAACTAGTAATTGTGCACAACGATTGCATTTTAAGTGTCAACAAGCCCTTTGGAAAAAGCAGTGTCCTGTGAAGAATATTTCCACTTTATTTTGCTTATGAATAACTAGAAAAAGACACAATATGCAATATGAGCTTTAAAAAGTAACCGATTTATACCTGACAAAAGTCTTGCCGCCTATGCAAGTTTTAGGAACAACAAATAATAACTTGACTTCTAGTTGATCATTTGATATCAGAAGTGGTTTATATGAAAGGCAAAGGCCTCTAGATACCAAAATAAAATAATCATGCCTTGATTTTTAATTATTTAATTAAAACAGTTAGACAAAAGTCTTGTCACTTAACAGAAATAATGTACAGTATAGAATATAAAGTCATGCTGCAGTGGAAAAATAATTAATATTGTGTATGACGCCCATGAGTGTGGAGGACTGCATCTATACATCTCTGCAATGACTCAGATAACTTATTAATAAATGTAATGTAATGTGTATTTATATAGCGCATTTATTGTGTATGACCATACACCCAAAGCGCTTTACAATCATGATGGGAGTCTCTTCACACCACCACCAGTGTGTAGCATCCACTTGGGTGATGCGACGGCAGCCACAGGACAACGGCGCCAGTGCGCTCACCACACACCAGCTACAGGTAGAGTGAAGAGACAGTGATAGAGCCAAACTGATGAATGGGGATGATTAATAAAGTCATCTGAAATGGCAAAAAAAAAAAAAAAGCGTTCCTGCAGGACTCCAGGAGTTCATCAAGATTCTTTGGATTTATCTTCAATGCTTCCTCCATCTTACCCCAGACATGCTCAATAATGTTCATGCCTGGTGACTGGGCTGGCCAATCCTGGAGCACCTTGACCTTCTTTGCTTTCAGGAACTTTGATGTGGAGGCCGAAGTATGAGAAGGAGCGCTATCCTGCTGGAGAATTTGCCCTCTCCTCTGGTTTGTAATGTAATGGGCAGCACACATGTCTTGACACCTCAGGTTGTTGATGTTGCCATCCACTTTGCAGATCTCTTGCATGCCCCCATACTGAATGTAACCCCAAACCATGATTTTTCCTTTACCAAACTTGACTGATTTCTGTCAGAATCTTGGGTCCATGTGGGTTCCAATAGGTCTTCTGCAGTATTTATGATGATTGGGATGCAGTTACATTCTGCCACTTTTCCAAATGATCAACTAGAAGTCAAGTTATTATTTGTTGCTTTTACAACTGGGATCAACGACAAGACTTTTGTCAGGTAGTGTAGTTTAAACACTATAATTGTTCAATCAATTTAGTATTAATCTATTATACAAAAGATAAAAAACTGAAATAGTTTGAAAAATAGTGATTTTTCCTGTACTGAACTAGTAATTGTGCACAGCTATTAGATTTTAAGAGTTAACAGATAGGCCCTTTGCAAGCAGTGCTCTGTGATGAATATTTCCACTTTATTTTGCTTATGAATGACTAGAGAATAGCAAAAATATGGAACATGAGCTTTAAATTTGAAATAACTAGAAAGGTTGTAATAAGACAGCTTAACCCAGCAGCTGTTTTCCTCAAACACAAATGGATCATAGATTTTTAAGGATTAATGGTCGTTTTAGGGTGATCGCGGTGATCGATCAGCACCTCATAAATACTGGAATCTCTATGATTTATGGCTCAATTTGAACACATCTGCTACATTAACAAGCACCATGGGGCACAGGGTAATTTTACACCGTAATTTTAGGCTATTGTGGCATAATTAATTTTTTTCTTGTTTTGCATAAGCTATTCTTTTTCCTCCCTCCATTATGCGCCGCTCACAAAAGCTCAAGCGCTACAAGTGGAATGTCAGCCATAGTGTGAAAACTACTCATTTAACTAAATCTCAATTTCCAGTGTGCAAATATTATTATCATCTTGCATGCTTTATACCATGGTACTCTGAGATTTAGAACCGATTTAAAAATTTCAACTCTTCATTGTGATAGATTCCTATAGGCATTCCTTGAGTATTCAGAGAAAAACATTTAAATTTATGCAATTGGCAGATGCTTTTATCCAAAGCGACTTGCATTAAATGAAACTAAATCAATCGTTTTATTGCATGACACTGTTGTCTTGACAACCAGTCAGCGTATAACGTTTGCAGTAATCGGGTGACACACTTTACAGCAATTGAATGGGTGAGGATGTCAGGAAAAGTTGACGAACAACATTAATTTCTCAAACATTCTCCAAATCCAGCACAAAACTCTTCTGTTTGATTTGTTATGAGATAGTTGGAGTTGTAAACGTTATGAAACAAACGTTTAAGACAGCTGATGGAGTGCATGAGGTGCTATTTCTCACATTAGACTGCTAATTGTTGTTTGCACTGTTACTTACAGTGAGGGAAATAAGTATTGAACTTGTCATGTTTTTTTTTTTTCTCCTGGGAATAATATTTCTAAAGGAGCTGTTGGCATGGAATTGAACCAGATTTAGGTGAAAACCCAAACAATACAAACAAAAATAAAACAAACATCTGAAATTAGTTATGTGTAATAATGGGAGGAGAAAGTACTAAACTATTCAAATGTATTTAATGCTTTATATAAAAGGCTTTTTTGATGATGGCAGCTTAAAGATGCCTCTCATATGGAGAATTAAGCCACCCGCACTGCTCAGATGTGATTTTTTTTGTCCACAGACTTAGAGTGTTAAAATTTTGATGGTTCTGTGGGTCTCGTCTATCAAATCTGATATTTTTTGTATGTTTTATTGGATTCAGCTTAGGTGATTGGCTGGGTCATTCTACAGCTTGGTTTTCTTTCTCTGAAACCATTTAAGAGTTTCCTTGGCTGTGTTTTAGATCATTGTCTTGATGAAATGTCCACCCTGGTTTCCTTTTCATCATCCTGTTAATGTAGATGTTGGACTGAAGCAGCTGATATTATTTTACAATGAGGAAGTGCAGAGGGTTGCTGAGGAACTACTGAGAGATTTTTACACAACTTAATTTGTAATCTAATTAATTTTGTTTACTTTGCATATATGGATTTTGCTGGTTGCCACCAACATCTGGGGAAAATTTCCCCCACTGTATGACCGGCTTTGGTAGTTTATCAAAAAAATTGTCATTTAAATCAAGCTTTACTTGGCATTTTGCAATTTTTTTGCTTGTTATTTTGGTTTCTTTTACATGGCAAATAAATATTAAAAATAAAATTAATTTATATATAAATCATAACATTCAATAGTGAAGTTGCGTTCATATTACAAAATATATAACAGAAAAAGTAAATATAAAAATCTGTTTTTTTTTTCAATAGCAGTACTATCTTGCCAATTTTAAAGCTCATCTTGGCCAGGACACTCTTGTAAGAGAGATTGTATTGTCTCTTAATAAAGTCAATAAATTATCTGCAATAGAGATTGTGGTTTTCTCTGTTGCAGTAATCCCAGCATCCTGCTGTGTGATCACTCACTGTGGGTGAAGTTTGTAGAGCGTGCCGTCCACTCCAACTGTGATGCTGAGCTGATTGAGGCCACGGTTTAGACGGATTTTATCCACCACGGCTGCCAGACCGGCTCCACACAACTGTGCTGCCCGTTTGGACACAACGCTGCAAACCTCCTTCACAAGAATACTGTCGTCACATGTACTGCTGGTCAAACCCAGATGCTGCAGGATGGAGCGAACCTGCCTCAATGCCAAACGATCACTGTAAAACAGAGTTTGATTAATTTGACTGATAATAATAATCGAAAGTTAAACAAACATACTGTATATCTATGCATATCTCCTCCCATAGGACAAAAACGTAATTAATTCAAGGTTAACAGACGCCCTGGCTGTATTTTGCCCCAAAACCCAATAAACAGAGATGGAATATAAATAGAAAAGATATGCAAAAATCAAGGCAGAATTTGCAGGTTTGAATATTGCCGCTGTGCTGTTTTGTTTTAGGTTTAATCATAATCTAATTATATATGCCAAAGACGCCTCAGGCTTATCAAAGAATTTTGGACATAATCAGCATGCTTAGCATTTGAATGTCATTTTTTAAGAAGCAAAAAGCCCCATAAGGGGTTCAGTTATAAAGCTGAGTGATTTTGACAAAAAATATAATTGTTCAAATCGGTCGATATAAATAATTATCACAATAAATGTCAATCTTCCATTTCTTTTAAATGTATTTCTAGAAATCAAATTACATTTATTTGAATTAAAACTACTCTTTCATTGTCAAACAAATGTCAACCAGATGTACACTTCACAAATCTGAGGTAATATTTATAATGGTAATTATTTATAAAACTTGTATTGAATCAAAGATATAGTCACACAACACCTCATTAACCTGTTGACATGCATTTACTATATGAGGTTTGTACTATAAGGTTTGTACTATGGTTAAATACAAACCTAAATGAGGTTTGTACTATGAGATTTGTAGTATGACATACAAACCTGTATGAGGTTTGTACTATGATTAAACTCTGAAAACTGGACTGACAGTCTAGATTTACTATAATCTTCTGTTTAGCTGCTTTGACACAATCTACACTGTAAAAGCGCTATAGAAACAAAGATTAATTGAATTGAAAAGTTCTGTGAAAATCTTTAGCCCACATATAAATACAAATTTTATAGCCTAATAACAGCGATTACCATAATAATATCCCATCATTAAATAAAGCAAATATGTCCACATTAATAATATAAATATAATGAAAACCGTAGTTTTATGTGCCCCTGATCATTTTCAACCTTGCCTTACCCTAGGGAAAAATCATCAGATTCAATGCAATTTAAATCATAACAAAAACAGACAGGTGAAAATTTGAGCACTCCCAACAGAATGTTGACATCAATCTTCTATACAGCCACCTTTTGCTGAAATAACAGCCTGTAGATGCTTCTTATAGCCAGGGTAAGTCCCTAAATGTTTTGCTGAAGGCATTTTTATTTATTTATTTATTTAATTTTTATTTATTTATACTTGGACCATTCTTCCTTGCAAAAATATCCAGTTCAGTCAGGTTTGATGGGTGCTGAGCATGAACAGCCTTTTTCAAATCAATCCATAAATTTGTGATGTTGTTAAAGTCTGGGGACTGGGATGGCTATTCTAGAACATTGTATAGTGTCTGAGCATGAAATCCTTAGTAGATCTGGAGCTGTGCTGTGGGTCATTGTCCTGCTGAAACATCCAACCCTGCCATGACTTCAGCCTCTTGACTGATTTCTGAACATTAGTCTTCAGAATCTGCAGATACTGGGTGAAATCCATGCGACCTTCAACTCTGGCAAGGTTTCCAGTACCTGTGTTTGCCACTCATCTCCAGGGCACCATCTTTTACAGTAGGAAGCAGGTTCTTCTCCTGGAATGTTGTTTACTAGTGATGCGCGGATCGCGGTTATATCCGCGGGCGCTGCAGATAATCCGCGGGTCGGGAAATAAAAAAATACATTATGATTAATTGCGGGTGGGTTGCAGGTCATAGCAGTTAACCAGCAAAAAAGCAGAGAGTGGACTTTGCAGAATGTGAAGATGAGAGAGACACCCAAAATAATGAAGTGCAAGAGTACTGTGCAAATTTTCAGTTAGAGGAGTCATCAGAGGAAAATCTGATATCATTCTGGGAGAAACAAGATCACTTATTTACACGACTGCAGCGCCTTGCAAGGAGAAGCTTGTGCATTCCTGCAACAAGCCGTGCGCGCAAACTCTCATTTAGTGCAGCCCCAATCCAGGCACAGTAGGCTAGATGCTATTTTGTTTTTGCACAGTGCAAAGAAAAAGGCCAAGTAAACATAACATAGCTGCTGTTTAGGCTGAAGTGGCACCGTTTTTGTTATATTTTCCTCTATATGTAAAAGCTAAATCTGCTGTTAATAACGAACGATCCACAGTGACTTATCTCGCTTAAAACAAAGAATTAGAATTATTAAAGTGTCAATCAGTTGCGGGTCGGGTGTGGACATATATATCAGATAAAATAATATGTACGGGCAGGTGGATGATTAGAATGAAGGAGCGGATTCGGGTGACATTTTAGCTGATCCGCGCATCTCTACTGTGTACTATTTCCTTCATGCAAAGTCCCTATGGTTGTGGCATGTTTTTCCAAAATGATTCAATCTTGTCCAGATGAGCCTTTGCATACCTCAAACAACTTTTTTTGTTGGCAGAATGCAGAAAAGGCATCTTCTGCATCACCTTCTATTAAGCTGTTCTTTGTGAAGAATGTGCTGGACTGTGGAACGATGTACAATGACATAGACAGCAAGACGTTCCTGGAGCTCTTTGGAAGTGGTCTGTGGTTTGTTTGTGACCATTCTAACCATTATTCTTGACCTACCACATCTTTTCTTCAACAGAACTGTTCCTGTGGCCTTCCATTTTCTTACTATATTTCTGACTGCGGTGATAGAGCCTTTAAACCTTTTTTAAAGCTTTTTGCATCCTTCTCTTAATTAATGTTAATGAATTATCCTAGTTTTTAAGTCATTAAGAAGACCTTTCGAGGTTACCATGTTTCTACTTTCTGGTTTACAATAAGAAGCACAACTAGCAATCAGCTATCTTAAATACCCTTTTTCATGATTAATTAATTCTCTGTTAGGATTGTTAAGGTTCACTGAATCATTCAAATCAATTTTGTGTTGTAATCAATCAGCATTAAATGACTACAGGTTTTGAAAGCCGCACAAAAGAGAGGGAACTTTTACATAGCCTTTAATTTTACACATCTCAATACTGCTACACTATGACATTATTTAGCTTTCTCTAGAAACCGAATGGCTTTTCACTGTGATCTTCACTTCACAGTGGGGTGCCCAAACTTTTGTATAAAACTTTACTGTATGCGTGTTTTCCAATCATGTCACAATACAAAATAGTACAGCTACTAAAGTAAATCCATATTAAATAATCCTATTTTTATGTGGATAGACCATGCACAGTGTTGTTCCGGTTTACACTGATATTAAAAACATTAGAGCGGTTTCATCTGGCTTTAAACTACAGTACAGAAATATTGATGTTCTTCACTAAATTCAAGCACTTCTCTTTGAAGCTCTTGCAAGGTCAACTGAACTTCTATTCACATGTGAACAGATACCACAGCAGAAAAACAAGCAGCACCATTTGGCTCTGCTATGAAGCACAAAAACTATACTAAGCATTTGTTACATGAAATACTTGATTCTGATCGGTCAGTCACAGCATTCCAAAGTATGTTATTCCATGATAACCGCTGAAACTAATAACACAGGCTCATGGGTCTTTCAAATCATCTTGGGCGTCAGGGAATACGTTCACGTACACTTATTTATTACTAAATAATAGTTCATTAGCCATTTATGTTTTAGTCATCTTCGCGTTTAATTAAAGAATTTATAAACAATTACATTTTTAAAAAATGTTTTCTATTTTTTATGTTTTGTGGCAATACCTGTGATAAAGAACACCCAGGCAACTCTTATCACAGAATAAAGTCATTCAGTCTTATCAACAGACTGATAAACCTGTCAGTCTTTATTCTTCCATATACTGCTTGAAGTATTTTATTCCTTACTTATCGTTCACATCCATTTATATGCTTGTCTGTCAGCCAGCTGTTTTTGACTCTTAAGTGCCATCCATCTTTTTACTGAATAAAACACTGGTTAGTGTAGGCTCCATTCAACCAATTTTGTAACCATGTAATAAGTGTAATAAAGAACATACAACAGACTTATACAACAGAATGAAATAAAACTTACTGAAAAAAACTACTGGTTAGTATAGGCTACATTCAGCCATTTTTGGTTCAGTCAGCTTTGAATTTAACTAAAGAAGTAATAAACAATTACCAGTGCAATATTAGTGTAATAAGTGGCATAAAGTACACCAAGGCAGTTGTTATCACTAAATAAAGCCCTTCAGTCTTCTACAACAACCATATTCTGCCATAAACGGCTGGATGTATTTTATCCCTTACTTTTGACCAGCTCTAGTCAATGGTAACTATTTGTGCATGTGATCTTCACCAACAAACCTTTCAATCTGCGACAGGAACTTGGTCTCAAAGATCCCGCGTGTTTTCAGTCTCTCTGAAAGTTTGCCTCGGAAAAGCAGACCTTTGGCAGTGAAGTCCAACAGAACATTTCTGACAATTTCCCCAAGATACATCCCACTGATCATCTTCTCGTACCTAAAAGAAACACACAAACACAATAGTGCTCATCCCTTAATAATACATGCTGTGGCAGATGTAATTCAGGTTCATAATAGATTCCAAACATGATCCAATACATTTTTTTTGTATTCACATTATGAACTGCTTCTCTCTGGTCGGAGATATAGAGTCCCTAAGTCTAGGTTGAACCGATACAAGAATTTCTTTGAACTGGTTTCAGTGGGTTTATTTAACAAGAATTTATCTTTATTATTATTATTATTATTATTATTATTATTATCATCGTAAAGCATGTATTTTTGTATTGTTTTATTGTATGTCTGCAGCAATATGACAATGCCCATAACATATATCCTTTCAACAATAATAAAGTTTAGTACTACTACTACTGCTAAAACATTAACAATTGTCAGTAGTGGATGGTTTTGTTATTTTTATTTTACTCTATTTATGTAAAGTATATTTGTGTAATGTACAAGAGAAGTAGGAATGCCTCGCTGTGATCATTAAAAAAAGAAACCGGTTAAATGAGTTTCTATGGTTATTGTTGTAATGTCTGATTTAGTCCAATTGAAATGAACCTGAAATAGTTATATGTTAGTATATTATAATAATAGTATTATGTTATGTATATGAAATTTTTCTGATTTTTATTCCCAAACAGTACTGTGGTGTTTTTAATAAAGACTGTGATTATTGATTAAGACTAGATAATTTTTTTAAGAGTGATTTATAAACACTGCTTTTAGTCCACATTTTCCTGTGTCTGTAAATAACAAAAACACTAAAGAAAGCAAAATAATGCAAACCAACACATGCTGATATTTAGTTTACTCATATATATATATATATATTAGCTCATATAAATGTTAAAAAATGAAAAAAAGCACATAATTTGTTATATGTAGAAGATTGGAATATGCAAGAGCTGCTGAACAGAGCTTTCAAGCTCAGTCAAAAAGACAAAAAAAAAACTCTTTCTGAAAAAGCTTTTAAAAATGTTTTGCACCTAAAATTTACAAATAGAAATGAATGCGATGCAAAAAGAAACAGTTTGAGTATTGTTGAATTGTCAATATTTTGTTTGCACAGCCAAATATCGCAAAATTGATAAATGAATAATAAAAAAGTGCAGTGTCTCACCTTAAAAAAAAGAGCATAGGATGGATTCTAAAGGAGTGTATGACATTGAGAATTGAAGAAATGGCTTCTGCCAGAGGCCAGAGGAGAATTGCCAGACTGGTTCAAGCTGGCAACAGTAACTTAAATAACCATTCGTTATAACTGAGGTATGCAGAAGAGCATCTCTGAAAACACAACACACCCAACCTTGAGGCAGATGGGCTACAGCAGCAGAAGACCACACCGGGTGCCACCCGTCAGCTAAGAACAGGAAATTGAGGCTACAATTCACACAGGCTCCCCAAAATTGCACAATAAAAGATTGGGGAAACGTTGCCTGGTCTGATGAGTCTCGATTTCTGCTGTGACATTCGGATGGTAGGATCAGAAGTTGGCATCAACAACATGAAAGCATGGATCCATCCTGCCTTGTATCAACGGTTAAGGCTGGTGGTGGTGGTGTGAGGAATAATTTCTTAGCACACTTTGGGCCCATTAGTATCAATTGAGCATTGTGTCAACGCCACAGCCTACCTGAGTATTGTTGCTGACCATGTCCATTCTTTTAAGACCACAATGTACCCATCTTCTGATGGCTACGTCCAGCAGGATAACGCGTCATGTCAAAGTGTAAATCATCTTAGACTGGTTTCTTGAACATGACAATGAGTTCACTGTACTCAAATGGCCTCCACAGTAACTTGATCTCAACCCAATAGAGCACCTTTGGAATGTGGTGGAACAGGAGACTTGCATCATGGACATGCAGCTGACAAATCTGCAGCAACTGCGTGATGCTATTTTGTCAATATGAACCTAAAGCTCAGGAATTTTTCCAGTACCTTGTTGAAGGATTAAGGGAGTTCTAAAGGCAAAACGGGGTCCAACCCGGTACTAGTAAGGTGTACCTAACAAAGAGGCCGGTGAGTGTAAGTCAAGAATACAGCAATTATAGATGTAATTATAAACTGCTTACTAACATCTAGAAATGTAGAGTTAATGCTTAACAAATAATAAATTCTCTATTTGCTAATGCTTACAAAATGCTTAGTTATTATGACGTGTTAACAATTACATTTTAAAATGCATTAAAAGCACAAAACTACTGTTGAAGACAGTAATAATAATAATGCAATAATGCAATAAAGCATTGTACCTGCACAGCAAACTAACATCAAATCTCATCCCAGCGATAAAGCCTGGTGGAGGAAAGTAGGGTTTTGGGGCTGCTTTTGATGGCTGCCTCGGGGCTGGACAGACTGCCATTGACAATAGAAAAATCAGAACATTTGGCAGATGAATGTACATACATCTGTCTGCAAATAATCTCAACAGAAGCTAAGTGATGCAACAGGACAACAACCCAAAGCACATGAGTAAACAAACAACAGACTGGCTTAAACAGAAAACGCACCACCTGGCATAGCCTACTCGCTCCAGAGCTCTGACCGCAACACAGGCGACATGCTTTGGTATGATCTCAACATGATTACCGCTGAGTAAAATTCCTCTAGTCTGCAGTAAGAGAAAGCATTTGTTGAAGGTAAATATGCAGCCATGAACCACAAAGCCAAAAAGTGGCAATTTATTTAATTTGAGATTTATACACCAACACATAAGCTTCCCAGGGATGTATGGTTTTGTTAGGACAGGACAATATTTGGCCAAGATGTAATTACTTGAAATACTGGGAATTGGAGTGTTAAAAAAGTAACACAAAAAATAATAAATATTAGGCCCAATCCCAATTCTACCCCCTACATTCATTGATGAAGAGGGGTGGGTGTCCCAATTGTCTTTTGTTTGGAGGCGTAGGGGTAAGGTACAGTGGCTGAGACAGCTAACATGCTGTAGTTTAAGAAAACACATGCAATTACAACAAAAACGCCAGCAAATTAAGAAAAGATCCTCATCGGTTTGACCACATACAGTTGCGGAATAAGAATTGAACATGTCAGGGTTTTTTAATGGGAAAAATATTCTAAAGGAGCTGTTGACAAGGAGTTGAGCCCGGTTTTGGTAAAAACCCAAACAATACAAACAAAAATAAAACAAAACAAATCTAAAACAATTATGTATAATAATGGAATGACACAAGGAGAAAGTACTGAACTACTGAAATGTGTTTAATACTTTGTATAAAAGGCTTTTTTTTAATGATGGCAGCTTAAAGACGCCTCTTGTATGGAGAATGAAGTCACATAACTTGCTTAGGTGTGATTTTTTTTTTCAGACTTCAACAGTGTAAAAGTCTTGATGATTCTGGGGGTAGGCATGGGACGATAACCGTATTCAAGGTATACTACGGTTTGGAAAAGTAAAGGTTTTAAAACCGGCAACATTTTCTGTAATACTGTTCCTACGGTATGTGTAAGAAGTTTTTTTATTTAGGTCTTTTTTGCTTTGTTTTTTAGGACAACAGTATCTCCAGCAGATATCCAAAGATATCCAAAAATGTCTTCCAAGACCAGCGACGAGATGATCCCAAGGTTTTCATAATCCTGGACCAGGCCGTATTCTGATCAGCTGCTATTGTGGTCATGGAAGAGTGGAGAGCATGAGACTGATTCCTGTGACGCTCCAGGGACAGACAAGTCTTTGCTGAGGTCCATCATTCTCCAGCCTCCGCCGCCTAGACTGCAGCACTGCACAAGACGTTTGGCCATAGGAGAAATGGGACTGCCCAAACTGAGCCTGGTTTCTCGAGGTTTTTTAAATTCTTCACTTTCGCTAATTGGTGAAGTTTTTTCCTCTCCGCTGTCGCCACTGGCTTGCATGGTTCGGGATCTGTGGAGCTGCGCATCGATGAAATTGCTCTTCAGTGTTTGGACTCTCAGTAGGGATTATTAAACCACACTGAACTTAGCTAAAGTGAACTTAAACACTGAAAACTGAACTGACACTGTTTCAATTTACTATAAACTTCTATGTGAAGCTGCTTTGACACAATCTACATTGTAAAAGCGCTCTAGAAATAAAGGTGAATTGAGAAAGAATTGAATGTTGTTTAAATGGTAAAGAAATTGGTGTTATTGAAACTAGTGAAGACAGCAGAAGTCAATGATTCATTTGAATTATTCAGCCTGACATGTTTACTTTTCTAAAATATTTTAAATGTTTCCTAAAGTAAAATAGATTGCGTTTAAAGGGGAAAAAAGTTTTAGTTTTTTACCCAGACATTTAAAAATAACACATTTTAGAGCAGTAATCACAATACTGTGGTACCGTGAAACCGTGATGTTTTGATCCAAGGTTATCATACCATCAGAATCTTATATCGGCCCATGCCTGTCTCGGCTATAAAATCTGATCTTTTTTTTGTATGTTCTATTGGGTTCAAGTCAGGTGACTGGCCGGGCCATTCTACAGCTTGATTTTCTTTCTCTGAAAGCATTTGAAAGTTTCCTTGGCTGTGTTTTGGATCATTGTCTTGCTGAAATGTCCACCCTGCTTTCATCTTCATCAATCTGTTAAAGTAGATGTTGGACTGAAGCATTATAAATGAAATGTTAATTTACACTGACGAAGGGCAGAGGGTTGCTGAAGATTTCAGCTGCTGTCTGAGTTTTCACTGCCTTTCTACACTTCCCTTTATTCATGTGTTCAATACTTTTTTCATGTGTCATTTCATTTTTATTACACATAACTTCATTTGTAAACTAATTAATATTGTTTTCTTTGCATTTATGGATTTTTTTGGTCCCTATCAATATCTGGTGAAAATTTAAGTCAACGACACCTTTAGAAATATGTTTTCTGAGAAAAATGGTGACATGTTAAATACTCATTACCCTCACTGTACATGTTGCAAATCCTCACAACGCAAAAAGAAAAAAGTGCTGCATTTCCTCATAACATCAATAAATGTAGAAAACGAGGTGCATTTTCTGAATGTAGAAAACGAGGTACATTCACATGCAGATAGCATGGAACACAACGAAAATGTTTCAAGGGGACCCTAAAACTTGACGGACCTGTCTGGGATTTGTTTATTAATCCATGACTATTGCTCAGTGAAGTTGTAGGTGATCTTTGAAAGGTGAGTTTTTTGTTTGTTTTAAAGTCCCCAAAAAATCTAACCTAACCCTATGATTTTGTAAGCTCACATTGCCAGTTTTGTGGTGAACAATTCATCTGTGCATGTCATAAAAAAAAATAAAATAAAAAAGTTGCCCTTTTAAATTTTTATTGAAATCTGAAAATGCACTTCCTGTTTTGAGTTAAATTATCCGATTACGTGATTGAGGTATTGACCAGGGCTAACATATTTATCCATGCTACTTCAACTCTCAGTTTTGACAACAAACAGAAATGGTGAGCAGGAGGTGTCTGTTATGTTGTAATAACTCTTCTAAAACTAATTTCCTGATTTTTCTGAAATGTCTACTTAACTACATCCATTCAGCTTGCAGAAGAAAAACATGCCCTACCCACTGTTTTCTCATTTAATATTTAATAATAAACTAGATTAAAACCCTACCTTTTTAGCAAAGCATACACTCAGTGCATCACTTAGCGGTATGACGCATGATTGTGCCCCACGCAGGTTTTTGCATCTCGTTTATATACACTATGAACAGCAGCTATGCTAATTATTCTCTTTATTCTCTATTTCCACCTGGGGGTACTCATCCCGAGGCCCTCAGACTATGCAGCACCACTGATGCGATCCAAGAGTAGTGACGAGATGATCCCAAGGACCCAATCCCAATAATCCTGGACCAGGCTGTATCCTGAGCAGCTGCTGTGGTGGTCATGGTGGAGTGAGAGCATGAGACTGATTCCTGTGACGCTCCAAAACAGACGAGTATTCGCTGAGGTCCAGCTTCTGGCGCCTAGACTGCAGCTCTGCAGAAGACGCTTGGCCATAGGAGAAATGGTCATGCCCAACTGAGCCTGGTTTTTTCTCAAGGTTTTTAAATTTTACTTTCGCCTATTGGTGAAGTTTTTTCCTCGCCGCTGTCGCCACTGACTCGCATAGTTCGAGATCTGTAGAGCTGCGCATTGATGGAATTGCTCTTCAGTGTTTGGACTCTCAGTAGTAATTATTAACCACACTGAACTGAGCTAAACTGAACTGAACTTAAACTGAAAACTGAACTGACACTGTTTCAATTTACTATAATCTTCTATGTGAAGCTGCTTTGACACAATCTACTTTGTATAAGCGCTATACAAATAAAGGGGAATTGAATTTAATTAAATATTCTGTTTCTCTAGGAACTGCATCACAATATATATAAAAAATAATAATAAAAAAAACACATGGCAGCTTCCCGTTCATGGGGACTTTACCATTCTGATTACACTATTCCCTTGTATTTTTTATTTTATTAGCCTAATAACCATAACCTAAATAGCCACATCCTTCACGTTTTACAGTCTACTTGAAACACTTTCATTGTCTGTGCTATTTGCATGTGTTGAAGACCACACTACAAATGAATGAGTATGAGAAATTTCTGCCATTAATAACGCCTGCAAAATATTCTACAACAATTTCCCAAAAGATGATTCACAGTATTTCCTATAATAGTGTTTTTTTCTGGAGATTTTTCTTATTTGTTTTATTTCGGCTAGATTAAAAGCAGTTTTTAATTTATTAAAACCATTTTAAGGTCAATATTATTAGCCCTCTTAAGCAATATTTTTTTTCGATTGTCTACAGAACTGTTATACAATGATTTGCCTAGTTACCCTAACTTGCCTAATTAACCTAGTTAAGCCTTTAAATGTCACTTTAAGCTGAATACTAGTATCTTGAAAAATATCTAAGTAAATTATCAAGCACTGTCATGATGGCATCAGTTATTAAAACTATTATGCTTAGAAATGTATTACACAAAAATTGGGGCAAAAATGTGTGTGTGTGGGGGGGGCCAATGCTTCAGGAGGGCCAATACTTCAGTTGTATGTTAAATTCAGACAACCACAGTATCAACGCTGTTTTCATGTTTTTTTGGTTTTCAGTTCATTTATACGGAAGATTAGTGTCAGCACTCACATGGTGCATAATTACGATCAGCTTCCACATGAATGAACTAGCCCTGCGGTGCTCGCAACGTGCACTAGTGCCGACATGAAGTGTGTATGTGTAATAGAAGTGTGCCATTAGTTAAAGAAATATTTCTATCCCTACCCTATTCCACAGTCTGTTTCAAGTGCCAAGGAGTAGGGGTATGAAATAGAATTGGGATTGGGCTTAAAGTCTTATCAATGCATATTTCAAACAAAGTTACAGTTTAAAGAGTTTAACAGATTTTAAATGATTTTGAATTTGAAACATTGGCCTGTAGATATTCTGTATAGTTTTAATAGTCATTCAAGAGTTCAGGCTTAGCTTAGGATAATAAGTAAGAGCTAGTTTGGCATGCTGTCCAAGGAGAGAGCCCTGAGCTTAGGAGATCCTCAAACCCGGGGCTCCCTCTCGTTTCGTTCAGTAAGAGGGGAGTCTGAGCTCAAGCAGGTCTCGAGAGCTCCTTCCTATGTAGTTAAGAAAGAAGGAAAGGAGTAGGGGTGGATGGAAGGATTCCTCAAGATAAAGATAGCTAAAGTAAGGAAATCCAGCTATTTATACATATTTAAATTCATCTGATTGGTAAATCATGCGATTGCTTATGCGGGACTAGTCGTGGTCAATCAAAAGCATGTGATCCTCTAGAAATTAGTTTATATGCTGTTAATTTTATGTTTGCTAGAAGCTAAACATGTAATTCCATGTTCTTAGAAAAAAGAAGACAGTACTGGTGTATCTCAGTGGATAAAGAAGATAACCTCTTGCCTTGCCTTAGAAAAATTAACATTTTTTGAAAAACAAAATCCAAATTTGGTCTATTTGGAAAATATTCTATGACTTTTTGGAGAATCTAGATGGTGACACTTTTCTTGAACTGACAGACATTGAAAGTATATAGATTAGACAAATATGTTATTGTTTAATTTAACAATAATATTGTTTTTTATTTATTTGTTTACTTTTTTAAAGTGTGTTATTTTGAATTTATATTATTTTGGTGCTGTATTTTTGTTTTTGTATTATTATTTTTATATATATTATTTATATATATATATATATATATATAAATAATATTTAATTTATTAATTACTTAGATTTTTTGCTAAACTGAAAAACTAAACATTTGTCAATCTGTATGACAATGTTTAAAATAAAAATTGTTGTTCAAAAATAAATAAATAAATAAATAAATAAATAAATAAATAAATAAACAGAGGTGATCTGTACAATGCTTAATGGCCAGAATGAGATTATTAAACAATAGAAAAGAGATTATTAAACTCAATATGATTTTTGTGTGGTGAAATAAAGGCTATAATAATAATAAAGGCTATAATAATAATAATATAAATGATAATAATGATAATAAAAAAAAAATAATAATAATAATAATAATAATAATAATAATAATAATAACGGCTATAGTAATAATAATAATAATAATAATAATAATAACAATAAATTACTAATCAACAAATGGGCATTGATGAAGATCAGGGGTCTGTTCTTTGTATGTGGATTACTCAATTAGCTGGATTTGGTTATTGACAATTTGACACGATCCAGGATTGTTTCGTTTTTCAAAACTCATCCAACAGTTGTTGTCATAGCAACAGTTCTGGTAGCTCAAACCTGTTCGGGAGCAGGAGCTCATTTTGTATAAACAGGATTAGATTGGGTCATTTCAAGCAAAGGTAATAGTAAAAGTATGTACCGAATTCTGATATTTTCTTACAGTAGTAGTTGTATACACTTGGGAAAATAGTAAATAGTTTAAAAAATATAGCTTTTTTGATGCAAAATTATTTGAACAGCCAGTTATTCCTTACACTGATTAAGAAACTTGAATAGGCCTAGGCTACTATAATAAAGAAAACCCACTCTAAATGTAAAGCTAAATAAATTGATAAATACTCTTGACACATGGAAGTGTAAAGCCTACAGCTCACAATAAATGTGGAAAGTTATTGCGTATCATATTTAGCAAACCGTTTACTACTAATTTTATGTAATTTTGCTCACATGGATATTTGAATATTAATCAGATGATGTAATTACACTGCTGTGCCGTCAGTCAATCGTCGCATTGCTGATCATGATTTTGAGAATCGCTACATAATTTCTTCACAACACACGCAGCGATCTCAGATCAGTTCATCCAGACATTTTAATCTGATTTACGCACTTGTTTGAAGAACCAAATTATCCAGAGGTCAATGATCAAGATTAAAAGATCCAGGATCTGACAAATCATCCTAGATCACTTAAGGGAGGTACAAAGAATCAATTTCAGGTCAATTTGTTGTTCAATTCATCAACTGATTGCTTTTGATCCATATATTTTCCCTGTATCTTAGGGTGTAACAGATCACGGCTGATCTGTGATCCTTACGGATAACAACCCACAGTTCGAAACGCACGTGACCTGCGGATTAATAACTTTTTTGAACTTGTAGGTTAATCCAACATTTGTAACAATTGCAGAGAGATCGCCTTCCACGTCATTCAAATCACGTGTATGAAAGCATTTTGGCTTCATTGTAAAATATAATGATGACAGAAGAAGTTGTGGTGGGACCTAAATGCTTTCTTAGGTTATTAATTAATTAGTTAAAGATGTTTTCTGTCACTGTTTGTTTAGCCTGCATTAAAGCATTCAATATAAAGCTGCACGATTAATCACTAAAAGATTGTGATCTCAATTCAGACCTGCACAACATAAATGATAAATGATAATGACTAGCATGTTTATTAATCCTTCGAATTGCTGCATTCAAATCTGCATTTGATCAAGAGAGATTAAGTTTTTACACTTTCAGTTAGTTACAAACAATTAAATAACACAGAAGTACTTGGAAATTGGTTTATAGTTTAGATATAAACACTGATGTTTATGGTAAAGATTAAAATCACCGTTTAATGTAACTTTATGCTGGTGAATGTTGTAGCAATTACATTGTGTAACCGATGGGTGGCGACAAACAACCATCAAAATGATGTCACTGAATAGGTTTTCAGAAATGATACACCTACGGTATATTGAAACATGAAGTTTAATCTGTGAATTGTTGAATCATTAATTGGATTTGGATCATTAATTAATTATCAGCAACAGTAGCAAAGATCATATTTCATATTGACTATTTTCCTTTTTTCCAGCTGGTCCTTTGAGTTTTATTTGTAATAAAAATAGAGGTTCTCAGTTCTGTTTGTTAAAGCCAATGGCTTTTGCAGTAATATTTTAGCATAAATGAAAAGCAGAGGACATTTGTCTCCTCCCTTTTTTGATGATCAGAAAAATGGTCCGATCAGTGACTCAAAAAACCATAGTGTGATCTGAACCGTGCAATTTGGGACCCATTACCTCACTACCAGTGTCTATAAATAAGAGGTCATGAAGGAAACAACAATGCAGTGTAAAGCATGAGATTACATAAGCAAAATTACATAAGCATATGTAATAATTGACTATTTATGTTACTCAAATCTTTTCCTCCTCTAAATAAAAACATCAGATAAAAAAATATCCCCTTCAGTCAAGAATGTTTGTAATAAATAAAACTGCATGAACAGAAATATTCCTAAATAAATGTATATTACCAGTAATAAATATTTGAATTTTCGAATATTGCAATTATTTCTTAGTAAACACAATACATTAACTTATCTGAAAACCTAGCCATTGCCTTTATATTTTTAAATCCAGTTTGGAAAACTTTTTCCACTTTTTTTAATTCTTGGCAAAAGGAAAAAACTGCAGAAAATTGAAGAAAAAAGCTTCTTTGAAAAAATGAAAATAATCAAACGTAAGGCTGAGTAAAGAAAAAAACATATCAATAAACTACTTCTAGGATGGATAATGAAAAGATTTTTAAAAGGTTTTTGGACTCTGACTACTTCTGGGATCCACATCTGAGATCTTCTTGAAGTAGTTTCCGCCTGTGAGCAGTTTACCGGCTAAACGCTGTTTCATCATATTTAAAACGAACCCAAGGCATTATACTAAGCTGACCTGAATGGAATAATCTCAGATCCATTAGCTTTACATTCCGTGAGCATACCCATAATGTATTTTTATTGACTCCTCTATAAATAAGTAATAGCACTTTAAAAATCTATTTGATGTGTGACTAGAAGCCAGTGCAAAAAAAAAAAAAAAAAAAAAAATGAAGTGATGATTCTGGACAGATTCAAACAGCAGACTTTCATAGGAGATTGGCCATCCTGAAGCTCAAATCTAAAAGCCCACAGGGCTGGAATGGGAAAGATGACATGAACATTGCATGAAAGATCTGAGTCTGAACTCTCACCGTTGTTTCCCTGGGTAAGTAGACTGGTCATCGACAGCTCGATCAAACTCTGTGCAAATGTCATCCAGCTCCCCTTGGTCCCCGAACGCTCCCCACTCCATGTTCACACACATACGGCCTTCATCTCCATCCACCAGCTCAACGTTTGACATCTCCTCCATGTAGCACGCATTAGTTCCCGTACCTATAGGATGGATATAACGCATATAACTACGCATCATGATATCTGATGACATACACGATGAAATTTCAAATAATATTGTATTTAATGTCGATACAACACATTTGAATTAAAATAATAATAAAATAGATGTTAATATCAATGTATATCTATAAGTTAGAGTGCTCCAAAATGGTAACAAAACTAGCATTTAGAAGATATAAAGCTGATATAAACACTTAAATTTTGAAATTCACCACTTACAACTAAATGGATCATTGATTTTTTTCACGTCACCTCATACTCCTCACGTTACCTCATACACCTCAAATCTTGACCAACCAAATGCTCTCTAGTGTCTGACATGCCCTGCCCCACTTCAAGATGCTTCTCATTTGATTTCATTTGATGCGCTTAACGTCAACCACTCTTATGGCCGTTTCCAATGAGTGGTACGGTATGGTACGGTACGCTTTTATAGCCGTTTCCATTGTCAAAAGGTACCGAAAAGCGAACCGTATCGTATCACTTTTCAGTTACCCTTTGCAAAGGGTACCAAAAGGCAGAGCTAGACACTCAGCTAAATGCTATTGGTTACTGAGACACGTCACTCGCTCCTGCAACAAGCCAGGAGAATGAAAACAAAAAAACGCCATTTTTTAAACACAGCCAAGACATTACACTGTTATAATATTTACATATAATAATGAGCCAAGGTCAACCCGAGCTCAAACAAACCTTGTCGTCGTCTTGATAAACAGCAATAAAGCCAATAAGAACAAAAAAAAATCTGCTGCGTTTTTGTTTTATGAGGACGTCTAAAAGTGTGTGCGGTTTTACTTTCTCCAGGGAGCTCGTTGTGCGTCTGTATTTGAAATAACAAACTTCTTGAGCTGATGATAATAACGTGCGCATGATTATTGAAGTGCTTCTGACATCTGATCCTTTTAGAAACGAACAAATGTGAGAGTGAAGCGCGAAAAAACCAACGGAGAAGCCGGAAAAAAAAGCAAATGATTCTTTCAGCAACCTAAAAGATAAACAAACTGCCATGTTTAACTATTATAATTGCCTTTTGGACTATTAAGAACTCAGAATGACAGAATTACTTTCTAACAAGAGGTTACATGCGCTGATGAAGATTAAAATATACAGATGAGAGGTTTGCACTTATATGTTGCGTGTTTTTGAAGCCAAATAAGGCCTAAATGTATACTGTATGTAGTTTTTCTGTCCTTGGTAACATATCGGAGACTGTAAAGGGCTGTATGTGTTCATAAATGTTGCATTAATAATGTTAACTGTAATTTAAAATTACAGACATTACAGTAGGCAATTTTTAGCATTGATCTAAAGTTATAATCAAATCATGTTCATAGAAATGTTAGTCATGAACATTTATACACAGTATATGAGGCAAGCCTCATATATGTGACCTGTACCGTACTGTACCACTCAGTGGAAATGGACCATTACTGGCAGAGCTGTGATAAAACAAAATCCTATTGGTTGTTTTTTTTTAAGGGAAGGGGCTAATCTATGTCTCACCCTGTCCGTGTTTTAGTGCATAGTTTTAATTAATTAATTGTAGTAATGAATGATGATCTCCATTATCCAAATCTGGACACATTTAGCAATTTATTAAAAGTGTAACTAACAATTTTAAGGCCTTATGAATACTATATTCACCATTTTTAGAAATCAATAAGCACGATCAATTTATTTAGATAATGAAACTTTTACAGTTTAACTGACTTATCACATAAAATGTAATATTTTCCTCACATTTAGCTTTTCCCTGGGAATTTTCTCATACCTGATTTTCATTTTCACAAAAATATGAAGAATCAAAAAGCATTAAACTAACAAACTTTAGATAATTGATCATTTTTTTCTGGAATTTATAACTAATATGTTTTTTTGTTTATCAAACAAAGACATAAAACCTGAAAGACAATTAACACTTTTTAAATATAATCAAAATAAAACGTCATGCTGCACAACAGAGCTTTACTTTTTTTTTATTAAATATGGACAAAATATATGATTGTTGTTGTGTTAATTTGAGAGAAACCTATATGAATCACTGATTTAATTATTTTTAATTGATTAATTCTAGTAATGAATGATGCTCTTTTTTTTTTTTTTGCAGAAATCTGCACACTTACAATTTAGCAGTTTATTTAAAGTGTAACTAAAACAATTAAGGCCTTATTAATAGTTTTTTCCACCAAAAAAAAAAAAAAAAAATCAAGTTACATTTTAGAAATCAATAAGCCTGGTCGATTAATTAGATTTTTTTATTCCTGATTTTCATTTTCACCAAATAAATGAATAATTAAAAAGCATCAAACTAACAAACTTTCAGTGTTTCTGGACTTAACCACTGGTTATAATAATTAATATGTTTTATCAAACAAAGACAAAACCTGAAAAACTTAATCCTTTAAAATATAATCAAAATAAAACGTCAATACAACAGAGCTTTACCTTAAAAAATTTAATATGGACAAAACAAATGACTATTTTATTTTTTTATTCTGTACAAATTTGAATCACAACTAAACATTCACTGCGGAAATCAGAGTTTCTGCAGGTTTCATCAAGTCAAATTTAAGTCTTTCAAAACCTTTTTAAGACCATTAAGAATGACATTTTGGACTTATACAGGGTCAAAATTTTATTCTAATGGCCCAGTATTATCATCGGGAATGGTGTAATCGTTTTTTTCCCTGATTAGGGAATTTATTTTTGTGAAATTTGCTGTAAAAATGCCTAACAGCTGTTGTGAATTGTACCTTATTGCAATAAAAAAGTTAAATAATAAAAAAAAAAATTGATTTAATTGAGATTTATTGTTGGTCGTTGGATGGATGTCGGCCCAATTGAGTAGCTTTACTTGGACAAAGCAAAAGTAAGACCTGTTTAAAATGATTTAAGACCTACAACACAATATGTCAGTGAATTTAAAAGTTTTTAAGGCCTAAAATTTAGTTTAAAGACATTAAGACTAAGACCCAGACACCCTGTGAAATATAATCACAAAAAATAGACTAAATAAAATGAGTGTAAGTCCAAAAAAACAAACACACACATACCCACAATAAGTCCAACTTCACATTGCGGGTCCTCGTACCCGCAGGTCATCATTGTGCCCACAGTGTCATTCACCACAGCCACTACATCCAAATCAAACTCCTTCAAGAAATAAAAGACACAGACAGACAGAGGTATTACCAGCAAAGCAGAGCAAATTCGCCATGACTGCCTTTCGGGACACGATTCGTCTGACTGAACATCTACTAATTACATCTTGCTATAAAAGGCTGTGTAATTGTGGTTAATAAGTGCAGAAATGGCTTCTGTGCTGTGCTGGCAGTGGTGAGCGCTCGTTCTGACCTCACAGCGATGAATGGCATCTTTCAGCAAGGATGCCACATCTTCTCCTTCACATCCCGAGGCCTTGAAACCCTTCGTCCACTTTATCAGGATACCCTGTAAAAAATATATAAATAAATAAAAATACACACACGTCAATCAGAATATACAGTTGAAGTCAGAATTATTAGCCCCTTTTTGAATTTTGTTTTCTTTTTTAAATATTTCCCAAATTATGTTTAACAGAGCAAGGAAATTTTCACAGCATGTCTGATAATATTTTTTTCTCTCTGGAGAAACTCATTTGTTTTATTTCAGCTAGAAAAAAAGCTGTTTTAAATTTTTTTTAAACCATTTTAAGGACAATATTATTAGCCCCTTTAAGCTATATTTTCTTTTGATAGTCTACAGAACAAACCATCATTATACAACAACTTGCCTAATTACCCTAACCTGCCTAATTAACTTAATTAACCTATTTAAGTCTTTAAATGTCACTTTAAGCTGCATAGAAGTGTCTTGAAAAATATCTAGTCAAATATTATTTACTGTCATCATGGCAAAGATAAAATAAATCAGCTATTAGAAAAGAGCTATTAAAACTATTATGTTTAGAAATGTGTTGAAATAAATTTCTCTGTTAAACAGAAATTGGGAAAAAAATAAACGGGGGGCTAATAATTCTGACTTCAACTGTATGTCTGTAACAAGTATAAAAAACTCAACTTGAAAAAAGTAACTTGTCGTAACAAGCAGAATGAAAAAAATAAATAAAATGCAAATCCCAAACAGCATGCGTGAAAGGGAATATTGCATAATACCATATGCATTAGCAGTTCAATGTATATATACTATAAACAACTGACAAAGCAGCATGGATAAATCATGAATAAATATGTAGCATAAGGTAAACTGCACCGTTCCGTGTCTGATATGTATTAAACAGTATATTGGACATACAGTTGTAAAATTTGATTTATTTTTGTAATATGTCTCAAGTGTTGCTCAAGAGATTTTGCTTCCAACACATTTCTAAATAATAGTTTAAATGACTAATTTAATTTGCCTTTGCACATTGATGACAGTGCATAATATTTTATTAGTTATTTAGCAAGACAGTAGTATTCAGCTAAAAAAAATGTACATCCTTAACTACAAGTAGATTAATTAGGTTAGCTATGCAAGCTATTGGATAACAGTGTGGTTTTTTTCCTGTAGGTTGTTAATAATATGAACATAAAATAGAATTAAAAATGTTTTATTCCAGCCAAAATAAATGAAATAAGACTTTCTGCAGAGAAAAAAAAATGTATAGGACATTGTTACGTTTATGACGTTATACAGCTTGGGGACTGTTGTTTCGCTTTTGCGTTTATACGATAAGCGGGTTGGCTGTGTTGGATGCCAAACAGTCGGGACACAGACTGACGTGCGGTGACGCAATTGAGAAGAGCTCCAATCGTTGCGTTGCAGGATGGTGGGACACTATACAAGGAAAATGCTGCATCAGTTCGGGATAGCCGGCATTTCGTGTAAACTTAAGTTGTGTTTGACATTTGTTTTCTGTGTATGTTTCTTCCCCTTTTGCTTTGACCCTTGATTGTTTGATAAATTTTTGATGGTGTGCTTCGTTTTCCATGTAAACTGAACCATTTTTGTTTCAAACTCTTGAGAACTGAAGTGTGAACATCTTATCTGTGTATTATTCTATATGGAGGAGAGGGAATAGGTAAGAACTGTCACGTGATGTACATGGTGCACACGCAGCATTACTTTAATTATACACACTAGGTTACGGATTTGTGCCACACTTGTAAGTTTTGCTTTGGAAGGAGAGAGTAGGTAAGATACGACGTCTCGGACGTTGAAGGTTTACTTTGTTTTATTTTGTAATTCTAGGGGAAGAGTTTAATGGGTTAGTTAGTTGATTTTTTACTTTTCTTTAGTTTGACACAGTCCCTTCCCTTTGTCCTCCTTATGTCTGTTAATCTTTGTTAAATTAATAAGTTGTGAAATGGTTGTCTTCTAACTACTTTTGAGTGAAACCTTATTTTTCCAAAAACATTTCAAAATACACAGATTATAATAAACAAGTTCACTTAAATAGCACTTTCATGTCTTGTTGTTCCTCATCTATTGTAAATGTCAGCAATAATTACAACTGGTTTTCCTTTTCATTCCCCCTTGACTGGATGTAACAGACATACTGCGAAAATGTCTTTGCTCGGGGGAAATATTTAAAAGTGAATAAAAACTTCCCAGGAGGGAAAATAATTTAGCCCTCAACTCTACAGGTATGTGGCACTATAATATAGTGGACACAGTAGCAACGTCAAATTTTTTTCAGCTATTCAAAGAGAAATGTAACATTTCTGGAAAATACCTCCAAATTACAGATTTCAAAACTTTTTTTTTTTACATTTTACAAAACATGGGACCCTTTAATAATAACTATTCAGAATAATGTACTCCTCCAACCATGAGTTTCCCCAACATCCCCTCACCCTAGCACCATAAGTTTTATTTTAATTTGATTTATTTAATTTAATTGTTGAATTCATTTGTTTGTATTTTCCTTTCTATCCATTTGTTTTTATCTTAAGTTAGTTTGT
>CAIGQZ010000427.1:26656380-26667436 GCA_903798205.1 Danio tinwini
ACTTGAACACACTGAAAAGAGACAGTGTCATGTAAAAGGTGTTAAATGATAAACATTTTTGTTTTTAATTGTTTGTTAAATAAGAATAAGAAATCAATATGTTGCTGAGGGCCATTACAGTTTAAAAGAAAGAATGGTATTCCCATATTTTACTCTTCTTTTAAAAGTCCAGAAAGATAAAGTGCTAAACAGTGTCAGCTTTGCACAAGTTTGTAGTTCTGTCTTTCTTTACATTGTCATACTTTTCCCATGTGGGAAGTAGGGTGGAATCTGTGCAATATATTATGCAAATAAAATTAATTTTGATAAATAAAATTATTTTTAAAAGTCACATTATTTCATGTGCTGTGGAGAAAATGTGTGTTTCAATCCAGCTACTCTAAGTATATCTATGTCAAAGATAATATGTACAATATATATTATTATAAAATAAATAATGTTTTGTTTAGGAGCATTAATACAGCCATAATCATCTTATGATACAAACACAAATTAAATAGATCTGATCATGTAAATGTTTGCACTAACCATACTGCACATTTTTATTAACTTAACAATAACTTATAACTATAACTACTTATTTCTGCTGCCCAGTGTGAAAGAGATTTTTCAGCTCGAAACTGTATCGAAAAATTCATCAAGAAGCTGCCTCGGCATGTCCACAACTGAAGACTTGATTTAGATCAGTTTAGAGAGGCCTTCATTAGAGCAATATGATCCCAGACCTGCTGTGGACCGCTAGCTAAACTCCATACAGCTTAAATTATAATTATTAAACACTATTTAAGCTGTTGTTGCAGTAAAATAAAACCTAGTGAACTTATTGTATTCAAATGAATGACACTGCTTTGTTTAGAAATCTCCTCGTTTACATTTATTAGGCAAAAACACTATTTATTTTATACATTTTCACTGTGCTCCTAAAATTCTTTAATGTGCTCCTAAATGTTTCCACTTAGGAGCACATGTCCTCCTCCTGAAAAAAGTAAGCGTCAAGCCCTGGAAATGCTTATCTTCTTTAAAACAAATCTAATGTATGATCTAGCCGTTCATACGTTACTCTCAACGAAATAGGTAAATGTAAAGTATTCATGATTTGCGCTGATTATTATATCGGATTTGTATCGGTATCGGTTAGTACTGAAGGCTGCAATATCGGTATCGTTTTGGAAGTTAAAATGTTGTATCGGGACATCCCTAATATTTACATTGGTTTATTTGCTATAAATACTCATGTTGTTCTGTGCATGTACTTAAGTTTTTAAAGGTTCAGTTCATATATCTGACTGTATTAAAGGACAAAATTTGTCCTTACAAAAAATTTGTATTACAAATAATAAATAGAAATATTTATACATTTTAATACAAGAATTCTTGTGCTGTGAAGTAAAATGTTAAATTGTGTATAGAAAAAAAGTCAATGCACCGTGATATCGAATTGAACCAAATCGATGGCATGATAATCGTAACTGAATCGAATCGTGAGACAAGTGTAAGTTCACAACTCTAATGTTGGGGTACAACATCTATCTGACCTCATGTTGACGTTCTGTGCCTGCTGGGTACTCTGAGTGAATATTGTTTATAGCGAATAAACCATTGTTTTCTGAAAAAAAAAGCTAAAAAAAATAAACTTTCCAACAAGTTATTTGGAGCACTTTTTTTTTTGCCTGTGTTTTTTTCGTTTCTGAGCTTGACATATATGTGCTCTGAGTGAATATAGGTAATCGTGAATAAACCATTGTTTTACGGAAAAAAGGCAAAAAAAGCTATCTTCCAGGAAAAAAAAACAAAGATTTTTGGAAGGAGGTGACTGGAGAATAAAACCCTTCTATTCTTTGAATGATCAAAAATGTAGTTTCTCACTCTAACCTGTTCCATCTGGTGTGGAGCGCACAAAGGTGGGCAGCATTTTGACGGTGGCGTTGTTGTGTGTTTTTTCAGCCAGGCCTCGATTCATTTCCTCCTCCATCCTTTTCTTCACCTCCAGGAGCTGATCTCGACCGAGACGCAGTGTGTCCAGAACACGCTGGCGTTCTGCATGCTGCTTCGCCAAGCGATACGCCACTGCAGTGACCATGGCAGCCCCTTTACCACTGCCATCCTCAGAGCGCAAGAAACGCACGTCACAGTCTGGAACCAAAGACCTCACCATCTTATTCAGACGCCGAGCAAACCTGCGGGAAAACACAGTGTGTGGGTGTAAGAGGGAACCAAATAAGTCCAAAGGCGGAATAAAGAAAGAGAAAAAAGCAAAAGGAGAGGAACATATGAAAGTTGCAAAAGAGGAGAAGGTGGAAAAGAGAAAATAACAGTAGCTCATTAAAAATAAATGAGGTGTCCAAGTACAGCTAAAGTTTTTTGGGGGTTTTTTCAGAGTGGATGCAGTGTGGTTTGGCGATTCTTCAATTAGTTATGTGAACTCTTGAAAAAGAATGATGAAAATGGCAAAAATAAAAATAAAAAAATCTTGTTAAAATGGCCTTGATCAAACAAGTGGATTTTGGAATAATACGGGATTGTGTAATAATTAAAAAAAAAATTTGCATGATAGCAATGACTTTGAGAAAATCATATAAGCTTTGGACTGCCAGAAACTGTTAAATGAAAAAAAAAGAAATAAAAGAAAAAAAAGTTAAATGAAATTAACATTTATTTTGAAAAAAATATTTTTGATTTATACGAGAACAACAAACACTTAATAAACAAACAAACTACATTGAACGTGTATTATTATTACATGTAAATATAATTTATTTTTGGAAAGACACTATATATTGTATTCATGGGGACCAAAAACGTCACTTCTGCTATGCTCACCACAATATTTGTGTTCAATTTGGTCACACTCATAAATGAGTCCAAATAAAATCGATATTTTGCTAAAGAATAAACAAACACTGGTTATGATGCTTCTGATGATACCTTTAACTGTGTTTTGTTTCTTCAAATCAGCGACATGTCTGTCTCAGCTGTACATTTATTCATGTCTTCACTACTGTTTGCTGTGGCCACACACTTTAGGAGATACAGCCCATTACTGATGATCAGAAAACTCACCCAAAAACACCTGCATTTAAAGAAAATACAATCTGGTGATCTGCTGAAGCATAAAGTCTAGTAATAAACTACAACAAAGGTAAAATGTGTATCCTTGTTGTTTACAATGCACTCCAAACAGCAGCGTAGCTCTCAGGGCATTTACAGACATCACTACTACACATCAGAACGTGTTTGTCATTCAAATTGTATTGAAGATGAAGTGTTCCTGATCACAGAAAGTGATGTACATCTCAGGAATTAACATGGCATCCACAATATTTACTTGTGTCAAACACAGCAGATCGCACATGGTGGTCGCGTGTTTCTGACACACAGATTCATGAGAGAGAGCATGCTCTTAAAGAGCCAATTTAAATGAATTGAACATAAAACTGTATTGGAATTACATTGCAACATTGATGCTGTAAAAGGAACCTTATGAAATTGAAAATAGTCTCATAAAAGCTTTCACCGGAAGTTCATCATTGGTTGAAAAACCCTAGCTGTGCATACAGCCCATTGGTACCGGACCGCACAAGAAATCATTAATTATTTGTTTTATTTATTATTGAGTCTAAACGATCTTTTATTTTGAAAAATCTTTTATTTTGAAAAACTGACCATATTCTCTCGCTTACAGCTCGGTTACTTAAGCACCCAAATTTAACCCACAAGCAGCAAAATGAGTAATAAACAGACGTCTTTGGAAAGTTTATTTGCTAAGTGGAAAAGGCCCAGTGAAGGACCCACGAACTGCCAAGGAATGGATCGGCAATCTTTTTGTCAACAAATCAGGTAAATCCACGATGTCTGTGCAAGAAGATCAACTGCTGGAGATCACAAATGACATTTGCATATCGCGCAAGTTCATTTTTTTCAGCGGCGTGACGCACTTGCACCTTCCAGAGGCACCCAGTTGAATGAATGCAGAAAGCACACGAGTCACGTGACAAGAACTGACCAATTATCTTCAGTTTGTATGGAATATACACATTTCGGTAGACTAATTATCTCAGACAAACACAGGACATCCAAACACTGCAGTGCTTTGTAATTTTTCATTCTGTAAGAAAATAGTTGATGGTCGCCTAGCAACCTATAAACCAATGCCCCACCCCAGGTCCACAGTAAAATTGTCAAGCGTTGACCAGACCGCAGTGATAAAAGGATTGGGGACCACTGGGCTAGAGAACAAACTATTGTTATACAATGAATTGCATTATTACCCTATTTTGCCTAATTAACTTAGTTAAATGTAATGAATATGGCCAATCGGACACATAATTATTTTGCTTTAATTCAACAAATGCGTCAGCAAACACAGCGTCAGCTTCTCCCACGCAGAAAACACTGGATGGTCAGTTGTAATTCGATTCCAAGGTATTTACGACACAAAGGAATGCTCAGAACTGGACACACAGAGAACTTCTATAAGCTCCTTGCTTAAGACTGATGCTTTTAATGTAAACTTTTATTCTTCTTATGTGTAATCGGTTGTTTTGCAACAAATCTATTGCTCATGTATTAATATTAGGGTTTTAATACTTCTGCAATCAATGTTTAACTCTACCACAGCTAAACGAGAACCAAGTTTGTGTTTGATGTCCCTGCAAAGCTAATTTGGTGAACTGAACGATCGTTTACATTTCATGTTAATGTGTGTGCAACACATTAACATTTTAAGAATCTTGAACATTTCTCAACTCAGCTCCGGAGGTTGGGTACAAAACCCTCCTTATAAAGTTTGTGACCTAAGGCCACTGTTTAGAGACTGTAGAAGGCCCAGGCCAGAGAAAGACTTAAACCCAGAATTAGAACCACAGGAGAACTCCAGAGGACTCAAGGGAGCAGTCGGGGACCCAGACAAAATGGGTTAATCACACAGCTCAGACATTTTCATCTCTGATACATTTCTTTCTTTCTTTTACCATTGAGGGTCTAGTTAAGTTAAGTGTGCCGTAAAACCGAAAACAGTTTTGCAGCCTCAACTTGAAAATCCAGACTCCACCCCACTCCAAGCCTCACAAGGACAAAGACTGACCACCAGCTAGCCACGTGCTTAACAGAGGAAGTATCCCAAAAGGAACGCAAGTAACACTTCCAGACTACCACTGAACTGGTGTAAACTAAAACAAAGACCATAGAAGGGGTTATTGATTATTAGGTTGATTATTTTTGGTTCCCTTGGTTAGGTCTTACAAAATCTGAGTTTTTTTCATCATTACACTCTCTCAAACTCTCATTTTACTTCCTTTACTCTTCTCTACAACTGTATGAATGCGTGTTTGTGTTAGGTGTTAGTTTTTGTTAGACTAGTCAATAAAGTTTCACTTTGTATAAAGAAAGGTGCCAGTGCAGATTTATGAATCTACTGTATTAAACTTTGATCTTGCTACCCTGCTTAAAAATAAAAGGGTTGTATTTTTGATAGCAATAGCCATAATTTAAGTCAACTGTCCATTTAAACGATCGCTGGACGATTCATTTGTTTGGATTTAAAGAATCGATTCTTTTGAAACCCCGTTCAAATGAATCTTCAATTCCCTTTGAGCTAATTCGCTACATTAAGACCACCACAGCCCATAGGTTAAAAGCCACTGGTCTAAATGATGACATAACTCCTGCAATTCAATGCAAAAGATTACTTCTTTGCAACTGCAACACTTTGGTATACACGTCAATTTAACTGCAATTATTTTATACACTGCAATCATAATTTCTAAGCGTAAAAGAACAGAACTGACCTCATTCATTGTTTTTCACTTGTTACTATTAACTTTCCATGTTAAAGAAACCCAACTTTACATCAGCCTTCAGATGACGCCAAAGTGAAATTGATACCATTCTAGAAACAGATTTGCTTCAAACAACATTATCTGCCTCTAGATAGAGGCCAACGAACAGCAGGGATCCTGAATGAAGTCATATTGATCTTCACAGCTCACTCACTGATGTCTCTCATCTCTGTGAACATGACTGGCATGAGGTGGCACTTGTGCACACAGGCACATCTGGGAAACAAAGTACACTCATCTCTGTAAGGGCCATTCACACCTAAAGGAAAATTGCAGAACATGCTGCATTTCTACCAATGATGCGTTTCTGCGTTGGCACCTGTGTGAGGTGAAAGCTGTGAACTGTGAACTGAGTGTGTGTGATAGATTAAAATAGAGCAATTAATTAATGCTGACACTTACAAGTTGCTTTCGTATCATACAAAATGTACTGTAAATAATTATTTCAGACTAAAATCCAAATCCAAGTTAATTTAAATGTTATGTAAATTAATTTATATTAGAGGTGCATGATAAATCGAAAAAAGATTGTGATCTCGATTCAACCCCCTTGACGATCTTTATTCAGCATTATTACGATTCTGCCAATAATATTTTCAAGTTCAGGAGAAAAGCAAAGGCGGCTGCACAAGTCTTCTCATTGTTTTACATACATTGCTCAGTGAAATGGACACCTCCAAATGATGTTGAAAGTCACATACTGTATTTATAAGTTATAGTTCACCCAAAAAATGTCATTTTTGTCTTCATGTAATGATGTATTTGCGGCCGCGAAATCACACGTGACGTGAGCTGCTGACCATGAGCTGTTACCACAGAGAGGGTGGCCGTGCGCCCTACTAATGATAGATGCGCGCGCGTCTAGTTTAGTAGACAGAACTTGCATAGGCTGTGAATAACAGGTAATAAAGTTGTAAATAACATTCAGTTAGTGGCACAGAGTGATCGTCTGGGAGGGAAGTATGAACAGCACTTAGCAGTGAAAACGAAACCGAAAGCATGCTGCTCAATTAAATAATCACATTTTACAGTTATGATTACCACAAGCATTTAATGTTTTTCTTTCATAGCGAACACGGAGAGTTGTGCATAAAAATAATAACAATATTATAATGATAATGACAAATGTCTGATTTTACCAGTGAATAAATGGTCTAATAATGTTGTCAATGACAGATTACAAGCATATGTCTTAAACATAATAATTCAACATCAGAATTATGAATAGTTGTTTTCTGATGTCGTCACTTTACTGTGCATTAATGACCAGGACGTATTTTAAAGTCTGTTCAAGTCTATAAAAATTTTTGCATTTTAACCAACAGTAGAGCTACACATAATAATATTATTATAACAGTTTTACCATATGTTTGAGAAATAACAATAATAATAACAACCGACTCATATTAACCTTTACTTTACATCTACAGAATTGTGAGAAAATCGTGCTCTTGATTTTAGGCAAAAAATAAAAATAAATAAAATTGCGATTTCCATTTTAGCCAGAATCGTGCAGCTCTAATTTATATACATAAAAATGTTGCATTATCGTTTAAAGTTGCAATTAGAAATATACAGTGATGTGAAAAAGTGTTTGCCCATTCCTGCATTGGGCTATCACATACTGCTACTTCTGCTACTGTGCTACTTCATAGCCATTGTGGGAGTTTCTCGGTCTCATGCTGAACCCAGTCGACCAATCACAACAGACTGGGTCATCGAACCAATCAGAGCAGATTAGTTTTGCGCTAAGGAGGGGTTTGGGAACAAGTTGATCTCTGAACGAATCATATTGGAGTCATTGAGATAATTAGATAAAAAAATGCATATTATAAATGAAAGTGTTTTTTGACTGTTGTTGGAGACCCCTAAAACCAGAATATGACATTTTATTTAAAAATTAAAATAGGGGCGCTTTAAAATAAAAAAATAAAACTGTCATTTTCTGGGAATAAATTGATGTAAATGCTAAATTTTTATTTGAGATTTGGATTAAAGTTATCAGACATAAAAAAAATGATTATCACCATTTTACTCAAACCCATATCACTGAAAGTTAAAAGCATTACTATAATAATGAAAGATATATCATTAGATATATGTGCTGACCCAATAGAGCAGAGCTCTCTTCTGTCCATATTTTTGCATAGCAGAACACTCTCAGCTAATTTCTCATCTGTTTCTCAGCCATAACCTTCATTTGCGTTGCTGGAATGAAAGGAAATGTATGCACATATTCATGTCACAGCGGGTGGCTGTTAAAAGCTTCAGTAATTCAACTCCCTCTGTGTTTATGGCCTTGCCGAACTCTGAAAGTATCCAGAAAGAACCATCGGGTTGGTCAAATGGCCACAAAAGGCTCCATTTACACTGTCAATTAAATGAGACCTAATTCAGATTTTTTTTTCAATATGACACTGGCTGGATGTGTTTCATGAATAATATGCAGTTGGAAATTTTAAGATCAGTTTCAGGCCTCATTCATACATAGAAATAAATTAGATATAAATTCAATATGTGCAAATGCGACTGTCATGAAACCAGGCAGATCGGATTTGCTGAGGCATCACATTCTGTACATCATTCGCTAAAAAAAATTATTTTATTCCTCCTGATATCAGCTCCTATGGCGAGATATCACCAGAGATATTCTCGAGATGTTCAGGCGAGATATTCAGGCCTGATTGTAGTGATTGCAAAAGTGCACACTGGTACATTGAACTTACTGTGGGTGGTTTTTGTAGACTGATCCATCAACGCCGATAGTGGTGCGCAATCTGTCTGCGGCTTTGTTATCTCGGATCTGCCGCAGCACAGCCACCAGTGAAGCACCACAGAGATGAGCGGCTCGCGTGGACACGATCTGACACACTCGCTGTGTGGCCACACAGTCCTCAGGTGTCGGGTTCAGTCCAAGCCCTCTCAACACCTGCTCTGCACTCACCAGACCCTCATTATTCCTGTAGAAGAGGAAAAAAAAAGAAGTTTGCACCAATATTAAATTATGGATTAACAAAAACATATTTCAGAACTATTTCTCGACATAAGAGGTCATTGTACCATGTAAACATCAAACAACTCAAAAATTTACTTGTCTTTAGCACTTAATATTTATGCATATTTATGCACTTTAAACAAAATTTCCCTGTGGAAACTTCCCACAGGTTTGAAATATACTTGCGCTGCCAGATTGAAAAACAATTTTTACTCACATCACATAAATAGTTAACTATATGAGACAAACGAAACATAATTAGATGAACAATATTTTCATTTATTAAGAAACTGTTATACACTGTTTATTTTCAATATGCTAAATACCGCCCAAGTAAAGTCTATAGGCTTTATTTTAATGATCTAAGTGCAAAATCTAAAGAGCATAGCACAAATGCATTAAGGGCGTGTCTGAATCAATGGCACAAATGGATTTGACATTTAAACAACAAGGTGCAAAACGTGAAAAAATAGAGTTACGCTGGTCTGAAAATAGCAACAAATCATGCCATACACGCCTTGCGCCTTATTGCATCGTGTGTATGATAGGTCTACTATGTGTGAGAATTAATGTGTCATTTGAAATTGGAAGATTTATCTAATTGTGATGTATGGAAGATGTATCTAATGGGGATTTTAATACGATTAAGACAATACGTTTGTAAGGAACTTTTTTTTTTTTTACCCGAGAGCTTTTCGCATCTGGAAATGGTGAAATCCGGATTTGCCACTCGTCTCCTTTTAAAAAAGACACTGTTCCAGTTTGTGTTGATTGTCTTGTCGGTACAGATTTGGTAAGAGTGTGTGATCAGTGCCCTTTGTTGGTTCATTCAGATGGCATCAACTGTTCGTATCGTCAGCAGTCCTCATAGTTTTTAAAGACAAACCTTAGTCAAGATGATTTAGTTACTAAGTTTACAGTATATTGATAACACTGCAATATTATAGTACAATATTATAGACTGAAAGATCCACTGTAAATGCTGCTCTCCGAATGTAAACATGTAAACACCGCAATCAAACTATTACCGTCGTGTAGGATTTTCACCACATTTTGTGACAGGATAGTCTATACACACACGGCTTTCTGACGCTTCCTATCGAGTGCATCTAAGTTACTGAGAAATGCAGAGAATTTTCGAGCGGTATCAATCATTTCAATAAAACTGCACTCTTCCAGCAGTTCCTTGCATAGATATAAAAACCTAGATATTCACACAGTTTGTGATGAAGATGGGGTTGTTTCCTTATTCAAAAGACAGGAGTATAAGAAGCAGCATTATATCTCAAGCTGTGCGGTTTCCTTGAACAATGCAAATGCGATTATATGTGCCACTGGCTACTGGGAGGTATGTAATCTGTGTCTGTATGAAAGCTGTTTATTGTGTTTGAACTAGATTTGTGAAAGTCACACTTGGCATTGCTTTGGGATCTGGCGAAAGCATCTGCAGAGAGCAGCATGTTTGACGAGAGTGACGAAAGGCTTGGGCTTTGGAAGATTTGTGCCGAAAGCCCTTATATGGAGATGTTTGGCCGTGTTTTATGCAAATGCCCAACCTCATGTGAGTGTCCTCTCATTTACAACACACCAACATTTCCTAACATTAGAGCAAACCTAAGACTATATTTGAGTGTGCATACATCAGTTTTAATGCATTATTTAATATTGATCAGTTTTAATGCATTATTTAATATTGATGCATTTTAACCAAAGTGTCCACTTGTGTTATATCTAATGGTGATGTAAATGCATGTATATTAGATCATTCCTGCTTTGGTCATACATTATGTGGTGTATTAGTGGTATTTTGTGCTATTTATGGAAATAATTTAAAGGTTTTAGTAATTAAAAATTGGCTAATGAAGGATGACATTAAGAAAACGATATGAAAAGAGTTATTGAATTGCTTTGAGGCAAAACATTGTCTTTTTCCCAGTAAGGAACGTTAAATAATACATAACATTAAAACTTCTGATGAGCGTGAATCATAATTTCTGATTTGAAACAAAATAAACTATTGTTTTCTTTCCTTTTTTTAAAAAAAGATGTGAATACACTTAATTCAAGAATATAAAAATATAAGATAAATGCTCATCAGAAGTTTTAATGTTGCTTATTATTTACCGTTTGTGGTTTGTTAGTGGTCTTTTGTTCTCTTTAAGGCAATTCATTAACTGTTTTCATATCGTTTTCTTAATGTCATCCTTCATTAGCCAATTTTTAA
>CAIGQZ010000427.1:26714518-26727006 GCA_903798205.1 Danio tinwini
ATGCTGGTGAATTTTTGACGCTAGTGAAAGCAATTACATTGTGTAACCAACAGATGGCGACAAACAACCATCAAAATTATGTCACTGAATAGGTTTTAAGATAATACACATACAGAAAAATAAAAGTTTTATGTGTGAAGTGTTGAATCATTAATTGAAGATAAATATGATCTGTTGTACAAGATGTTAGATTTCTATATATAGCATTATCAGCAACAGTAGCAAAAGATCATATTTCATACTGAATACTTCTCTTTTTTCAGCTGGTTATTTCTTGATTGTTATTTTTATTAGCATTACAGGTTCTACGTTCTGTTTGTTAAACGCAATGTTTTTGCAGTAATTTTTTATATAAATGAAAAGCAAATGACATTTGTCTCACTTTTTTGCTGATCCAAAAATCTGTGACTAAAAAAACGTAGCTTGATCCGAAATGCAGATTTGTGATCCGTTACACCACTAATTCGCACCAGACACTTTATTACAATTACTCCATATCTCTAGGGATACGTTGTGCATTTCTAAAGTGTGCCTCACACAGGTGAGTGGGTTTGACAAACCACCTGTAGAAAGCACTCTTTCATCTCGTACAGTTAAACCGACAACCAGTTTGAGGATTTGCACCAGACACTTTCCTACAAACACTCCATATCTCAAGAAATATACTGTGCATCTATAAAGTGTGCCTTACACAGGTGAGTGGGCTTCAAACCACCTGTAGAAAGCACTCTTTCATCTCGTACAGTTAAACAGATGACCAGTTCACACATCTGCACCTGACACTTTCATACAATCACTCCATATCTCTAGAAAAACGTGCATTTCTGAACTGTGCCTCACACAGGTGAGTGGGCTTGACAAACCACCTGTAGAAAACACACTCTATCATCTCTCTGACACTAAAACTGACACTTGCACCAGTTTGCGGGTTTTGCACCAAACACTCTTACAATCACTCCATATGTTTAGAAAAATTTGCATTTCTAGTGTGCCTCACACGTGAATGGGCTTGACAAAACCACCTATAGAAAACACACTTTCATCCCTTTCATTCTCTTATGCTGTGTTCACACCAGATGCAGCATATGCAAATAAAAATCTTGCTATTTGCTCGTAAATAGACGCATGAACATTGAGCTTACTTGCTTGCTTCATTCACATGTCAAATTCGACTCACAATAGACGTGGATTCACGTCATGGGCGGGAATTCTGTCTGCCCAGTGACTCTAGCTTAGTTGCTAGATGGCTAACATTGATTTTACTGATAGACTAGCTGTGCTTTAGAAAGACTGAAAACAGTGTAGATTCCTTCAGCGACGTATCTGAGGGCGCACTCACACTATGCTATGCGAACCGTGCCCAGGCGCATTTCCTAATTCGTTTGAGAAGTGTGAGTGCTCTGAATCAAGCTCAGGCACGGTTCAGTTGGCCGACCCTGGACCGGTTGGAAGAGGTATGCTTAATTTTCAAATGAACACAAACTGTCATAGTTTATTAAAAATAAACTGCACATAAGCTGCACCTTCATTAAAACTCCTAATACCTGCAGCACCTGGACGTTTATGATAATTTATGAGCGTCAAAAGTGCTGGATCTGTTTGGCTAAGTGTTTGACTGCCTGTTACTGCATCCCAAACGACTAAAAATAATACAAAACGATAAAACTCAAGCAATCTCCACTGTGCTGCGCTTCTCTTCCTGCTAAACTGAACAGTCACATCATCGATGTGCTCAGGTCCGGTAGGTAAAAAAATGCAATGTGAGTGCAGGCCGAGGGGAAAAGGGGATGGGGGACAATCTCGCTTTGGCACGGTTCAAGGCAACTGTACCTAATGTGAGTGTGCCCTGAGTCCATTACATCCTTTCAAAGGTGCACCCAGCTCTGTGAGTTCATCAACTCCTCCATAAACTGTACCTGGATGATGAAAGCTTTCAGTGGAGGCTGAGCCAAGCCCAGTTTGAGGTGTTGTTGTTAGGTGTCTGCAGAGAGGATTTCCCCTTGGGACACCAACAACAGGCACTACGTCAATCACGGCCCGACAAAAGCAAGCTCATGATTGATTAATGCGGCACGAATGTCTGCTGAAGTTCAGATTTTCCAACTCAAGCGACTTGTGTATTAAACGCAAAATGCTCAATTCACACAACATCATTTGTGCGAATAGCACCACAGTATGTCTATTTGTGTCTTTACATTGACTTGACATGTAAATCACTCACACTTGATGCTTCATCCATGTCTGGTCTTGACAAACCACCTGTAGAAACCATTTTTGCCATATGCACCGTACACTTAAATCTATCTTACAAGTATTTAATGAAAATAGGTAAAACAACATTTACTTGTGAATGTACCACACAATCATGCTGCACTACTTGTTTTCTTTAATCTTAAATACCTCTTTTGTTCAGTCTCTCACACAAAATTGTACTGTCTTTCTTAAAAGTATTTGTATAGACCGTCTTAGGTTATGTGTATCGTTAAGTATTTGTTATCATATATGTACTTGTTATAGTATATGTAAAGTAAACAGATTACTGCTCCTGTATGTTAGTTATGTACAGGATTAAAATAGCTTTTACATCCAATGCCGTGTTCATATTTATGATTATATTTATTCATGTAGCACCGTGAGACACATTTTGTTCTAATTTATGTCCACACATACAGCAGAATGACAAAAAGCTTAATTTGACTTGACTTGTAAAAATAGTAATCAGTCTTTACTGAAGCACATCAGCTTCTGATTTTTCTTTCAAGATGTTTTACCTTGACCCTTTGTACTTTAGGTGAAAAAATGAGAGCTCTTTGTCTTTATTTTAAAAGGCTTTTTCTTTCAACCCGTTTTTTGTGATCCTGCACCCACAGTGAGTTTTTTTACCCAACGATTACTTTTTAATTCTTTAATTCTTATAGCATCACGTCGTTCCTGTGGGCTTTAAATCATTTTTGACCAAAAAAAAAAAGATTTGTAACTCAGACTGGAAAAAAAAAACTGCTTAATTACACAAATCCACACTTCAAGCCCTCGTTAACAATTATATATCACTTATAAATGATTATATACATATTACAGCGCTGATTAAGACTCGTGTGCCTTGCTACTGGTAAAATGTGCTTGGGGAGGGAACATGATCAGGATATCGACTTGCATAACAATTAAGCATTCACCGTATGATTTAACCAGTAATTTTAGATTCATAATTGCTTCAAGGAAATTGGCTAACTATTCAACTATGCGATCAAAAAACTTGAGAAGAGGAGTGGAGGGATTGCAGACTAAATTTAATTATATTACATTACTTAGCTGTAGTAGGAGTATGATGAGATCTTGTGCCTCAAAATACAATGAATAACAACCCTTGATAGGTCAGTTTTATACATTTTTACCTGATTAAATATTTAGTGATTGTTCTAGGAAACTTCATGATCATTTTAAATGTATTACTTAAATGAAGAACTCATAACATTCAAAATGTAAGAGTGCCAAAAAAGTATTAAAAAAAGTGACATGCAATTTTAGTATTTCATCAAGACTAAAGGGCCCTGGAAGACATGAGTTCAAGGTTAAGAAAGATGTATAATTGGTTTTTGGATAATAAACTCTTTACACATAGGTAAAACAGATGCTGTTTTATTTGCTTCAAGAATGAAATTAAAGAAAAATTATTCTTTTGTGGTTAGGTTTAATGATTTGATAATGGAGTCAAAAAATGTTGTAACTTATTTGGGATGTTTAATAGATAATAAATTAACCGATGTTGTTATAGCAAGAAAGGGTTTTACAAAGATATGTGGAAAAATTTGGTTCTTTGCGAGGTAAGCTGATCTGTTGGATGTTCCTTCTTTAGAATTATTGGCAGGAGCTTTGATTCAAACCCTTTTTGATTATGCTACCTCAATTTGGTATAGTAGCTGCTCACGGAGTATGAAGGAAAAAAAGCACTAAATAATTGTATGTTGTATGTTTTTAGTATGTTTGTTTTTTAATTGGGAATAATACGTAATTTTTTTAATAATGTGGTTCCTAGTTATTTGGTAAACTATTTTCAAATAGTGAGGCAACAGCAAACATATAGTACTAGTGGTTTTACTTACTATTTGAATATTAATTTATTTAAACTCAAAAGTGTAGTGGGGAAAAATAGGTTTTATACACCAGTGCAATCATGTGGAACAAATTTCCCAAACCGACCATGGAAATGAAAGGTTCAAAAAAGAGATAATTGTTTGAGCAGTTAGTTTGCATGGTAGATTTTTTTATATATATTTTATTGGATATATTGTGAATAATTTTGCTCCAGTTTTAAAATGTGAAGGTACTGTTTGTTTTATGCATTAACTGAACTTTGCAACCATACTTTGTTTTTAACAGCAAGGACCACAATGGAAACATTGTTGTGTTTTTATCCTTGACAGTTTTATTTTAAAATCTATGGGTTATTTGTATTTTGTACAGTTTGTTTAAATCTGTCAAATAAAATTAAATTTGATATTCACAAAGTGTTATGAGGGGTTTAACGGTCATCTTAAATCACTGGAAGTTTTTAATATTTAGATTTTTTTTTAAATGTGTGTATTTATAAGTATTTATGTACATATTCATATATCATCTGTGCATCAAACTACAAAAAAACGAATTACCACTTATGTGAGATGTTTTTAATGTAGCGTCTATGGGGCAAGACAGTAAATTTGATGTTGCTCTCTTTTTTTGGCAGCCATTATAAGTCTCTCACAATTTTTTCCCTTTTTCTGATAGTCTTGATAACCCCATCGTACAGTTTTTCATTTATTATTTCAGCAAATAGGTTTGTGAAAAAATATTTCTTATACTCTCCCAATTACTATGCTCTAAGTTTACCCAACTATGTACGTCTTCCTCTACCGAAACCCGGAAATGTGGAAAAACATCCCTAATCCCTAATTAGGTAGATTAAGAGCATATAGACATGAGAGTCATGGTTACATCTAAATACATTAAAAAAGTTAGTCCAAAGGTTGCCGCTATTTTCCCATCTTGAGGATGAGGTTTTTGGGAGGCTAAAGGATCTTAAGCACAGATCATAGCAGGCATAATTGGGGGCTTTGAAATGAATAGCTCTTCACATTACACTAAAGTGGAAGCAAGACTCGGAGAAGCTCTCGAAAGTGAAAAGTGCTCCTGCGAAAATCCAGAGGGGACTGACAATCAAAACCGTGGCGCAGTCTCCTCAGGTCAAGCATTTCATATTGAAATTATAAAGTCATAATGCCATGGGCTGTGAGAAACCAGGTGCAACTCATCATCTTCTGCCAGCTGGGTTCCAACTGTACCTTCACCTCTTGGTCATGCACTCTTATAAAAGGACTCTTGTGGACGAATTGCAATGATTGGAGTCCAGACAGTCATCATCACTAAGGATAAAGACGACGTCTAGCACCAGAACAACATTTCTTTTTCCTTTAGACAGTATTCAGTTCCATACCTCATATCTTTGTATTTTAAAGGAGTTTAGTTAATTATACACTTTTAATATCATGATATTTAATACACTAATTATTATGTTGAAGAATTTGTGTTATTTTGTACACGAAATAACTTAAAAAGGATATTCACAGCATATATTAAAAAAACTAATTATTAACATGACCGCTTTAGGCAATTAGCATATGCATTTAACTATTGTTAGTGTTATTACGCTTCTAAAACTTTGAACGTGGAGGAATGTAAAGATGTATGGAATGCAATTAAAAAAATCTGTTCATTTGTTTTATTTTCATCTAAGCTTTTAATTTCATGCAGGCAAACACCTGACAAAAAAAAATGTTCAATACATCTTTACCACTGTGGTTAAGGTGAAATATGATAGAAATGTTAATACGTTTAGATTCTCAATCAGATTAAATATAAAGAGACGTTATGCCAATGATGTTCTTGACTGCAGGTTGACAAATGTATTTTTTACTGATCAGCTAAAACAGAGATCTAAAGAGCCCCTATTTTGCATTATAAATTCATAAGTTGATTTTGGGGGTCTCCAACAGGCTAATATGGATGCAATGTCAAAAAACACTTTCATTGTCTTATGATATGCATTTATTTTACCTAATTATCCCAACGACTCCCATATGATTTGTTCAGCGATTAATTTTTTTCCAAACCCCTCCTTAGCACGATGCTAATCTGTGTTGATTGTTCCGATGACCCAGTCTGTTGTGATTGGTTGACTGTGTTCAGCGTGAGATGGAGAGAAACGCCCACCACAGCTATGTGTAACAGATGTGTAACTACACGGATAAGTAACACACAGAGTATGTGAGAGCCCAATGCAGGAATGCAATAAAGCAATGCAGTTAAACACCAGCATATTGCTCTACTCTTAACCCTAACCCTTTAGCAAAAAAATTGGGAAATTACCCATGGCAAATTTTATGTAATACAGCTTGGTACATTTAACTTCAGCCCACAATTAAGTTTGGTTTTTGGCCCTTTATAAGAAAAGGTTTGGGCACCCCTGTTTTAAACTGACTTGAAATGCTCAAACAGTCACAGTAGCTAAAACCACACTCGATAAAAGTTTTGGTAAGTTTATAAATAAACATTGACTCCACAAATCATGAGTGTTTTCAACTGTAGTTCCTAACCATCTGTAATACTGGTTCAACGCTGCAGATTCTGTGATGTGATTGCTGAATATTGCGATATCAATGCTGCAGGAGTTATATTGTGCAGTCCTACTATACAAATAAAACTATTATTACTTATTTATTACTTACTCATAACTATTATCATTTATTACTTATCTATTACAACCTTTTATTGTGCATGGCATGGTTCATAAATTGTCATTGAACAAGCAAGCAAAAGAAAATTCACACAACACACACACTCCTCACCTCAGAACCACAGCCCCTCATGATGTTCTCTGGAATGGCATATATTTGGTTCTCCATCTCCACTTTCTGCTTTCCATTACTGGACACCCTGACAAGCAGAACCCGAAAATTGGTTCCTCCCAAGTCCAGGGCAAGGAAGTCGCCAGTTTCTACAAACAGAATCAAATTCAACTTAATTTTTCAAGACAACACTACAAGACAGTCACTCTTTCAGAATAATCTCATAGCAATGATTTAAATGCAAGCAATAATGTATAAAAGGCAATATGCTATATTGTGCAGCCAATTTCATTTCCTTTTAAATTTAAGGAAAGGTTTCCACTTTCATGATTAATCTCTTCAGAGGAAAAACCAGCACACAATCTACATCCACAGAAATCTAAAGATTTTTTTAGCACATCAGTCAGTCTATTTATTTACTTATTTAAATGTGTGCAAATATAGTTATTCATTCAGTTTTTATATGAAATTCAATGTTATTGAATAAGCAAATATTTATTGAACATATACACAATGCAGTTTGAAAAAGTAATATTAACTGTCTTTTAGTAGATATATTGTATGAGAGTCCTTAAAGGGCACCAATTTTAACTATTTATCAAGATTTAATATAAATCCTTTGTGTCTCCAGAATGTGTCTACAAAGTTTCAGCCCAAAACACTCAAATTATATATTATACCTTTTTTAATCTGGGAAATGGGAGCTGCTTTTTTGTAGCTGTTTTTGATGCCTGTGCCTTTAATGCTAATAAGCTGGTTCTCCCCGCCCACCGTTCTCACGTGCTTGTCACAGTCATAGCCTTCCCGTAGACAAATAGCTCAGTGACAGACAAGAATGAAGCAGATCTCCCTTACACCATTACACTTGTAATGTTCAGAAAGTGTAAATGTGTGCAGATATAGTTATTCATATGAATTTCAATAATGTTACTGAATAATGTGCAAATGTTTATTGATTATATACACAATGTAGTTTGAAAAGTAATATTTCCCTTCTTTCAGTAGATATATTAAATGAGAGACTTATCAAGTGGTTCTAATTAGATTTGCATTTTAAATATTTTAAGATTAAGGTTTTAGTTACTACATTCTCAAAATCATTCACAGAAATCCACAGATCTTTGACAAAATTGTACACAGAAATGGCAAAAAAATAAATGTCTGTCGCTGTACACACTTCCACTTGTATTGTAAAGTTCTAAAGGTATGTTAAACTAACAAAGCAATGAATGAAGCACAGGTACAAATGCCAGCTTCATTCTATCATTCACTCTTTATACTTCATTTCAAAGCATCACAATAAAACCACCTTGAAGACAAAGCCACTATAGAAAAATATACAAATAAAAGAGTCACAGCAAAAGTTGAACAACCAGGAACATATTCCAGGAACCCACCTTGATTTCACAGATCAGTATTGTTCCCTTGGCAACATTTCCTCTTGCTTATTTACTTATGCAGAGCTTGCAACATTTTTAAATCCCTGGTAGCCATTGGACAGGCACTCTTGTTTTGGTAGACCGAATATAAATTTAAGTAGCCCAAATAGAAAATACATTATCTATTAAATTAAAACAAAAACATACATTCACAAAATATTTGTTCAGTTTATGCTGCTGTAGACACGTTAAAGTGATTTTAAATATAAATATATTTACATGCATGATTTATTATTAATTAATAAGCACAATATATTTGCACAATTATTAAATTTTAAACTTAGCTCAGGCTATTTCTGTATTTGAATTTTTGTGTCAGTGCGATCTCTGTGTGAGTGACGAGTGTTTGTGTGCTTTAGTGCCACGCATTGATTGAAACACTGCATTATATAAGAGGTAATTGTTTATATTGTGGCTTTTCTCAAATCAAAAATTGGATTGATTGCTGCTGTATCAGCAGCACAGCATTTACATAATTATCCAATTTTTGAGTGAATGTAAAGGCATTGAAATATATGTTTTACTCCCACTAGCAATTCGGACAGGTGGGGATAAATTTTGGTAGCCTGACTGGAAAAACCAAAGCCCCAGGATGTCAAGCTACTAGATTTTGTGAGCCCTGTTAAGTAAATGTGTAAATATGTATATTCATTCAGTTTTTATATTAACTAATAAAATCATTGAATAGTATTCAAAAGTGTATTGATTATATACACAATTCAGTTTGAAAAGTAATATTTACTGTCTTTTAGTAGTTATATGAGAAACCGATATCATAGACCTACTTTGCTTGCAAAACAAGTGGTTCAAATTGGATTTGCATTTCAAACCTTTTTTTTTTTTTTTTGTTAATTTAATGAGTTAAGTTTTATAGTTACTATATTGTCAAAATAGATTCATAAAAACCCACAGATTTCTTACAAAATTCTGTGCAGAAATATTAAAAAATGAATGTCTGGCCCTGTACACACTTCCACTTGTAAAGTTTGGAAAGTACATGTTAAACTCACAAAGTAATGAATGAAGCACAGGTACAAATGCCAGCTTCATTCTATCATTACTCGTTATACTTTATTTCAAAGCATCACAATAAAACCACTTTAAGACAAAGCCACTATAGAAAAATATAAAATAACAGCAAAAGTTGAACAAACAGGAACATCTTAACAGCCACATAATGGCATAAGAATAAAAAAAAATTCAACAACTTGGTCACAAAGCCACTTTGATTTAATAGATCAGTATTGTTTCCTTTGCAATATTTCCTCGTGCTTTTTTACTTATGCAAGTGTGTAAATATGGATATTCATTCAGTTTTTATATTATTTAATAATATCATTGAATAGTATGCAAATATTTATTAATTATATACACAATACAGTTTGAAAAGTAATATTTTCTGTCTTTTAAGAGTATAGTAGTTATATTATATGAGAAACCGATATAATAGACCTACTTTGCTTGTGAAACAAGTGGTTCTAATTGCATTTGCATTTTAAACCTTAAAGAATTTTTTTTTGTTAATTTAATGAGCTTAGTTACTATATTGTCAAAATAGTTTCACAAAAACCCACAGATCTTTTCCAAAATTCTGTGCAGAAAACTCAAAAACAACGTCTATAGATTCTGCTGGCCCTGTACACACTTCCACTTGTGAATAGTGGTGTAACGGATCACAAATCTCACGGTTTGGATCACATTATAGTTTAGTCATGGATTGGACCATTTATTCGGATCAGACAACAAATGTAGTTTGCTTTCCATTTATTACAAAAGCAGTACTGCAGGACACTTTTGGTTTTAACAAACAGAACTTGGAACCTGTAATTTTATAAAAAATTGAATGAAGAAATAATGCCACAATGACACAATTCATGCAAATGAAGTGGCATGAGTTGAGCGTTTTGCGCGATTGATGCGTTTAACAAAGGTATCTCACAATTCACTCGAAAATTTGAACTTTAGCGGACATTCATGCTGCGTTAACCTATCAGGAGCTTTCTCTTGTAGGGGAGTGATTATGACGTAGTGCCTAGTCTAGTTTTGGGCTATTCTTAAGCAGGTCGCACACCAGAAGTGCCGCTCGGCAATGCGACGCGCAGCGCCACGCATTTCAGAATTCTAAACATAGGTTTCTATCAGGGTATACACACCGGCACCACAAGTCAGCGGCTGTCGGTGGCGCACAGCCACGACTCAGGATAATGTTCATATTTCTGCCATGCCACAGAGCACCATCTGATTAGTTTAGTTTTAAATAGCATGCGAATGTGCGCGTCTGGTGTGCGATACTTTCAACTGTCATGTGACACAGCACTGAGTGACGCATCCGGTGTGTGACACCCTTTAGACGTCTATTAGCTTTTCACTGACAGCCCAAATTTAGCCAAGACGTCTATTAGACATCTATTAGACATTTTTAAAAACTCTCTTGCTGGGATCTGTCTATTGACGACTAGTCTAGTTTTGGGCTATTCTTTGACATCTATTAGATTTGACAGCCCAAGTTTAGCCTTGTTTTAGTAAAGTTGTCTACGTTTAGGTGTCTATTAGATGTCTATTAAACACAAAATTGTTTGCTGGGATTAGACAGACTTCATATGTGTAGTCATTCATTTCTGTTTATTTGATGACTAGTTTAGGCCCTTCTTTGACGTCTATTAGATTTTCACTGACAGCCCAAATTTAGCCTTGTTTTAGCCAAGACAACTATGTTACGTCTATTAAACATGCATCTTTTAAAAACAAAAAAAAAATGCTTGCTGGGCTACTTTTAAAGTTCTGAAAGTACTAACAAAGTAATGAATAAAACAGGTACAAACGTCAGCCTCATTCTATCCTTACTCTTTATATTTTATTTCTAAAGCATCACAATAAAACCACCTTGATTTTTGAGAAGACAAAGCCACTATAGAAAAATATAAAAGAACCACAGGAGAAGTTAAACAATCAGGAGCATCTTAATCAACACATCATGGCATGAGAATAAAGAATGAAACAAGGACAGCTAACAACTACTTGGACACAAACCCACCTTGATATCACAGATCAGTATCGTTCCCTTGGCAACATTTCCTGGTACCGTTTTATGGCTCACACACCCACATGACTACATGTCTATGTGCTGGCATTCACTCCAGTAACCCAACTACAGTTAGTCCTTTCACACCCGGCTTGAGACATTGTGTCATCCCACGTGCACAGTCAAAACCCCTCGGATACTGAGAAGCCATTGGACTGGTGCTGTCGGTCAGTGTGACAAACACACACAAACGCATCAAACCGTGACCGGTGATGACAACAGACCTGGAGTGCAAGATCAATAATTTCATTATCTCGTAACAAAAAGTGACACATAACTTCCAGGACAGAACAATGTGTTCAACAGGGCGCTTTGCTTATTCTGGGTCAAACTACTGACAATACACCTCCGCCCAGGAACTGACCCACATGGAGTCCGATTGCAGCAGAATAAGAGTGCTTTTCCATTCACAATATGTTCTACACACTTCCTGTTTGTCAACTTTTGTTTAGATACTTTTATTAAGTATTTTGAACTAATGATTTTCACATTTAAAAGTTGTGTGAATGGGACTTATTTCAGTGTGTTGATGTACGTCCAATTGAAATGCAATATTGAGTAGGAAGCGGAGCTTTCTTTTTGAGCATCATTACCTTTTAGCAAACCGAGATGGGCGCGGTTTAGAGTATTGTGGCTGATCTCATAAAACTGACGTCAATAGAGAAGGACCATCACTCCAAACGCAGAAGCAAATGGTCAGACTTTGATTGAAGAGTCGATTAACTTGCATAGATTAATTGTTGACAAAATAAACAATGAAAGTTGATCTTACATGGATTTAAAATGTGTTTGGATATTATTTTATCCACCATATCACAGACGGATAAAATAATTTGTTTGTGTGTTTAAAGCTGAAAAAAATTTGCTTTTCATTAAGAGGGTCTTTAAAATCTTTTACAAAACATGGAAACCCTTGTTGAATTATATTGACACTATTGATCGAAGCAGAATAAAGCCTTTTTTATGGTTAGCTTTTTTATATATACACAATTATAATTTATTATTATTATTATGATTATTATTATTATATTATTATACATTTACTGTGGTATTTAACTGCATATTATATATATATATATATATATA
>CAIGQZ010000427.1:26732355-26750438 GCA_903798205.1 Danio tinwini
GTGTGTGTGTGTGTGTGTGTGTGTGTGTGTGTGTGTGTGTGTGTGTGCGTGTGTGCATGTGAACTTTGTAACAACATTGTTGTGGAGTTAATTCAAGCCTTTTGGCACAAATACATTAAATAATTATTGGTAAAGATCTTACTGTAGTATTTCTCACAAACGTTACGTGAGATCTGCTTCCTTCATGTCTGTATGTCTGTCTGTTTATCTGATGCAGTCGAGGGGGAGACCTACTGTGACAGGCACGTGGGAACGGTGGGCGGGGGGAACTAGTATTAAAGGCACAGGCCACAAAAACAGCTACAATGCGTTCAAACCAGAAAATTCCAACATTCTAAAAGGTCTAATAAATAATCTGATGGGTGTTTTAGGCTGAAACTTTACAGACACATTCTGGACACACAAAAGACGAATATAAAATCTTAAAAAAGGGGTAGCATGGGTGCATTCAGCGGCAGGAAGGATGTGCAACAACTTTAATCATAAGGTAAACACAAAAATAAAGTTACCATCTGGAGCTACTGTACTTCACGAGACTTGACACTTGTAAACACTCGCTCCAACGACCGCAGCTCTCAGCACCATGCATACTTGTCACAGTTACCAAGCTGACCAATCACAAAGCTTCGTCATTCCGACATTTAGTTACATTTTTGAGAGGTTCGCATCAGTGTCGGCGTCAGCCACGGCAAGCAATATGAGACTACCCGATGGCTGTGCCAGACCATACATGTGCGCTTAATGGAGAAGTTTAAATTACCCTTTAGGTATATCCATAAGCTAGTGTGCTTCAAAACAATGACACAATTCACATTTAGAAGAAATAAACACCCAAAGCTTTCAGTTTGTCACTTCCGCCTAATATAGAGCAACGTTTTTTTTTTAAGTCACCTCGTATTTCAGCTTCTCATCAAATCTTCTAACCAATCAAGTGCTCTCTAGTATTTGACATGTCCCGCCCTCTTTAAGATGCTTCTCATTTGCTTTTCATTTGATGCGCTCTCTGAAAAAAACTAGCAAGGCTATTGGCCGTTTTTTTTTTTTTTGACTATATGCCCTGCCCTGTCTTTATGTTTCACTTGATATTACGTCAAGCATCAAATAAAAAAAGGACATTTCAAAGCACTTCACGGGACCTTTAACTCTCTCTAATTTTGATTGTAATATACAATCGATATTCTAGCACAAAAAAGACGTGCATGCCTGCCAATAAACTCTACTTTAGTGAACAGAACCTGCATAGGCTGTGAATATCGCCTAAATATTCGAAAAGCGCGCACATCATTTAAATGATCATTTTTGATTCAAAATAAAAAATGTAATATAGACAGACACCACCTTTTTGAAATGTACACTATTGTCTAGGTTAACTATACACACACACACAAACTCAAACAAACACACACACACACACACACACACACACACACATTACTGTCATCCCTATAATCAACATTTTAAAATGAAATTTAAACTATGAAATTAAAAGTAAAGTTTTTTAGCTGTTACTCTTAAGCCTGATTTATACTTCCACGACTCATCATGTGATCATCAATCATCTTCAAATGTGATCAAGAATGAGTTTTACAAGTTTAAATTACATTTTAAAACAGTGCATATTTGTAATGAATTACAGCGATTTTACCATCTTTACTTTATCACCACAGCCACATGTCAGTACAATGATGAAAAAAGACACTTTAATCATGGTTTGTAGACATTAAATCAGGTTTATTTTAACCTGATTTAATGTCTACATTAAACCTTTAACTAAACCTTCTACATTAAACCTTTAGACCTTTAACTCTCTCTAATTTTGATTGTAATATACAATCTATATTCTAGCACAAAAAAGACGTGCATGCCTGCCAATAAAGTCTACTTTAGTGAACAGAACCTGCATAGGCTGTGAATATCGCCTAAATATTCGAAAAGCGCGCACATCATTTAAATGATCATATCGCATTTTAGAGTTACAACAAGTAGGTAGGTTAGCGCAGTAGGTTACGACAAGCATCTGCTTTTGACTATAGATTTGATTGATATTTATTGATTGTTATCTTGTAAAGTTGCTTTGGAATGATAGTCATTGTGAAAAGTGCTATACAAATAAACCAAAGCTGAATTGAACAGACAGACAGAGCAGATCTTAGAAAAAAAAACAAAAAAAAAAACACCAGACTTAATTTTCCAGCGGTAGCCTAAAAAAAAATAACAGCATAAAATAATGTTGGAAGCCTAATGTTGCATTGTGCTCAAAATGTAATCAATAAAGGGCTCTGACACACTGTCTGCCACTGCCAATCACAAAGACCTGCTCTCTTCCAAGGCCAGTCGTAACCCGAGACCGTCTGCTTATTCTTACTGTCCTGACACAAGCCTAAGAATCTTTTACAAGAAAGGGAAGCTGGAATGTCCTGTACCAGATTTCACTCAAAGGTCAGATGGTGACTTCACATGGTAAGTTTCCAAAAGCCATTATAATAGGATGAAGAAAGAGCCTCTTTGAGCAACATCCTTCTATGTTGTAAAATGTCTTAGAGGTCAGTGAGTGTAATGATTGGCTAGCTCGCTGCACCGTTTTAGCTCAATAATGGTTTGATTCTCTGTTGAGAGTTCTGAACACATTATTTGCAGAGTCATTGAAAAGTTGAACTCTAATCTAATAGTGTGACATTTTTTGAGGAAGTGTTTTTAAGGCCTGTGATTGTAAGATTTCAAGCCATTTTAAACCATGGTGGCACAAGAAACTATAAAGTTCGCCATGTAAACATTAATTGTATATATTTATACAATGAGGATGATGTAATTTATATTTGATTATTAAATGACTTTTGCTGCTTAATCAAACTACTTATTTAAAATGAGTTTAAACAACACAATTCTTAAAGGTGCAGTATGTAAGTTTGACAGCCAGTGGTTGAACTAGGTATTGCACTCCTGAATCAAAATAGACGCAAACCCGGGATGCCAGATTGAGTACAGGAGCGAGTGACTTAAACTGTGTTCTAAATAAAAGCGACGACACGTGATAGAGGGAATATTTTCCATATTAAAAGGAGTTTTGGTTCTAACCAACACCTTGAATTGATATATTAGAAACGGCTTCTATTTCTCACAGCTGAACATGTGAAACCTATGACAGTGATCACCTTAGGTAAATCTTGTGTGCTTTATTCAGTGCTAAATACTAACAATGTGAGTTTGAATAGATTATAAACCTTACTGTTTCGTGAGTGAGCGCATATTCTGTGCTTCTGTAAGGCTGTCGTGTTTTGTCTGGTGCAAACAGCCAAACTGGTCATTACTGTGCATCTCATCACAAAATATATTGTTAGGACACGCAGTTACAATGTAACCTGCTTACCCAATGTTTACGTTCGTAATATTTATATCATTTGCTAATTAATAACCTCATGTGGAACTTAATAGGTCTCATTTTGACGTCTGATACTGCCTATTTCGGTCACTGACGCATGCTTTCAGAGTCTTTTTGAATGAATGAATGAAATATGCTGTTTTCCAACAAGGCCACCTGGGGTGCTAAAATTTAATTGGCTAAACTGGCATTGTGCAGGTTAAATTTACCTAAACAAAGACAGCGTTCAGGCACGGAAAAACCATTTTCAAAACAGAATATCTAACTTCAGCACTGTTCAGTTAAACAAGTATGTTCACTTGGGATGTTTCTTAAATATCTGCCCACATGTTATGATATATTTATGCTTTAGAAGAGTCAAAAACGTACATACAGCACCTTTAGATTTTTTGGCACAGCTTAATTGTTTCATGTTCAATTCACTTACGTTCAATTGTAAAAACAATTAAGTTAACTTTACCTGTTAGCCAGCACTTACTTACGGGCATTTACACCTATACCTAAATTTAAACAGTAACAGTTCTTGACCCCAGTGAGCTACAAACAAAAATTTGATATCATTGGAAAGAAGACACTATGGTTGATCTAGAAACTTCAATGCTAAAATATATAAAAATTAATACATTTTAAAGTAATGAGAAAGAAAATTAGTACTATGTTCAATATTAGTTTTTTTTCATATACAAACACATAAAATCAGTCGTGCAATAACCTATCAATTGTCTCATGGGTTTAGATGTCCACATCTAAGAGTTAAATCAATTTTTGTTGTGACAACATGAAGGAATTGTGTGGACCCCAGCATTTCTTTTTATTTACAGTGATTTCATTTGTATGTAATGACTATGATTGGCCATGAAGGTCATCAGTTCACTGAACTCACCGCTGTTTACTGAGTGTAACCACAGATACAGGGACACTGGAGCATTTTAAAGCTGTTATTCATCAGCGGATCACTCATATCGTCACCTTAGAATTATAAGGTTCTATCTGACATTTTTGTCAAAATTGAGTTATTGACATATTCTTATTAATTGACAACTTATTTACATCATAGGATGTTTTTTTTATAAGTTGTTTGCATTTTAAGACTTTATTTAAAAATACTAATGCTACACACATACTGTTTGCTATGGAATGCAAAAACTTTGAAGCTCAATATCTCAAAATCCTTCAGAACGCAGATAGAACCTTATAATTCCAAGGTGGCGATGTGTCAGCTTATTAAAAAACAAAAAACAGCTGATCGACATGACTTTGAAACACTCCAGTGTCCCTGTATCTGTGGTTACACTCAATAAACAGCAGTGAGTTTGGTGAACTGATGACCTTTACAGCCAATCATAGTCATTTCTGTTGAAAGCACATAAAGACAATAGATGTTTCTCAATATGCGTTCATCAGCGAGCTTGCGTCCTGGTGTTCTTGTGTAACGTCATCATCAACTGGCAAAGTTCAGTTGCAATACTCAAGACCGCAAGAACGGAGGATGCGTGAAACTTCCCGGATGTGTTCTTGATATAGAAGATGTGTGGATGCAGACTTGAGCACCGAACTTACTCTAGAAGTCCCAGAAGTCATTCCAACTGGAGGTGGGAAGCGCAGCATATTATATAGGTTAATTATTAAAAGTTCAGAGATATAACTCATTTATCTCAGGAGTTTCCCTAAATGAAACGGTGAAAGTAAACATTACCATGAAAATCCTAATAAAGGAATGAACACATTAAGGGAGTTTATTTGCTGAAATTCCTATTGAAATCTTTTTATTTGTATTGTGCAAAGTATATTTGTAAAGTCTTTATGCATAGTATATATTGTGAAAAGGGGAAAAACTATAAATCATTGAATGAATGCTGTAATATTTAAATAATTTTTGGTTAAAGAAACGAGAAGGTCACGTGACCATCAGGATGGACGCAGCATCTCATTTCTCACAGGACACGTTCTCTGTTCTCGTGGTCTCCCGAGTTCATTCTTCCGAGGACACCTGGCAAGACCGGTCTCCACAAGAACGCAAGTCCGTTCTTTGCGTTCTTGGAATTGAGAAACACCCAATGCAAAGCAGCAGTGCTTAAGAATGCGCTCAAATGTTACCAGAAAATTAGCGTTTTTAAAATTTCAGTATTGATTAGTACCAAATTCCAGTATCGCGACAAACCTAATCACAATATACACTGGAGAATATATAAATTTCAATACACTCAAAAACTTTAGTTTGCTGTTTGATTAAACTACTTAATTAAAATAAGCTGAACCAACACAATTCTTGATAGTGTTGTGGACAACTTAATTGTTTCACATTTAAATCAAATCACTTTTATTGTCACATCATCAGCAGCACATGTGCTATGATGAGTGAAAAGTTTAGGTGCTGGCTCCAGACAGTGCAAAATACAACAACATACTTTCTTCATCACCCCCCAAAAAAAAACAACAACAACAAAAACAACACAAGACAATGTAAAATTGGCAATGATGACAGCGATACGTACAATGAATAGGTGTACACTTAGCTGTAGGATAGGTGTACACAGTTGTTTAATCCCCTTAATTTTGTAAAAACTAATAAGTTAACTTAATTCCTTCATGTTGACCCAACACCAGTGGTGAAAAGAGTACTGAACAAATACTCAAGTAAAAGTACCATTATTTGTCCAAAAATGTAGTTTAAGTAGAGTAAAAATATCTGTAGTAAATACCACTCAAAGTATGAGTAAAAAGTAGCCCTTTAAAAGTACTCGAGTAGTGAGTATTACGCTGTGAAAAGCTGATGTGTTAACATGCAATTTGTGCACGTGACTACGTAACATTCTGTAGTGCTTTTAGTTATTGTTTAGGACTATTTGGTGATTTCAGTCATCATACAGTAAACATCCACCATCTTGCCATCGTCTCTGGGTCAATGCGTATAAAGATTCTGGACATCTTCTTGGACACTTTTAAATCTTCCATATGGTTTGCTACATTTATAAAGAGCCCATGTCTTGAGGTAGTTCAGTATGATGCAATTTACTCTGTATGTGCGATTTGATTGGACAGGAATCACAAGACAGATTTTTCTACTCAGCCAATCCCCATTAGGCATGGGACGATAACTGTTTTCAAGGTATACCGTGGTTTGGAAAAGTCAAGGTTTTCATACCGCCAACATTTTCTCTAATACCGTTCCTAAGGTATGTGTAAGATTTTTTTATTTACATTTTTTTTACAACAGCATCTCCAGCAGAAAAGATATCCAAAGATGCCATTTTAAATTGTAAATAAATCTGTGTTTTTGAAACTAATGAAGACAGCAGATGTCAATGATTCATATATATATTGTGTTCAAAGGGGAAAAAACGTTTAGTTTTTTATAGACATTTAAAAAGAATATAATTTAGAGCAGTAATCACAATACAGTGATACCGTGAAACCGTGATATTTTTATCCAAGGTTATCATACCGTCAGAATCTTATACCGGCCCATGCCTAATCTCCATGGACAAGAAAAAAATAGAGTAGTGACTGCAGGTTGACTGAAAGTAATGGAGTAAAAGTACTAATACAGCACAAAAATGTACTCAAGGGAAAAGTACACATTTTTAAAACTACTTAATAAATTACAATTCCTAAGAAAACTACTCAATTTGATCAACTCAATCTCAATCACAGTAATTTGAGTATTTGTAATTCGTTAGTTTACACCACTGACCAACACAAATAAATTGTGTGAAACCTAGCATGTTTCACAGTGTATCGTGCAGCCCAAAAAATGCTTGTCTTAATGTCTAAAATAAAAAATAAATCAAGCAGCATTTTCTAGACAAGACAAAAAAACTATAGTTTTGTTCTCGGAAATGATACACAAACTAAATGTCTTTTTCTGTAAAACAAGCAAAATAATTTGAAATTGAAGTAAAATATTTTATCATTACAAACTGAAACGAAGATTATTTCCCCACTGGCAGATTAGTTAGCTTTTTTTTGTAAAAACACTTAATTTGGATTTATTAGTACTGAAAAAAAAAAAAAAAAAATGTTTACCCGTTTAAAAATGCTTCTTGATTTTTTTATAAAAATGCCTTTTTTCAGTGTATGTACCATTAAAGTCACCATTTTTAGCCGTCCAGTGAATTTTTTTCTTTTTAGATATTTTCCAAACAACGATTTAACAGAGAGAGGAATTTTTCCACAGTATTTCCTATAATATTTTTTCTTCTGGACAAAGTCTCATCTGTGTTATTTCGGCTAAAATAAAAGCAGTTTTTAGTAAAAAAAATAAATAAATAATCATTTTAATGTTATAATTATTAGCCCCTTTAACAATTTTTCTATTGTCTACAGAACAAACCACTGTTATACAATAACTTGCCTAACTACCCTAATTTGCCCAATTAAAGATTACAATTTAAACCGTATAGAACCGTCTTGAAAAATATCTAGTAAAATATAATTTACTGTCATCATGGCACAGACAAAATAAATCAGTTATTAGAAATGAGTTATCAAAACTATTATATTTAGAAATGTGTTGAAAAAAAATCTTATTTCCGTTAAACAGAAATCAGAGGTGAAAAAAATACAGGGGGATAATAATCTAGGAGGCTAATAATTCTGACTTCAACAGTATATACCGAGGCACAGTTTCCAAAGAAAGACAGCATTCACACAGCCACACTTTTCTATCTCAGCAGGAGAAATCGCCTGTCTTGATAAATAAGAACTACAGCAAGATGTAAAACTCACATGGCTGTTACGAATATGACATTTGACACCACAGTAGGATAAAATAGTCACACTGCTGCCCGACAGAAGAAACGGGTGGCCAAGGTCACACGGTAAAGAAATCAATCTACAGTATGTTCACTAATGCACAGGGTTCAAGAGGGATAAAGGCTACACTTAAAATAAATGTTAAAGATCACAAAGAACATAAGTAACAGACATATCTTCTTTTTCACTGGAAACACATTTATACAATTAGCCCAGGGCTCACTGGAAATAGGTGCCTTAGCCTACATTTTTGCAAAACGTAAAATACGTTGTTACGGGTACGTTTCATTACATATTTCAGATGACAAATCCACTATAGGCCGCTATTTAAATTTTTGTGGAGCTGAAATACATGACATAATATTTATGTTTTAGATGCATGTCCTTCTTGTACACGTCCACAAAAAGGCGGAGATTGTCGTACAGATAACCCATCAAACCACTGATCTAAACCCTTCCCTAAACTCAACCAATAGCGTGTTCAAAAGCAAACGAAAGACAAAAGTGAACTGCAACCAGGTAGTTTTACCTGGATTTTACATTGCCTTTATCTCTTCCATAGAGCCGTGCTTTACTGAACTCAAACCAGAGTGCTCTGCATTATATGTACAACACCGTACAAGGTCAGCTACAGAGTAAACTGACCACACAAGATAGGTTGTCTACATAAAGACCGCAAATGTTTTCGATTACAAATCATAGACATTGTTAAGTTGTTTTGTGTTATTTATTAGATGTCCTGCTGAGAACTGCATGAAAATAATGCTTTATTCGTCAGTAATGTGTCCCCTAAATATATAATATTAGTGTGAAAAGCCACAAAAGTGGTTGCCGTCATTCTGCCCCACAGCATTCATTTTACCTAGAAACTGCAGTCAAACGTATATTTAAGTAGATTTTTTTTAATAGATTGACTAGGCTGAAGCATGTATGTTAAATAAGACTGTTGCATAAAATGTATGCATTTTGAGTTAAAAAACATGACAAAAAAAAAAGAGAGTCAGATTCTGTATGGTAATAATGACTCTGGAGGCTCTATATAAATGCTCTAATAAATGCTATTAATAACGCAGGATCAAATAACACTAATATACGTCATAACCACTTCACCAAAATGAAATGCTTGAGAGAGAGGGATATGAACGGTCTTGTTTGTCTATTTATTTATTTATTTATTTATTTATTTATATGTACTGTATATTGTATATACATATATGGAGTCCAATTGGTTGAAGTCCAGACTGGTTTCCTTGAACTCAAATTCAAGGTCCAGCACTCAATAAATATCTGACTTAATGACCGAACAGTAAGTCCTAAATGTCAGGTACTTACTGTATGTATCAGTACACACACAGTGCTACAATAAATGAGTATATAATTATCATCTTAAGACAGAGAAAGTTTAATAATGACTGGTTTATACTTCAGGAGCCATAAATGTAATTACAGTTAGTACATTTTTATTAATCAACTTGCATTTTCTTGTTCAATATAAACTTCTGATTTGTGATTCATTTGCATTATCCCTCAAAATGTTCACAGAAGAGTCTGTGGCATTCATATTTGCTTATGTTTCATCTTTAATGTATTTTCATAAATTAAATCTACTTGACTACAATGGCTATTTGGTTAAAATTGTGGAAAAACATACTTTAAAGCTTTTTAAAAATATTTGTTGAAAAAAAAACTAAATATTGAGATATACATCACCAGAAATGTGAGGTTGAAGTAATTTAATCTTATTATTTGCTAACAAAATTATTATTCTTAGAAACCTATAACGACATGAAAAATAAATAAATAAGGCTGCACAATATTGGAAAAATGTGACACTGAGAAATGTTATTTTGCTGCCTGCAATATACATTACAATATGAATGTAAATCCTTCTCAACTGGATTACCAATATAGACTGGAATGATGAAGACTCTGCAGTGCATCTGCATAAATTACAGGCAAAAATCAATAAATGAACAGTGCTTTATGGTTTTCTGGGGAGTTTAACAGTTCAAGTACAGATATTGTACAATCAAATGTAAAATATCATAGTCATTGCTGTATTAAAAAAACTAATAAATTATGTTCAATAATATCTTTAGCATTTTTAATAAATAAACCAATCCTGCGATGTGACTATTGTAGACACAAACATTGCTGTATCAATGCTGAAACATTGTTCAACCATATATGTGTGTGTGTGTGTGTGTGTGTGTGCGCGTGTACACACACACACACACACACACACACACACACACACACACACACACACCTCCTATTAATAAATAATAATATTACATTTAAAAATACTCTAAATTTAAATAATTTGTATATCTTTTTGTATCCACTTCATGATATATTTTTGTCTTTAAATGTAGTTTGCCCTGCTAATTTTTTTTCCCCTGTTATTTGTAATGGGGCATTTTTTATTTCTTTTTTCTATCCTCACTGTTACTTCATGACATTTATGACTCCAGACTGTTTAATTACTGTATTTGACCCTAACTATTGTGTTAAGCTGCCTTGGGATGTTCAGGTCTCGGGGTGGGACTTAGGTAAAACCATAGAAAGAAGGAAACCGTAATGTTTATTGTTGTATTGTATAAAAAAAAATTTCTTTCAATAAAAAAAATAATAAATAAATTCCAAAAAAAACTCTAAATAAATATAGTATTCTGTAGAATAAAGAAACGTGGAATGATATGAAAAGTTCTCTTTTTCTGGGTTTTTTTTGGTCAAAATATAGGCTAATTTTTATTTTTACACATGGTCATAAGTCCAAAAAAACACCCCTAGTTAATTTGCCCTAATTATGCATAATTGGATGGGAACATTGTTCAATTCTGGCTCGGCAATAAAAATATTAAAGTAATTATTTCAATTAAATTTATTTCAATCAGACTGTGACCAGTCCCTCGGCACGGATCGCAACCCATTTTTTATTACATGCCAATTTCAACACCAATGTCACGGTTCACCCGCGTTTGACCGTGGCATGTGCAAAGATAAACAGCACTTCACTGGACTTCACAATGTATTGACATGTTAACAGTGCAGAAGAAAAGAGGACCCTTAAGAGGAAGGAAACTCTTTTCATTTGCACAAAACTCTTGAACTCAAGACAAGTGTGTACTATAATGTCCGGATGCTGGGAAGGTCAGAGCGTTAGCGCTAATGGATATAAAAAGGAATCCGAGTGGAATTTTGACTGCCTTCAGTCTGTCGAAACACAACACAGACAAGAAATTGCAATAAATCCACACAAAGCTGCTCAATTAAGACAATATTTAAGTCTTTTAAAACTCAGCGGTAGAGAAGGAACTTCGCCATAACTTCCATCTTAGCCTCAGAAAGAATTTAGACATTTAAATCACACTTAATTCCGTTAAACATTTACTTTTCTTTTTCAGCATGTTATGACAGTTATTTTTAATGAAACCACCAGTGCAATAGGAAAGAAGTTTTGGACATTTTGTAATCTGGGAGGTCTACTAAGCAATGGTGTATGTTACTTGCTCCACCACAGGGTTTTATTTTTATATCCATATAGATATTAAATTAATTCATATTGTAAATAATTATTGTATTCTGTAGAAGAAAGAAATGTGGAATGCACGCAATTTTTGAATCAAATCTGTATAAAAATAGAATTTGGTTTGTTGAGTTTTTTTTTTATGTATTCCCTGTTTTTTATGGTAAGAATTATAAAGGAGTCATTTTTAAACTAATATTTACCCCTTAAATGTCAGCATCCTACAGGTGGGACAATTTTCAATATGCATCAAATTTTTTTTGGTCTAAACTTCAACATATGACAATCTACATTTACGTATATACATTGGTACCTCTTTATAATGCGGTGCACCTTTCGTGGCCTCGCAGTTCAGCTGATTTTTTTTGTGCAATTTGACATGCTTTTTTTTTTACAGTGCAATGTGTTCTGTGTCCTAATTGGCTGTACACTGTAAAGAAAATGGCCAAGATTTCAACAGTAAAAAAAAAAAACTAAAAATGCTACTGTAAAAATCCGTAATCTGATTAACAGTATGTTTCCTAAATATATACGGCGAAGAACCATAAATTGACTTTCCCAGAATTCCCTGCATGGCACATCCCTTTTTATGCTTTGTTGACATTACTATGGATCTTTTTAGTTGTTTCCCCGTCAGTTATGTACATTACAGATTTATGTTACATCTAATGTTAATAAACAATGTTTACTTCATGACTTTAATTGTATGTGCGTTACCATACTGGTGTTTAGTAGCTGTGTGAATGGCACTGAGAACCTTCTATACACTTAAACAACTTTTCTCACAAACAGAAAAGTGTATGTGATGAGCATTGGTTCATTATGTAACTCTCATTACCACCTGCATATGGCTGTGCTAACATGTCTATCTGTGTAACAAAAGATGTGATGTGTAGATGTTGGTAATTCAAAATACGGACATATTACCTCTTAAATAAATGAAATACGGTAGTTTACTGTAAAAACGAGAACTTACTTTTAAGGTTTGTACCGTATTTTTAACAGTGAAATACTGGCAACCACAGCAGCCGTTTTTTTACCATAAATTTTACGAATTAATTTTTTTTTTTACAGTGCAGACCATTGTCAATCAATCTACTCTGTGCCTCCTGTACAGTACAGAATGCGTTCAGCTTGCCAATATAACAAAAATCTTTGATCGCTAGCAGCCTGGGTTTCAACAAGGATGCAAAACGGGTTGTAACGATCCGCAGAAAGACCATTGTGAAGGGGATCTCACAACGGATGCACCACGCAACGACATGCCACGCATTTAGGAACTATAAAACACACGTTTTTAATTAAGGTATGAACGTCAGCTGCGTTGCCCAGCTACGACTCAGGACAGTTCATATTTCAGAGTGGCATCTGAAGAATTTTAAAGAACACACGAATGTGCACATCCCATGTGTGTTACTTTCAACGCATCCGGTGTGCGACCTCCTTAAGAATGGAGTCTGCTTTAGTTTTGTGGATCAGTGACTGCAGGAAAAAGAACATTATGCTAGATGCCCACATTATCCACACAAACGCTAAAAAGCTTTCTGAATCTTTTGCTGACAGCAATGAAAGTTTGCGCCTGACAACAGGTTTTAATCTTTGGTTTAATTCTATAATACAGCACTTATTTGTCTACGTAACTTTGAACTTTAAATTTAATTTAATTTAATGCCTGTCTGAGAAAAGTCTATAAAGTGTGCAGTGAGGGGTTTTTACAGCCTTAAAACATCTATAATAATTGTAAAAAAAATTAAGACAACTACTACACGGATTTCACCTATTGTGGGTTATTAACAAGGGACCACTGTAATTATCAAGAACTCAAAAATGGGGGGGACAATTAAGTGGATAAAATGTAAATTATATAATGCTTTATTCATTTTGATTTAGATTGAAATGAACTCACAGCTTACCTTCTAAAATTACGTGCAGAGTAATATAGTTTCCACTAAATTAACTCCATTACATTGAAGAGAAACTGGACTCTTGCATGGGCCCTAGTCATAAGAGCAGATTTAACTGGTTTCATTTTATTGAATCAAATTGAAAAGCACAGATATTTTCTTTTTACATATTTACATAACTGATCTATGATGTTTCTTTTAATGAATTAATGTTAGAATTAAACTGGCTTAATTTTTATTAACTTGACATGTTTTTGATTTACTAAATATATTTGTACTTATTTAAAATGCAATTTGGTTTATTAAAGTTTATGTATTCCCTTGGCCTTTTTATTGGCAAGTATTTAAAGGAGTCATCTAAAACTTATATTTAACCCTTAAATGTAACCATCCTACAAGTGAGAAAACTTTCGATACATTTTTTTTTTTGGGGGGGGGGGGTGTAAACTTCAACATATGACAATCTACATTTATGTAAATAATTATAAATAACTTAAAAATTGGGTGACAATGAAATGGTTAAAATGTAAATTATATAAAAGTTTATTATTCATTTTGATTTAGATTGAAATATACTCACAGCTAACCTTGTAAAATTACTTCTGAAGTATGTGGAGTAATATAATTTCCTATAAATTAACTCCATTACATTGAAGAAAAACTGGACTCTTGCATATATGGGGCCCTGGTCATAAAAGAAGGTTTAACTGGTGTAATATTATTGAACGCCACTGACATTTTCTTTACATAACTGACCTACTGTATCATGTTTCTTTTAATGAATTAATGTTAAAATTAACATTAATTTTAATTTCACTTGGCATGTTTTTGATTTACTAAATGTATTTGTACCCATTTAAAATGCAATTTGGTTTACTGAGTTTTTTTATGTATTCCCTTGGCTTTTTTATTGGTATTAATAAAGGAGTTATTTTAAAACAAATATTGACCCTTTAGATGTCACCATCCTACATCTAGGACAACTTTCGATACACATTTCATTCTTTTTTTTGTCTACACTTGAACTTATGAAAATCTACATTTAGGTATATAATTATCAAGAATTCAAAAATGGGGGTGACAATTAAAGGGTTGCAACTTAAATTATATAATGCTTTTTATTCATTTTGATTTAGATTGAAATTAACTCACAGCTTACCCTCTAAAATTACTTCTGAAGGGAGTGCGGAGTATTATAATTTTTCTACTAAATGAACTCCATTAGATTGAAGAGAAACTGGGCTCTTGCATATACAGTACAGGGCCCTAGTCGTAAAAGATTTAGCTAGTGTAATTTTATTGAACCAACTTTTACATATTTACATAACTTATCTAGTAGGTTTTTTTAATGATTTGATGTTAACATTAAACAAGCTTCATTTCAATTACGGTAGCTCAGTGTTTAGCACTGTCGCCTCACAGCAAGAAGGTCACTGGTTCAAGTCCCAGCTGGTCCAATTGGCATTTCTGTGTGGAGTTTGCATGTTCTCCCCGTGTTCACGTGGGTTTTCTCCTTGTGCTCCGGTTTCCCCACAGTCCAAAGACATGCGCTATAGGTGAATTGAATCATATTGGCCGTAGTGTAAGAGTGTGTATGGATGTTTCCCAGTACTGGGTTGCAGCTGGAAGGGTATGCGTAAAACATATGCTGGATAAATTGGCAGTTCATTTCGCTGTGGCAACCCCTGATAAATAAAGGGGACTAAGCTAAAGAAAAATGAATAAATGAATTTCAATTGACTTGACATGTTTTTTGATTTACTAAATGCATTTATTACCATTAAACATTCAGTCTGGAACAAAAAAAATAAATAAAAATCTAATAAAGACAATCCATGCAAATTTGACAGGCCCCTATACTGTTGTATTACAGTAACACTAGATTGATATTAAAAATGTGTACGATTCCAGAATGTTCTATTCTACGTGTATGCTAGAATGCTAAAATTCATAAACTACTGATATTCATTTTGACATCTGTTGATAATAAAAAAAATACTACAGACGTTTTACAAGCTGAGGGTAAAAGCTACAATGAAGACTAGACTCTTGCATATATGGCCCTAGTCATAAAAGCAGATTTAACTGGTGTAATTTTATTAAACTAAAATAAAAGACAGATATTCTTTTACACATTTACATAACGGATATATCATGTTTCTTTTAATGAATTAATGTTAGAATTAAACTGGTTTAATTTCAGGCTTTTAATTCAATTATCTTGACATGTTTTTGATTTACTAAACGGATTTGCTTTCAATTATTTTTAAATCCATTAAAATAGTTTAGAAAAAAAGGAAAAAAAAAAAGGGAATCCATCCAAATTAAAACAAAACAGAAAATTGACAGGGCCCCTATACTGGTGTGTACAATGACCAGTGGGGTAAAGTAACAAAATAATAACTGTGAGTAGTTTTTTTTCAGCAATTGTAATTTACTAAGTAGATTTTTTAAAATGTGTACTTTTACAAGGACCGAACTAATGAAGAAAAATTTCAAGGAAGGACTGAACAAACTAAGGAAGGAAGAAATGGACAAAGCACCTAATCAAAGAAGGAACAAAAATACAAACGAACAAGCAAGCGAGCAAACTAACTAACGAACGAGCAAGCGAACACTCGTGAACGACTGAAGGGAGTAACAAATTAATAAAAAAAACAAACGAACAAACGAATAAATTATTGAAGGAAGGAATAACAGAATAAACAAACAATGAAAGGAACAATGAAGATCACTAAATGCACTACAGAATGTTACGTTTACACATCCCTGCACAAACTGCATGTAAACGCATCAGCCTTTCACTGTGTAATACTCACTACTCTTGAGTAGGCATGGGACGATAACCGTTTTCAAGGTATACCTCGGTTTGGAAAAGTCAAGGTTTTAAAATGTTCTGCTATACCGCTCCTAAGGTGTTTTAGATTTTTTTTATTTACTTTTTCTGTTTTTGTTTTTTAGTACAACAGTATTGTATCTACAGCAGAAAAGATCTCCAAAGATGCCATTTTAAATTGTAAAGAAGAAACTAATGAAGACAGCAGAAGTCAATGATTCATTTGAATTATTTAGCCTGATATGTTTACTGCTCCATAATATTTTAAAGTTCTCAAAATAAAATATATTGTGTTTAAAGTTACATTTTTTTACCCAACCATTTAAAAAGAACAAATTTTAGAGCAATAATCACAAAAGAGTGTAACCGTGATATTTCTATCCAAGGTTATCATACCGTCAGAATCTTATACAGGCCCATGCCTACTCTTGAGTACTTTTAAAATGGCTACTTTTTACTCATACTTTAAGTAATATTTAAAACAGATAGTTTTACCCTACAGTACTTGCACTACATTTTTGGGCAAGTAATGGTACTTTTACTTAAGTATGATTTTTCAGTACCCTTTCCACCCCTGACAATGACACTCCATTAGATATTAAATGTGATGTCCTGTAATGTCCTATTCGAATTGATGTATACCATTCATAACCTGTTCAGACTCAATTTTGACATCTGTTGATGATCTTAAACACTAATAAAGTTTTAAAAGCTGAGGATAAAAGCTGACGTGGAAAACAACTAACAACCGGGTCAGTTAAGTCAACATTGGTTTAACCAAACATAGGTGTATGTGTTTAATACTTAATTTACCACTCTTCCAACTGTACTCGTCTACTTCATGAACTCATATTAAGTTCTGGCACATTTTAAACTAAACTACGTGGTTGCATGTGTAGGAGTGAAACATAAATATCCAAGCAAGCAAACATCCTGTAATTACCAGGTTTGTCATGAGCCACTTCTGAAATGTTTAAAAGTCAGAAGTCGCAGATTAAGGACATTATCATTTCTTTTTTTAAGTGTGGCTACGTGTCGGGGTCACAGGACTCACTGAAAGGATTTGTAATACTGGAAATGACAGAAGTCGCGCGCAGAGGAGTGATGCACGTGACCAGCAGCAGGCGCGCGCATGGCTCATGTTACCTCAGCAACACTCGCTCAGTTAAGAGAAAAAAACACACTCGCTTAGTTAAAAGGTACGTCGTGGCAGGAAGCGCCACAAAACTCGCCAGACAAGTTTATCCAATATCATTTTTGTGATTATCATCAGCTTAAATACATGTTTCATTTCACACTGACGGCTATGTGATTGTCACACAATACAAACACAATTGAGCACGAACATCATTCAAGGTTATTCCCAGCACTGCTCCCACACTAGTTGTACGCACTCGACAGTCAACGTGGTTTAAAAATGCGGAAACTTGCGATATTTTACGGATGACGCACGAAACGTGTGCTAATGACAATACACGCCACGATATAGATTTATAACAGAAACTAAATATAACCAGATATTCATCTAAAAGCAGACTGCAAAGCCTTATCTGAAGAACACTAGTGTAGTACCATCTTGTGTCAAGTGATGAAACGCCGACCTCTCTGTCACTCTCACACACACTCTCGCACACACACACACACACACACACACACACACACACACACACACACACACAC
>CAIGQZ010000427.1:26750448-26768017 GCA_903798205.1 Danio tinwini
CACACACACACACACACACACACACACACACACACACACACACACACGTGTTAGGTGTTAAAAGATGAAAATGTTTCGCAATAAAAACTAACAAACACACGTAACTTTCTGATAAAGATCTCCACTTTTTATATATATATTTTTATAATTATAACTTAATTAAGTCAATAAACCAAGAGATATATCGAAAAGCCGGCTTTTTATCGCCAGCCGGCTACATTACTTACTTTCTGGACGTGGTCATGGTGAAGCTCAGTGAAGTAGTACGCTAGTAAATGAGAGGCGATCATCTTCTTCTGTAAACTTTGGATCTGTTTAAGTTTCTTAGCGTGTTGAACGGGATCTGAGGTGGTTGTATATCACTTTGGGCGCGTGCTCATGTTCTTCCAAGTTTCTGAAACTCTTTCTTAACTCGGGTTATCCGGGTTTTACGACGATGATGCGAAGTGATGTCACCATTAATTCCACCCACTTCACTTTTGTAATTTGAGTAGCCCACGTCACTGAGATCCTTGCTGCTGATTGGCCTTGAAAAAGGTGTGCCGAACTTCACCGACCCCATCTCAGAGTCTCTACCAAACCAATACACTGACAAGGTTAGATTAGCCTATTTAACTTTGTCCATGCTTGTAGGCAAGGGGTGTTTCTTTTTTCTCAAAAAGTGGACATTTTTGCAGTTATTAACCTCATTTTATATTTAATTTTGAGATTTAAATACTGCCTTTTAGTGACATCTTTTTGTGCCAAATTATTTCCCTAAAGATATGAAAAATACTTCTTTTTAAAATCCAAATTTTTTTACATCATATATTATTAGGGAAAAAAATCTGTTTAAGTTTTTAAATTAAAAACTGTAGCTGATTGTAATTTATTAGGCAAATGACAAACTAGCCAGAACAATTAACTTTCCTCAGTCATAATTTTCTTTTCGGCTTAGTCCCTTTATTAATCTATTCAACTTTTGTCTATGGAATTTTGCACAGTCATCAAGTCATTGTATCAAAAGTAAAATATAATTTCAATATCCATTTGTTGGGTATAGTGTCTTAATTGGAATCAAATGGATCATGTTACAAATTAAGAAAAAAAAAATGAAAGTGGGCTATGTTGTTTTTTTATATTTATAGCTAGTTTTTTTTTCAGCCAAAGGTAAATTTCCAGTAAAAGGTTTATGTGACATCGTAATTATAATACAATCAGTTAAATAAACTTAAGCATTCAAATAAAAAGTGTTTAGGGGTAGCTTAAATAATGTGTCAGTGCTCTTTGGGTAAGGGATTTATCAGAATAAACAGCAAAATATCAGTCCAAGTCAGTCGAAAAATGTGGGAAAAAATAAAAAAGATAAAATAGTAACCTAAAACACGTAGGTTTTAAAGTATTAGGCATGTGAATAAAGGCTTTTTAATATTTTTTCCACATTTTTCGAGTGCCTTTGGAGGACTGATTTTTGCTGTTTAAACCTAATCATTCATTTAGTTATTCAAGCATTAAATGAGATGATAGACTGTGTAACCTCATTCAGCACTATCAGGATCGGCAGGCTAGGGTTGAAAATCCATTGAAAATACTGGGGTAAAATAATTTTTCAGATTTTAAAGATATGGCAGGGAAAATGGAATTTAAAACAGTGCTTCTTGTCCGGTCTGAGACTCACTTTATATAGTATATCTATCAGGCAGTAAAGATGACTGATTTTTAAAGAAAACAGATCTTAAACATGGCAGGAAAGACAGTTCACCAGAAGCCATTGGGCTGGCTGTTTGAAATTAAAAGCCTGTGTGCATATACCCCATTGCTTATCTAAAAGAGTCTTGTTTTTCTAACAAAAAAAATAATAATAATAAGTAAATACAGAAGAAAAGCCTGTAAGAAAAATAAACTTAATTAAAATAGATAAGCAGGATTCTTTTTCTTACCCCGCTTTAAGCATCAACACCTAATATTAAAGTAGTAGCTTGGAATAGTTTGCTGTTCTCACTTTCAGACTGCCCAATATGACTTTTTCCTTTAGCATTAAATACGTTTTTGAGCTGAAACTTTGATCCAGACAAGCAATTAAAATCCATTTAAATGTCACCAAACTTATACAGCAATGATTAGAGATCAATGATTATAGCGTGAGAGAGAAAAAAAAAACGTTATGATGGTTACAGCTGTCAAAAATGAAGTGTACAGGCCCTTGCTTTGAATAACTTCAGCACATCTGTTACCACAGCACATTACTAGTCATTTGCAGGACATCACTCTCTCATAGACCATAGTCTCTCATAGCCCACAGCCTCTCAGGACATCTTTTTTCCCAAATATCTCAGTTTTTTTTACCTGGCACTTCAGAATGTAGGCTTAACTAATAAAAAATATGCTTCAAACTGTTCTTTTACATCTGATCAGATCATTTCCAATAGGACTAAGCAGTGATCTTGAAATGTAGGAAATCCTCTAATTTGATTTCCACTATGTGCATGTAGGCACGTCTCCTTTAGGGCCCATGACAACACAGCACAGCCTCTATTTATCACCACTTCCATATTTCTAATTGCGACAGCGTCTTCATTTCAAAACTTGTATTTGTCCACCCACTTATCTGGGAGTCTACCATATTTTTTCATGGCACGCATGCATTAGTTCCTCATAGGAAGAGTTCAGAAGGTCACTGAAAATACTAACATTAGTAAGAATACACAGCCATCTGCTACAGTCTAAAGCCAGCCATGGAACTTCATGCCAGGTTTTGATTAGGATGTTTTTAATAATAACATATTTATATTTATATTTGTTTTTAAATTGACTAGTGTTGTCAGTACAGTTTGATCCTTTTGCTGAAAACTAGAATGAAATAAAGTTACACAAACTGTCACTGGGGTGGTATACCTTTTTTAAAATGGTGCTAATTTTAGGTTGCTATTTTGTAAATTTAACATAGAATTATGTTTGTTTTGTTTTTATTTTGGTTTGTTTTGCTTTTTTGTAAATTATGTCTTAATTAGGAGCACTAAAATGCAAGGATTAATGAGTCCCCGCATTGATCCTGTGGGCCAGCCTGACCTCCCACCGGAGCCCTACTCACACCTGCAGCTTCTCCACGATGAACTTTCAGCTTCTCCAGCCTCCGGCGCCTAGACTGCAGCTCCACACAGGAAGTTTGGCCAGAAGAATAATGGTCGTGCCCAACAGAGCCTAGTCTCTCTGGAGGTTTTTTTTTTTCTCCCTTCACTTTTTCAATTGGTGAAGTTTTTTTTTCCTCACCTCTGTCGCCACTGGCTTGCTTGGATCAGGACTTGTGGAGCTGCGCTTCGGTGGATTTGCTCTTCAGTGTTTAGACTTTCAGCAGTGAAATTTAAACCACACTGAACTGAATTAACCTGAACTTCAACTCTGAAATCTAGACTTTACTAGAACTATGTTAAGATGTTTTGACACAATCTACTGTACATTGTGAAAAGCATTATATAAATAAACATGAATTAAATTGAATTGAAGCTGCACGGTGGTGCAGTGGGTAGCATGATCGCCTCACAGGAAGAAGGTCGCTGGTTTGAGCATTGGCTAGGTCAGTCATCGTTTCTGTGTGGAGTTTGCATGTTCTCCCCCTGTTTGTGTGGGTTTCCTCTGAGTGCTCCGGTTTCCCCCATAAGTCCAAAGACATGTGATATAGGTGAATTGGGTAAGCTAAATTGTCCATAGTGTACTGTATGTGTGTGAATGAGTGTGTATGGGTGTTTCCCAGTGATGGGTTCCAGCTGGAAGGGCATTTGCTGCGTAAAACATATGCTGGATAAGCTGGCAGTTTATTCCGCTGTGTCGACCCCAGATTAATAAAGGGACTATGCCGAAACAAAATGAATGAAGGAATGAATTGAATTGAATTAAACTAATAAAACCATGCTCAAAAATATGTTAATTTCCCTTTAGGTTAAGAAATAACTGAATAAAATGTACATTTGTTCAATAATTCAGTAAGATTAAACAATACTAATTGCTCATCATCTGAATGAGTCTTGTTTTTTAAACAAATAAAATCTTTAAAGTTTAAGAAAAGAATATAAGCGTGTTAACACAATCTTACGGCAACTCGTAACTTTTCAATCTGGTGGCTAATTTGTGTGATCGTACAATCTCATTTGTACAATTTAGAATGATTTGCTCATCACCCAATGATGATTGGTTTTAGGGGCGGAGTTGGGTGCCATGCCTCCTTTTTAACCTTCAACCGCATGGTGTTGCCATATGGCAACATGTTATTTATGTTCTTTTCCCTGCCACTGTTTCTTTAAGACCAACATTCTTTTTTTTTGTTGGAAAGAGAAGACCTTAGTGTAGCCAATGATGTGCTTTGGTTAAGTCGCATGACGTGCAGTGTTTTTCTGTGGAACGATTTCTGACAGACTGGCGTTTATGAGTAATTGCTAAATGCAAATGTAAACGTCAATAAATATCTGGGAAAAAATCAATACAATTAAAATATCTGAAACATCACCTCCAGTAAGTTATGATGACATATTCACAACTCAAAAAAGTTTTTATCAAATTAGTTTTTTGTAAATCGATCAAATGTAGTGCTGCCAAATATGGCAACACTGTCCAATAGTGGAACGTGCAATATTGCGATAGCTTAGCTAGCTAACAAGGTCAGCTGTGATCTTTTAAGTTGTAACAATAACAACATGAATGCTAGTAATATAATGTTGATTAGTCATGTGTCAATGCATTTGTATTATGGATAAAATTACATTTTAATGGCAATACTACTTTTGATTAGATATAAATACAGAAAACAGTGTATTAGCGAGCACCACCATGTTCTATGATAAGTGAAAGAAGAAAAGGACAGAACTGGCTCCTCCTGCAGATGAAAGTGAGGATGAGATGGGTTTTAGTGACCATAAGATGATGTAGATTGGACATTTGATAAGAGCAGTGATGCAGACAGTTCAGGTAAGTTAGCTCAGAGGCATATAAGACAGGCGTAGTATAGTATAGTATAATATATAAACATTGTTAGCTAGTAGCTACATTATTCTGATGCATCCAGATATATTAGACTTGCTATTTATTCGTTATAATATTTACTGGAGAAAATATTTATATTTACTGTATGTTGTATACATGATAATACAATAATATGTTTGTTTTCAATAACATTCCGCAAAAAAGAATGAGATTAACGAAAGCTGTTGGAATATCGTTATTGGAAAGTATGTGTAGGGTGTCATTTATAAGTTCAGTGTTAAAGCATACAATACAGCAACACCAATTAAATCATTTTAAACAACCAAATTATTAATTATAAGGAAAATTCTAAATTAGAAATTTCTAAGATCCACTATTGGACGTATGATATGGCACCATATCATAAAGAACCTTAAAAATAAAATTTCCCAAACTTTTTTTTTACAGCACTTCAAATTAAGCCATTCTAACAAAAGAAAAACAGTCAAATATTTTTTTTTATAGATTTATCATAATGTGTGCACTGTAGCATGTTTGCCTCACAGCAAGAAGGTCGCTGGTTTGAGCCTCGGCTGGGTCAGTCGACGTTTCTGTGTGGAGTTTGCATGTTCTCCTCGTGTTCGTGTCGGTTTTCTCCTGGTGCTCTGGTTTCCCCCACAAGTCCAAAGACATGTGGTATAAGTGAACTGGGTAAGCTAAATTGTCTGTAGTGTATGTGTGTGAATGCAAGAGTGGATGTTTCCCAGTGATTAGTTGCAGCTGGAAGGGCATCCACTGCGTAAAACATATGCTGGATAAGTTGGCGGTTCTTTCCGCTGTAGCAACAACGGATTAATAAAAGGGACTAAGCCCGAAAATGAATGAAAGAATGAATAATGCGTGCAGTAGAGAGTTAAAATCATACATTTTTGTACTACTGAACGCATACGAATTTGTACAAATTATCCACTTATCTGACAAAACGTAAAATAATTACGTTTCCTTGTGAGATCAGGCGGGTGTTTCATATTTTCTTATTGTTTTAAGCATGAACACACTTAATATTTAAAATATTTCAGCCAAAAGTGATAGATTACTGTTAATTTACTCACTCTCAGATCACTCAAGTTGACATTTTCCTTTGGTTTTAAAGTCGGAAAGAAATCAGAATTTATTCTTCTTATTTTTCTGTATATAGTAGTGCTTGTTATACACGATGTATCTGTACACTTTATTACTTTGTAAAAATGAATTTGGCATCAGAATCTGTAATCTAATATCATAACTTTCTCTCCCACCTCGAAACCTCATTTCTTCACTTCTAGTCACATGGAATTCCTTTAGGTCGGGGCTAACAATGCTTTGGGGCGGGGTTATAAGTTCAGTTCAATTCAATTCATCTTTATTTGTATAGCGCTTTTACAATGTAGATTGTGTCAAAGTAATAATAATTATAATACATTTTATTTGTAATGCGCTTTTCTTAAACTCAAAGCGCTACAAGGTAGAATACTAACAATACAGGCAAGCAAAACACAAAATAAAAAGATGCAATAAAACATTAATAATATGAATCATAAGATATAATAAAAAAAGTTAACAAACTGGTCATCCTAAGTTAAAAGCAATGCTTAAAAGGTGAGTCTTAAGAAGTTTTTTTAAACACTCCAGAGAGGCGGCATTCCTTATGCTGATGGGTAGTGCATTCCACAGCTTGGGCACATTGTATGAGAAAGCTCACCCACCCATGGTCTTGAGTTTGCAGCGTGGTTGATATAGGGTAAGTCCCGATGCCGAACAAAGACTGCGAGCTGGGTTGGCGTGAGTCACCAGGTCACAGATGTAACCAGGTGCTAGCCCATGCACTGCTTTGAAGGAAAAAAATCAAGGTCTTAAAATCAATCCGTGATTTAATAGGAAGCCAGTGTAGTTGTTGTAATACAGAGTAATATGATGACGTGATGATGTGTGTGTCAGAACCCGTGCAGCAGAATTTTGAATATACTGTAATCTTCTGAGAGAACTTGTAGGTAAACCATCAAAAAGTGAATTACAGAAATCAAGACGTGATGTGATGAAGGCATGGATAAGCCTCCCTGCATCAGGTCGTAAGAGAAATGGTCTAATCCGTGCAACATTGCGATGAAAGAAGGCAGTTTTTGTTAAGTGTTTGAAGTGGGAGTTAAAACTGAGCTGTGCATCAAAGAGCACTCCAAGGTTACGCACCTGTGTAGAAGGAGACAGTTGAACATTATCAACCAAAAGTGTGAAACCCTGATAGTGGCTAACATTAGTAGGGGTGCCAATTAGTAAGATCTCAATTTTTGAACTGTTTAATTTAAGGAAGTTTTGATTCATCCAAGATTTAATTTCTAAGAGACAGGCCGATAAAGCTGACGTAGCAGTGTTAAGATCGGGGCGAGCACTAACATAGATTTGAGTGTCATCAGCGTAGCAGTGGTACCCCAAGCCATATTTACTTATAATCTGGCCAAGAGGCAACAAATAAATACTGAAAAACAGTGGACCCAGGACAGACCCCTGAGGAACACCCTGATGCAATGGGATAGTCCGAGATCTATGAGCCCCCAAGCAGACAAACTGAGAGCGGTCAGCGAGATAAGAGACAAACCAGTTAATTACTGTACCAGACAAACCAATCCACTTCCTGAGCCTGTCCAGCAGTATACTGTGACATATAGTGTCAAAAGCAGCAGTGAGATCTAACAAAATGAGAATGCCACAGGCCCCAATATCCGCAGTTAGAAGAAGGTCATTTACGACCCTAACTAGAGCAGTTTTGGTACTGTGACCTGCTCTGAAACCAGACTGAAATTTCTCAAATAGAGTGTTTGCATAAAGATGATTATGGAGCTGGCTTACCACCACACGTTCAAGGGCTTTAGTCAAAGTAACTTCACATAGAAGATTATAGTGAATTAAAACAGTGTAGTTCAGTTTTCAGAGTTTAAGTTCAGTTCAGTTTAGAATAGCTCAGTTCAGTTCAGTTGAATGTGTTTTAATATGCACTGCTGAGAGTCCAAACACTGAAGAGTAATCCATCGATGCACAGCTCTACAAGTCCCAAACTATGCAAGCTAGTGGCGATAGCTGCAAAGAAAAAAAAAACTTCACAGATGAGCGAAAGTAAAGGAAAAAAAAAAACCTCGGAAAAAACCTGGCTCAGTTAGCAGGACCATTTCTCATATGGCAAAATGACTTGCGGAGAGCTGCAGTCTAGCCGCCGCAGGCTGGAGAACGCAGGACGTCAGCGAAAACTCAGCGTACTATTGTATAATTGAGTATCATCTGCATAGCAGTGAAAGCGTTAGGGCGGGTCTTTCAATGCTTTAGCATGAGGCTATCAGTGCTTTGGAGTGGGGTTATAAGTGCTTATAGGAGGGGCTATCAGTGCTATAGGGACAAGGCTATCAGTGCTTTGGAGCGGGATTATAAGTGCATTTTTGCAGGACTATCAGTGATTTAGGGCGGGGCTATCAGTGCTTTTGAGCAGGACTATAAGTGATTTAGGGCGGTGCTATCAGTGCTTAAGGGTGGGTCTGTTACTAATTTAGGGCTGGGATATCATTGCTTTAGGGCAAGGTTATCAGTGATTTAGGGCAGGGCTATCAGTACTTTAGTGCAGGGTTATCAGTGATTTAGGGTGGTGCTATCAATGCTTTAGCGTGGGTCTATCACTGATTTAGAGCTGGGTTATCAGTGCTTTAGGGCAGGGTTATTAGTGATTTAGGGCGGGTCTATCAGTGCTTTAGCGCAGGGTTATCAGTGATTTAGGGCGGGTCTATCAGTGCTTTAGCGCAGGGTTATCAGTGATTTAGGGTGGTGCTATCAGTGCTTTAAAGCAGAGTTAGTAATTTAGGGCGGGGCTATCAGTGCTTTAGAGCAGGGTTATCAGTGATTTAGACCGGAGCTATCAGTGCTTTAGAAGGGTTATAAATGATTTAGGCCAGGGCTATCAGTGCTTTAGAGCAGGGCTATCAGTGCTTCAGGGCAGAGTTATCAGTGATTTAGGGTTGGGTTATCAGTGCTTTAGGGCAGGGTTATCAGTGATTTAAGGCGGGGATATCAGTCCTTTGTGGCAAGGTTATCAGTGATTTAGGACGGTGCTATCACTGCTTTAGAGTGGGTCTATCAGTGCTTTAGGGTGGGTCTATCAGTGCTTTAGGGCAGGGTTATTAGTGATTTAGGGTGGGGCTATCAATGATTCAGGACGGGGCTATCGGTGCTTTAAAGCAGGGTTATCAGTTATCAGTAGGAAGTTTACAGGCCCTTACTTTGTATAATTGTCAGCACATTTAGCTTAGCATAGATCATTAAATCAGATTATACCATTAGCATCTTGCTCAAAAAAGAGTTTCAATAATTTAAGGCTTGACTAGTTATATCGTGCACTAAGAAAAAAGAAAAAAGTTGCTATTTTCTAAGACCGATTTGGCTATTAATTATACTCTCATGCCGGCATAATAATCTTTGCTGCAACAGGTGCTATATTATCCATGCTAAGCTACGCTAAAAGTGCTTCTGTCATAGCCGGAGACCTGTTTAACTCTAGGGAACTTTTCAAATTAGCCTATTTTATTTTAAAGTGGAGTGTTCCTTTAAATACAAACGTCTCATTTTTGTGAAGGAACCATGCCAGTGACAGCTTTTGCATCTTTATTCCTGAGAGTGAAGTGAACTTTTGAAACACCTGTAACACTTTGCATTTTAACTTGGTTTAATATGATTATAAATGCACAGAATGTCTTTGGAGAGAGCTTTTATCAGATTAGCATAGATTGAGTTCCTGACATCCCACAGGCGCATTAATGTAAGACAGCAGCTGATCAGATTCCAAACCTACGTTTGGACCTCAATTGTTCATCAAAAAAAGGGACACCTACGGTCTCTTGCATGAATAATTGAATCACACTGGCCCACATTGTGAGGTGCTTTCAGTTTTTGTTTTATAGAATCAATAATGGCTTTTTGTTAAGTCAGTTATTTGTGCAGTTTAATTTATATTAGTCATATTAATGCAGAATAGTTGTAACATAATAAATAATAATTGCTCATTATATTGTGTTTTTTTATATTGTTCAAAGTGACGGATCATTTTTAAATGTATTTCAGTTTATTTGCTAAAAAAGTGCTATTTATTTTACAGTTAAAGCAATAGTTCACCCAAAAAAATTTGTTCTTCATTTGCATAAGGTTGAAGGATTCTCAACTTTGATGTGTCGCTCGACACGCCCACCTGGTCACCAATGGTCAGTGTCGCTTGCGTACACTGTAAAACCCAAAAAGTTAAGGTAATTCAAACCATTTGAGGAAACCGATTGCAACAAACCATTTAAGTTCAAAAACTAATCCTAATGAGTACTATGAACTTAATCCATTTGAGTAAACGAAGCAATTTGAGCAAAGTAAAACCCGATAAATGAAGAGAACTCAAACCAATTGAGTACTGTAAAACCCAATAAGTTAAGGCAACTTGAGGAAACCGATTGCTGCAAACCATTTGAGTTAAAAACTAATCTATATGAGTACTGTAAACTTACTCCATTTAGGTTGAAGTAATAAGGTATTTAATTAATTCATTACCTTTAACACTGAGTTCAAAACTCTTTTCAAATAAGTAGAATTAACTTTCAGTCAATTTAAAGTTAACTACACTTATTTTATTTGATAAAGTTGACTGTTGGGTTTTACAGTGTTGAAATGAACGGTCGCTCGTCTCTTTGCCGCTGGGAGTCGTGAATAAATGTAGTGTGAATGAGGCTTTCAAGAGTTCACACTTAGCTGATGATTGATTATAAAGCTTGTTTGGCATGCTGTCCCGGGAGAGAGCCCTGAGCTTATAAGATCCTCGAGCCCAGGGCTCCCTCCCATTTGCAAGGCGAGAGGGGAGTTTGAGCTCAGGTAGATCTCGGAAACTCCCCATTAGGCTACCTGTAGTAGCTAATGAAGAGATAGTGATTGCTCTTAAGAGATAACTACTTACTAGGAGCATGTCTATAGGGCAGATTTGGATTAGTCACTTAACTTAAGTTGCATGTTTTGGGATGGTGGGAGGAAACCAGGGAACCTGTGGGAAACCCTCGTTGAGCACGGGGAGAACGTGTAAACTCCACACAGAAACGTTGGCTGGCATGGTAAGGACTAGAACCAGTGACGTTCTTGCTGTGAGGCAACAGTGCTAACCACTGGGCCACCGTGCCACCCATCTAGAAAAAGAGGAGAAGTAGGGGTGTAAAGGGGCATTCTTTAAAACGAAAATGGCTGTCATATGCAACCTAGGGTATTTTTTGTGGCTTAGAAATCGTCTGATTGGTGAATCATACATTAAATAATGCGGGCCGGCTGCAAACAATCATAAGCACGTGATCCTTTCGAAATTAGTTAAAAAAATAAACTTCACTTAATGATTTGTTGTTAAAAATCTGTTTTAACTACTCTTATCTCTATTATTCAATTCAATTCACCTTTATTTGTATAGCCCTTATACAATGTAGCTTGTGTCAAAGCAGCTTCACATAGAAGATTATAGTAAATTGAAACAGTGTCAGTTCAGTTTTCAGTTTAAGTTCAGTTCAGTTTAGCTCAGTTCAGTGTGGTTAATAATCACTACTGAGAGTCCAAACACTGAAGAGCAATTCCATTGATGCGTAGCTCTACAGATCCTGAACCATACGAGCCAGTGGCAACAGCGGTGAGGAAAAAACTTCACCAATTGGCGAAAGTGAAGAATAAAAAAAACCTAGAGAAAAAACAGGCTCAGTTGGGCACGATCATTTCTCCTATGGCCAAACGTCTTGTGCAGAGCTGCAGTCTAGGCGCCGGAAGCTGGATCTCAGCGAAGACTCGTCTGTCCTTGGATCGTCACAGGAATCAGTCTCATGCTCTCACTCCACCATGACAACCACAGCAGCTGCTCAGAATATGGCCTGGTCCAGGATTATAAAGACCTTGGGATCATCTTGTCGCTGGTCTTGGATCGCATCAGTGGTGCTGCATAGTCTGAGGGCCTCGGGATGAGTACCCTTAGGTGGAAATAGAGAATAAAGAGAATAATTAGCGTAGCTGCTGTTCATAGTGTATATAAACGAGATGCAAAAACCTGCATGGGGCACATCATGCGTCATACCGCTAAGTGATGCACTGAGTGTATGCTTTGCTAAAAAAAAATAGGTTTTTAATCTAGTTCTGATCTGTGAGAGTGTGTCTGAGCCTCGGACATTATCAGGAAGGCTATTCCAGAGTTTAGGGGCCATAAATAAGAAGGCTCAACCTCCTTTACTCGACTTTGCTATTCTAGGTACTACTAGAATCCCTGAGTTTTGAGATCTTAAAGAGCGGGTTGGATTGTAGTGAAACAGAAGGTTGGTTAGATAAACAGGAGCTCGATTATTTAAAGCTTTATAGGTAAGAAGCAATATTTTATATTCAATACGAAACTTAACAGGCAGCCAGTGTAAGGAAGATAAAATTTAGGTGATACAATCATATTTTCTAGACCTGGTAAGAACTCTGGCAGCTGTATTTTATACTGAGTTTGTTAATAGAGGATGCTATTACATAATGTTGGTGTTTTAGTTTATTTTGTACATTAACATTTTTCATTAAAATCTACTAAACTAGGTCTATTTTAGTGCTTCTTATCTATGCTTGATTGATTGTATAATTTTTGTATTGTTTTTTAGGTTGACAATTTTAACATCTGTCCAGGGGCAACGGATGAAAAATAGCCTTCTGGTATGTACACTGTCCCTGCAGAATAAACAAATAAATAAAGAAAACGCTTGAACTGAGAATTATTCCTGAAATATTCTCCGATAAAGACATTAAATAACATCTTATTTCATATTAGTTCAACATCAAATCTAATAAGAACGCTAAAAATAAATGATCTTTGTAGTAACTTGCTTGTACTGTGATATAAGGAATAGCAGCATGTAAATACACAGAATGTCATGTCATTAATATAGCAAATAAAAAAAGCTCAAGTATTACGAAATGCTAAAACACAGTACTACTGACTATACTCATTTATTCTCAGTGATATCTAATTTTTCACCATTCCTTCAGATCATGTGTTTGATGACCAATCTGGTGATTTTATAATGCATCATCAGGATCTCTGTTCATAGCCAAAAGATGTATTGGACTTAGGAGTGGTTTTATGACGTTAACCGGAAAGCAATTAAGCTGAACAGGATATTTACATTGGATTATTTTCAGGCCTCTCCACCGGTATTGTTATAAAAGCCTGTAATTAACCATGCTGTATCTTAAAAAGAGAAGAAAGAAAAAAAAATCACATAAATGACTCACCATAAAGATGCGTTTCCGCTTTCTTCTTCTTCTGAAGGAAGATTTCTTAGAAAACAAAGAAGAGCTCATTCATAATGAAGGAGCACATCTGTGTGTTTGTTATAAATGCTCATGAGGCACTTACTGTATGTTTCAGTGAATTAGGAAGCATAGATTTAGTCTATTTTATTTTCTTACGGTTAACTAAAAGGTATGGAAATGCAAAAAGAAATAATAAATGAAAGGCAATATTGAGCTTATGTAAATGCAATCTGCTGCATTCATGCGTGTATTTTCATTCATTCATTTTCTTTTCGGCTTAGTCCCTTTATTAATCCGAGGTCGCCACAGCGGAATGAACCGCCAACTTATCCAGCATATGTTTTACGCAGCGGATTCCTTTCCAGTTGCAACTCATCATTGGGAAACATCCATACACACTCATTCACACACATACACTAGGGACAATTTAGCTTACCCAATTTTTTACCACCTATTTGTGGTGGAAACCAGAGCACCCGGAGAAAACCCATGCGAACACAGGGAGAACATGCATACTCCACATAGAAATGTCAACTGACTCAGCCAGTGCTCGAACCAGCAACCTTCTTGCTGTGAGGTAATTGTGCTACCCACTGCGCCACCGTGCTGCCCCATATGCACTATAAAAATAATAAACATAACATTTATACATAATATAAAACAAATTGACTATATTTGGACCTATTCCTGACTATTCATAGAGTCTGAACATTTTAAATGGTAAAACAAGTATAGAACAAAACTAAATTATAATTTTGATAACTGGAAATGCCTAAATGCCAAAAAACACATGGCTGTATGCCCTGGCAAAAAAAATAAAATCTTATCCTTAAAATGCAATTTAATCTTTTGTTATATTTCAATGCATGCAAGTGCAACTGACCTACAGCCCATGTGGCAGCTTCTCCACGTGATAATTATCACAGTCGATCCATTCAATTAAACTAGGTATTTATCATGATATTGACATTACTGCCAACAGACTAAGAGCTCTGTGTTTAATCACACCAGCCGTTTCCAAAGAGATTCAGTGGGCTAATAGCATTTTACATACATAGATATGGCAAGCTGTTTTGACTGTATGTCAATGATTAGGAGAGCAGTTTCTCATATTACTATACAAACCAAATTAATTTCTTTAACGAGCAGTAATTGTATTTCTGTGAACTAGCAAGAACACATTTTTTGATATCAACAAACAAATCTGAGTATAGTGACATTAAACTAGTGAAAATGCAATTCTATAGGGAAATTACCAACCTACATTATACATGACGCCACATGAGTTCAACCACGCATACCGGTTGCAAAAAAAGACCGGTTGCAATAGCAAACATGTCGTGTTGTGCGGTAGGATGCCAAATTCGAATTTGCGCAGTCTATTTTAGTTCCACACTGCTTTTAATGCCAATAGCAGACATCTTTGGCTAACAGCCATCATAAGAGCTGAATGGAGTGAGGACCTAATTAAAAAAGCTTGACTCTGCAGTTCTCATTTTATATCAGGTAAGTTCACGCTATGCTGAATCATACACATTATTTATTTTTGATTGCAGCAATGATTTCAGCAAAAACAGTTAAATATGGTGATTTAAACTGTGGACACTGAATGCATTGCATGAAAGTTAAAATGTAAGTTCACATAGCCAGCCACACAGGTGCAGTTCGCTGTCAGAATGCAGTTGTTTTGCTTGTTGATGATTACCCATGGTCTTGTACAGTTCCATCTTCTTATCTTGTCTTTGGCTAGGCAGAACCTCGGTTTTTAGCACTACAAAGTTTTGAATCTGGTAATCAGGCAACATTATTTCTTGCACATGACCACACAGAAGAAAATTGTTGGCATCCAAAGACTTGTAGGCCTTTAACTTCTCTCTTGTAAAATCACTTGGAGTTTCAATGAGATAGTTGTATATTTCGGACTGGATGCTTGGTCATGTCGTCTTATTCAATATCGCAAATGGACCTGTCACATGAACGCCGCTCACTTTAACATTCATTTTGCCAAATAACTGTGCTTATCAATGGGTGACAAGCTGTTATAATACGCTGAAAGCATTATGTAAATAATATATATAATATGTAATCAATATAACTTATCTCTAATACAACAACAAATTCTGTACCGCATCGGATGTCATTCCCTCGCTGTAAATGCTAGCTCTCCCGTTCTTTTCTGCAACCTCGCTGCGCGCGCATCCTGAATGTTTACAAACCGGTAATTCGTCTATATCATTCATTCATTCATTTTCCTTCAGCTTAGTCCCTTTATTAATCAGGAGTCTCCACAGCAAAATAAACCACCAACTTATTCAGCATATGTTTTACACAGTATGCCCTTCCAGCTGCAACCCAGTACTGGGAAACACCCATACACACTCATTTACACACATACACTACGGCCAATTTAGTTTATTCAATTTACCTATAGCGCATGTCTTTGGACTGTGGGGGAAACCGGAGCACCCAGAGGAAACCCACAGCAACACGGGGAGAACATGCAAACTTCACACAGAAATGCCAACTGTCCCAGCGGGGACTCGAACCAGTGACCTTCTTGCTGTGAGGCAACAGCGCTAACCACTTTTTTAAAAGTTGAAATTTAAGGAAAGTGAGGACGCCATTACCGATATCAAGTCAAGTCAAGTCAAGTTGGCTTTATTGTCATTTCAACAATATAGAGTGCAGTACACAGTGAAACGAAAACAATGTTCCTCCAGGACCAAGGTGCTATATCAAACAACATAACACAGGACTGTGCAATACAATAAAAATCTAGAGAATTAAATAAAATAAAATAAGAATAAGAGCGCAAAGTGTGGTTTGTGCAACATTTAGTGCAAATAAGACAGGACAGACAAAACAGGACAAGAAAAAGTAACGCCGATCACGACCAGAACACTACAGATGATTGTGCAAGTATTGAATCAGATATAAATGCTGTACATGTAAACTTGTCACAGATTTAGAAATGTTGTACAGAGCAGTGTAAAAATAGTAGTTGTGCAAATATTGCTGTCATTGTTCGTTAATTTTGTGTGTGTGTGTGTGTGTGTGTGTGTGTGTGTGTGTGTGTGTGTGTGTTCATGTTTAAAAGTCTGATGAAAAGTGTTGCACAGTCTGGATGTGAGAGCCCGAATGCTTCTGTATCTCTTTCCAGAAGGCAGCAGAGTGAAGAGTTTGTGTAAGGGGTGTGTGTGGTAAGCCACAATGCTGGTGGCTTTTCGGATGCAGTGTGTGGTGTAAATGTCTATCACAGAGGGAAGAGTGACTCCGATGACCTTCTCAGCCGTCCTCACTATTCGCTGTATTGTCTTGCAATCAGACGGTGCAGTTTCACAAACCAGGCAGTGATGCAGCTGCTCAGGATGCTCTCAATGGTTCCTCTAGAAGGTTGTAAGCATGGGTGGATTTAGTGATTTGGGGGCCCTAAGCAACTCCAGCCATGGGGCCCCAAGTCCTGAAATGCCCTCTTTCAACTTTTATTTTATTTTTATTTATTTTGCTGTTTTTTATGTCACTCAATCTTCTTTTCTACATTTTTATCTTAACAAAAGTTACATTTTAAATAATTAGATTTCTTAAAATTATTTGCAACAATAATGCATATATATTGTTTATAAATTTGACTTCTGGACTGCTCCATGATTAGGATATATTTTTATAATATTAGTACTACATAACATTACATTATTAAAATAATAATATATTTTATTGTATATTAAATAATATTTAATTGCGTAATAATTTTATTTGTTTATGTGTATAGGCAGGGCTTGACATTAACTTTTTTGATTACCAGCCACTGTGACTAGTAGATTTCCAACATTACTAGCCACTCGCCATTTTCACTAGCCACAATTTTGTTATTGAGAAAATATATTTTATATGCAAAAACTGTACCAAATGTATCTCTGATCACACCAAATATACATACAAATTTCAAATAATGTGTCAAAACAAGCAAAATATAGCTGTATACATGCAATTTTTAATTCAACAAAACTTTTCTTTAAAAAAAATTTTATATTTAAAAAAACTATTGTCATGTATCTAAAATATGCAGTAATCTGTCCTGGCTAAAGATGCCAGATCACCAGTTAATTGCACATAAATGGGGACTCCACATTAATCTACACAATAATCTCATATTAAAGCAATGTTATTGTAAAATATATATAATTAAACCATATTAACAAAAATAACTAAGCAAAAAAACATACTGTTACACTGTAATTAAAGTCAAAGCAGCGGCCGCTGCTGCTTATAGAAGAATATTAAT
>CAIGQZ010000427.1:26773566-26815683 GCA_903798205.1 Danio tinwini
AATAGAATAGATCAAAATAGAATAGAATAGATCAGATCAGAATAGAAAAGAATAGATCAGATCAGAATAGAATATAACTAAATAGAATAGATCAGAATATAATAGATCGGAATAAAATAGATCAGAATTGAATGGAATAGAATAGATCAGATCAGAAAAGAGTAGATCAGAATAGAATAGGTCGAAATATAATAGAATAGAATAGATCAGATCAGAATAGAATAATCAAAATAGAATAGATCAGAATAGAATAGATCAGATCAGAATAGATCAGATCAGAATAAAATATATCAGAATAGAATAAAATAGATCAGAATAGAATAAATCAGAATAATAAAATAGATCAGAATAGAATAAAACTGAACAGAATAGAATAAAACAGATCAGAATAGAATAAAACAGATCAGAATAGAATAGAATAGATCAGAATAGAATATATCAGAATAGAATAAAATAAATCAGAGTAGAATAGATCATACAATAGAATAGATCAGAATAGAATAAAATAGATCAGAATAGAACAGAACAGAATAGAATAGATTAAAATGGAATAGAAGTTCTATCTGTTTTAGTCAGTGAAGTTCAGAATAGGTTGATTCCTATATAAATATACTTTTTATTTCTTTATACCATTTCTTCAATATTTAGATTTTCAAAACATTAAATAAAAAGCTTTTTTTTCATAGTAATACATCAGTGTTGAGAAATGACCAATACATGTAACTTAGCAATGATATTATGCAGCAGCAGTTCTGCTATATAGTTTTTTTTTATTGCAATTTTAGAACACAGAACATACAAGGGCAATAACAACATTATATTGACATCAAAGCAAATACAATATAAAAAGAAAAGAAAAAAAATACAATTATTCAAAGACAAAATTTAAGGCAAGTTCTGCTATATAGTTGGGGCCCATTTTCAGGGCTATGTAGTATAATTCTGCCTGCTGCAGCAAAGTCCCTTGATTATTATCCTACAGAATAGCAATGTTTCATTTTCTGCATCTTAGTATATGATGTAAAGAAGAGTCAAGCTTTATAAAATAATATTTTCAAAAAACTTAAAAAATAATAATAATAATTTTAAGAGAGAAAGAGAGATGCTAACATTCTAATCTGATTCAATGATTTATGCTAAGCTAAAAGTGCTCCTGCCAGATCCGGAGCTGTTTATGTCTTGCAACACCCCTGAACAGTTCTATTTGGGTTAAATGTGAACCAACCCAAACCAAATTTTTTTTCTAAAATGTGGCAGTGGGGTAAAGTGAGACAAATGCTTAGGGGTAAAGTGAGACATAAGGCAAAAGGTAAATTTAGTCTACCAGACTCCAGGACTGAATGAGGCCTTCAAATCAACAGTGACACCATGCAACATCACTTCTGGATTTAGGTGCACTGGAATTTTTCCATATAACCAATACATTTTTCTTGAAATTTGCATTTGCACCATTTATAGTGTCAGACTGGCCAAATCCTGGGCTCCAGCCTGCCACTACAAAATATTTGGATGATCTACCCCCTGCAGATGATCCACCTACAGATAATTCACTCACTGTTGATAATCATTTTATTGCGCATATAGTCTAAACGGATGTGCCATGTGTTTTCAGCCAACCTGGATATGTGTCTCCTCATGAACTGCTACCATTTTCAAATGTCGTCCCAGATCACAATCCAAATGAAACCGTGTGATAACAGCCATCCTGATACAGCTTAGAAGCAGACAATTGAAAATACTTATAAAGACAAAAAAACTAGCAGGGAAAAGGCAAAAAAATTGCAAATAAAAGAAAAAAAATCTAAAAAAAGAAAGCAACCCTAAAGTAAATCATAGTTAGCAGCTCTGAGAAAAGTGATGTGCCTGTCTCAGTTGATAATGTGTCTGACGAAGAGAGCTCTAAGGATGAGAGTAGTGGTCCAAGAAACACAGATCTGTCTGTGGGAGACTTTGTGATAGTTAACTTTGCAACCAAAAACACAGGCATTTATTACATTGGCATGGTTAACAAAGTTGAGGATGACGAGATAAGCATGTCATGATTTTACCAAGTATGATCTGATCCTGGATTAACATTTCTGTTTATCCTGGAACATCATTTTTGTTGTAAAATGTAATCCATACCTATTCTCTACCCCTAAACACGACCATAAATTACTACCAAAATCAAAGGGGAATAATAGTTGAATAACAATCATCAGAAGTGTGTAAACCTAACCATAAGCCTGAACTTCACATAAGCGGTAAACGTATCCCTTAATTCTGATTAGCTGATTGAAATGTTGTTCAAGGATCAACATAGATGTTAATGCAGGAACATGTGGGTGAAATTAGGTTGGTGATGAGGTACGTGCACAATTTCTAAGAAGAATCCAGGGAAACACAAAAGAGTGGGAGTTGTAGAGTATGACGGTAGGCTGATGTTCTAATCCAGGTGGGTCTAGTCCTGTGTTCTGAGTCCCAAGCTGTTCTATCTGGTTCTGATTGTAGCTGGCTCTAAGGGTCCAGTGTTCTGACCCCCGGATTGTCTTTTAATCTAACTGGTTCTATCTGTTATTAGAATGTAAATTTCAAATAGTTTGGATTAGATTGTAGTATTTGATTTTGTTCAGAGTTACTTACAAATGTTTAGAAAAACAAATGTGCTTAATTGGCCAATCCCCAATCCAAATCAAATCAAATCAAATCAAATCACTTTTATTGTCACATCATCAGCAGCACGTGTGCTATGATGAGTGAAAAGCTTAGGTGCTGGCTCCAGACAGTGAAAAATACAGATAGTGCAAATACAACAATAGTGCAAAAAACAGACAGTGCAAAATACAGACAGTGCAAATACAGCGACAGTGCAAAATACAGACAGTGCAAATACAGCGACAGTGTAAAATACAGACAGTGCAAAATACAACAACATACTCACAAAAAAGAAACAAAACAGTGTAAATTTGGCAATGTGACAGTGATGCGTACGATGGATAGGTGTACACATAGTTGTAGGCAGTATTGTTTAAGTATGGATTGGTTAAAGTGCAGTGCATGCTACATCTTTATGGTGTGGGGTATGGGAGAGTTTGTGTGGGGTGTGTTAAGTGTTCATCAGCCTGATAGTCTGAGGGAAGAAACTTTCCTTCAGTCGACTGGTGCGTGACCGAATGCTGCGGAACCGTCTGCCTGAGGGTAGCAGAGAGAAAAGTCTATGGCTTGGGTGGCTGGAGTCGCTGATGATCCATAATTAACTAGTCTGACATTAGTTCTGAAATGTGTAGTTATCAAGCTAGCTGTCAGGATTCAGACTCTTACAACATGTGTTGTTATGGTAGTTTTAAATTGGAAAAATGTAAGTGGATCAGTTTACCCCTGGCTGGTTCACTTTACCCCTTTAATTTTTCTGGTCTGTCTCAGTTTACCCCGACGCTGGGGTAAAGTGAGACACAAGACAACTTTTTTTAAAACAATCATATTTTCACTTTCCTTTATCCTAAATACAGTTTGATAAATTTCATTGCTAGGAAACATTCTGAATTGAGAAATGTGTAAAATTTGACTGATAATTTTAGCTCGCTTAGAGGGGAGCAAATGTAAAAAGTTACTCACTTTACCCCACTCTCCCCTACAATATACAGTATAAAAGAAGAGTTAAGCTTTAAATAGGAACATTTTCTAAAGGTTTTTTTTTAAGCGAAATGCTAATAGTGTTGTCAAAAGTATAGAGTTTGGTACCAATCAGTACTGAAATTTTAAAAATGTCCATTTCCTGCTAACATTCGAGCACTGTTGAGCACGTTCTTAAACAGTTGGTTGATCAGCTGCTCTGTCTATGAGCTGACATACAAACAATCTGCTGATGGATCAACTGATCTTTTTTAGGCTTTAAAATGCTCTGTATATGTTTTTGCACACTGTGAACAGGGGGTGAAATGATGACCTTCAAGGCCAATCAAAGTCATTTCTGTTGAGCACATGCACACAATGGCCAATCAGCAGTGTTTAAGTACATACTCAACATTGCTCAAATGTTAGAGGGAAATGGCCATCTTTAAAATTTCAGTAACGATTGTTACCGAAATGTCAGTATCATGACAATAGTAGATGCTTATGGTCTAATCTGACTCAATGATTTATGCTAAGCTAAGCTAAAAGTGCTCTCACTATTGATTGAAAGAATTCAAATATGGCAGAACTGAACTATTTAACTCTAGAGGACTTGTAAACTTGGCGTGTTTAAAAAAAAGAAAAAGAAAAAAGTGGAGTGTTCCTTTAACTCATTTGATTTTGATTGTATTGTAATAACACACAGCTATTGTAAAGCTGCTTTGGAAGAGTAAATATTGTGAAAAGTGCTACACAAATAAACTTGAACTGAACTGATTCTCTCTTCATGTCCCCCTCAGGCTCTGGATTCGATGTCCAGTCCATTTCTGTCTGAGAGTGTGAGTTTGACTGCTCCTCTGGTCACAATGACGTCAGGAGCGGATGAAGATCTCAATCTGAACAACATGACTGTGCAGTGTGTCGTACCCATGTACATCGTTCAGGTCGGCTCTGACCAAACTATAGTCCCGAGTTCACTCCCATCCTAGACGCAGATCTGCACTTTAGTCACTTTTAGTGCCTTTAGTCACTGATGATTTTCAGTATGTGCCTTTAAGATTAAAATTGTGTTGTGCTGTTTGTCTCTATTACAAAAATCTATGAAATGTCAGGCATGATGAGGACTGATGGTTAACTTTCCCAAGCTGCCATGAGGGTTTATTTTGTTGCATTATTTATTTTTTTATAGGGTAAACTCCTTTGGAATATGTGAGGAAAATGTATATGAAGTTTAGTTTGAGCCTTTGCAGCTGCTTTACGTTCACATGTGTACTGTAAATAAATTGTACATTTATCGTAATCGTGTTTTGACCATTTTTACGAAACATGAATGCTGGGTAAAAGGCATAGTAATCAATGACACATTGGCAGCTGGAAGGGCATCTGCTGTGTAAAACATATGCCGGAATAGTTGGCAGTTCATTCCGTTGTGGTAACCCCTGATAAATAAGAGACTAAGCCGAAGGGAAATTAATGAATGAATGTTATTTTCATACATTTAAAGGGCACCTATGATGAAAATCATCTTTTGTAAGCTGTTTGGACAGAACTGTGTGTAGGTATAGTGTGTCCAAATTCATATTGGGGTTATATAAACACAATAAGTCTCTTTTTTTTTATTAAGTTTCCTGGCGTTAAAATAGGATCTAAATCCCTCCCATTTTAAGGCCGACTGCAACTTGACGTAGGAGTGCAGTTTCCCCACCCAACAAAGTGATTGACAGCCGCGTATTAACTTTAACATGCAGGACGTGTGCAAAGCAACTGGGATTAAAAGATCTGTTCAGCTTCTCTGTGATCATCAATCATCAACAAATGTGATCAAGAATGAGTTTCGAAAGTTGAAAAAGTTTTAAAACAGTGCCTGTGTGTAAAGAATTATGCCAATCATCACCACAGCTGCATGTCGGTACAATTATAAAAGGGAGACGCTTTAATCCCGGTTTGTGGACATTAAATCAGGTTTATTTTGTACATTAACATAACAGATATCCATACAGCAGTGGTTATTAACGTGTATTCTGTCACATTTGCCTGCAAAAACAGTGCAAAGTTAAACACGAGCTTTGTGTGTGTGTGTGTGTGTGTGTGTGTGTGTGTGTGTGTGTGTGTATGTGTATGTGTGTATGTGTGTGTGTGTGTGTGTGTGTGTGTGTGTGTGTGTGTGAACGTGAACTTTGTAACAACATTGTGTGTGACTCATTTTTGCAGAAAGGCTTGAATTAACTCCACAACAAAAACATCAAATAATCATTGGGAAAGTTCTTACTGTAGTATTTCTCACAAACGTTACGTGAGATCTGCTTCCTTCATGTCTGTCACTGTGCTGTTTATCTGACTCAGCCGAGGCGGAGATTGAGGCACACTCTGACAGGCACGTGGGAACAGTGGACGGGGAGAAACAGCAAAGGCGCAGGCAACAAAAACAGCTACATTAACCATGTCTACATGCCTAAATGCATTGAGTTGCTGCCATGTGATTGGCCGATTAGAAATTTGCGTTAACGAGCAGTTGGACAAGTGTACCTAATAAAGTGACCAGTGAGTGTATTTTACATCTTGTAAAAAGAAGCATAATAGGTCCCCTGTAATTTCATTCATTCATTTACTTTCTTTTCAGTTTTACTCCCTTTATTAGGCCGGGGTCGCCACAGCGGAAAGAACCGCCAACTTACCCAGCAGCGGATGCCCTTCCAGCTGCAACCCATAACTGGGAAACATCCATACACATCCATTCACACACATACACTACGGACAATTTAACTTACCCATGTCTTTGGACTTGTGGGAGAAACCGGGGCACCCAGAGGAAACACGCGGACACAGGGAGAACATGCAAACTCCACACAGAAACGCCAACTGATCCAGGCGAGGCTCGAACCAGGCGAACGTCCTACCCACTGAGCTACCGTGCAGCGTCCCCTTTAAGTGATCAGAATAAATGTTAATTTCTATATCAAACGCGCGATTTTACTAAATGTGATAGTAATGGATGCTTAAAAGCCGTTAAAATGATCTTAAACACGTTCCTAAATATAAACGAAGGAAAAAACATGCGTGGTGACGTTTTTCCACACAACAGCTTTGTGTAATATCATGTAACCACCAGCAGATGGAGGCAGTGCCCGCGTCTTTTAATCCGCATCTGCATCATTCAGCGGGCAAACACATCCAGAATAAATCATCTGTGCTCCGACAAATCCACGCTAATAAACGCTCCACGTGTGATAAACCTTTTTAAAAAGATAATTGTACTAGTGTTTTGTCCGCTCCATGCAAACAAACTGAACGCGCCTTTAAAAAAATACGTGCCGGATCTGGATGTAGACTGTGAGGAGGTCATGAATCTGGCAGGCGTGGTCGAGGGCTGGTCCAGCCTGCAATAAACGTCAAGAAAAAAAACAGAGGGGATGCAGAGGTCTAGGAAAATACAGACTCAAAACAACACCATTCACGCTGGAAAAAAAAGACCACTGATCGATTACGTGGTGCTGTTTTGATCTATTGGTGCTGTTTCAGATTCATAAAGCGACTGTGCGCGTAAAGGACAAAGAGGAGAGAGGATGCTGTAAGGTGAGCATCTCTTGCCTCATTTCATTTTGCATTTACTGTTTCGGTCAATACTTGTGAAGATTCTCAGGGGTTGTAAAATATATAGTAAATGAAGATATTTTGGATCGTGAGCGTCAGTTTGACGGTGACAGTGCGCTTATATGATGTTGGCATGATGTTGTACGAGTGCACGAATATAATGTAGGCTAATGTTCATTATTACACTGTGATTTCGTAGGTATTACGAACTCTTAAATAGAATTGAACGAAATTCAAATGTTTATATTACAATTATTTGAAGGTGTGCGTGCTGAAATCTGAATATCACTAATAAACTTGTGTTTTTTTATTTATTTTTTAATCCCAAGACCTAGACCCTAGTTTCATATAGGCGTTCATGAATGTGCAGTTCAATTGTATGACACCGTAACTTTCAGGCGCCATGATATTTCAAATCTCGTGACTTGTAACCTTCTTTGCTCGCCAAGCGTGATTTTTACATCTAATGTTGAAGTAATACAAGCAAGATTGGTTTGTTTTGATCATATATTTTGTTTTCTGAAAACATGCCATGCATCTCCTTGCTAAATTCTTCTAGTGTGGGCTGTTGTGTTTGTGTGTTGTGTTTGTGCCCGGAGGCTGGTGCTGATGCTGCGGGCCTCGGGTTGTTGTTGCTAGGCAGCCGCGTGCAGGCCGCGCCGCGAAAGCACCGGCTCCTGCACAAAAGGATGCACATTTTATGATATTTTATTAATGCATATGATTAATAAATGCATTTTAGTGTGTTATACAGTCAGTAAAGATGATGCAGTAGTCATTGGCAAATACAGGTCCCTCTTGTACAGTTCAGAGGGTGTTGTTTTCTTCTAGAAAAGGTGGGCGTGACACATGAGTCTTTCCCCATGAAACATGGTTGTTGCTAGATCAAATACGGTTGCGGCCGGAAGTTAACAAGAATTATTTATATTATGTATAAAATTTTCCATTAACTGTCTTTTATGAACGTCTACTCCTACCCCAACCCTAAACCCAACGGTCAAAGTACTGTAAAAACAGTAGTTGCACTGAGAATTATTCGTTATTTATTAAATTACCCAATAAATTGTATTTTTAATGTCTATCCCTATCCCAACCTTAAACCGAACCGTCACAGTACTGTAAAAATATTAATTGTTTTTATACAGCATCACAAAAATGATGCTATATTGATGTGCATATCTGCAGCAGTATATCATCTAGACTTTACCCTGAAACATGAGCCCTGGAGGGAAAGAAAGGGTGGCACAGCCCCTCTATTTTTCAGCTTCCTAAAATCCTCTAATAGGCGGCTAGATGGTAATAAGATGACCTTTTTTGTTACGGTCAGTTGCTACTTCTCTTTTAATTATCTTGTATTTTTGTGCATCAAGAGTTAATAGAAATTATCATAATGTATTCATTAAATGTGCAGCGTTTCAGTGAGGTTCAGCTTCAGGGGTGAAGGAACAGTTTGAAAAGGATGTGTGTGTGGGGGGGGGGTATTGAGTTAGTTGGGGTATGTAATTGACCTAGATTTTACAGATTTAATTTTTTAGCACATATTTTAAAAGTATTAAAGATCTCAGTCTTAGTTGTGTTAAAATCAGAGTCACGAACATATATATTTTTCAGCCATACCTCCCTGGGATTACGCTGATTTATATCAGGGGTGCCCAAACTTGGTCCTTGAGGGCAAGTGTCCTGCAGATTTTAGCTCCAACTTGCCTCAAAACACCTGCATGAATGTTTCTAGAAAAGCCCAGGTGTGTCTAATTGGGGTTGGAACTAAACTTTGCAGGACACCGGCCCTCCAGGACCAAGTTTGGGCAAGTTTATTAAACATATTTGTATGTTCACAACAGTGTTCCACTTCTATTATAACTGTAGTGTAGTATTTAATAATAATATTTTTTATTTATTTAGTAATTATCTTGATAGCTTTAGTTTAAACTTCTTGTTACTCACTGTATAAAATATCTGTTCATTTATAGTTTTCCCTATGTTATTATTCAAAGGTGTTTTCAGTTTTTTTACACTATTGAACTCTCTATTGGCATTGATCTCTGCTCCATCAACTTTGTTAAAAAGTTTGTTGGAGTGACTTTTATTGACATTTGGAATGGTACAAAAACTGTAAATAGAAATTGAGCAATGAATTGGCAGTACCTTTTCTTTTATAGTACAGACTTATACATGAATTTTTAAGATTGTTTAATACAATACTTTGTAAAGAAACATTATGCGCCCAGGCGTGTGTTTTTTGCTTGTTTCAATCCAGCACAGGTATCATTTTCGCATCATGTGCCACGTTGTTTAAATAGCAAATGCATTTCCATGTTTTTTACACCCTTGGGCATGCTGGTCTGAAAATTATGTGTTAAGGTGCATTGTTGGTGTAAATTTATTTTGAGGCATCTGAAATAGACAGCGTTATAGATCAATTAAAAGCTGGTCTAAAGTCTATTGAGCAGGTGTTTATTTATTTATTTATTTATTAGTTTATTTATTTAAAGAATGAGTTCCACAACACGTGTTGCTTATTACACACACAAGGATGCTCAGCAGCACACAAACGTCTTTAATATGAACAATTTAAGGTAATGGCGCATTGGATAGTGCTGTATTCAGTTATTCTACTTACAAAGTCTGCCATGTATACAGTGAATCCGGTGCATGACTGTAACTTACTCTTAAATGAAATGAGAAATGAGATTGTGATTGATTTAATGCACATTTCACCTAAAACATGGCTATAAATTATTAAGAGATTAAGAACAACCCTTTCATACCATGCACTGAGTTTGTCCACTGTTTGTCCACATCTTTAAAATTGCAAAAGTGTATTTGGACATGCGCTAAGTGCATTTGTACCATGTGCTTTTATGCTTAGATCATAAAATTAGGGCCCTATGTGTCTGTGCACATACAGTCCTGTAGTTCACAACCGTTGTTTGAGATGATGCTTGCACACGCATGGCTCTAGACTGAATATAATACACATGTGCACATCACCATTTTCACAATCATGTTTTTTGCATACAGTTAACATGAAGATGATAATGGTGTCATTTTTAAAACTTACACTTGCAATCGGTATAGAGTTTTTAGGGCCCCCAAAAAAACACTAAAAACTGCATAAAACATGTCCTGTTTTTTTGTTTATATTGTGTAAATATACTTTTTTAATGTTTACTGTCTGTCTTTATGTAACCACCAAAACATACTAAGAGATAAAGTTGAAAAATAGATGCGTATAAGTGCCAAAATGACATGAGTTTCATCGTTTCATCGTCATTATGTGTATATACCAACCATCTTGTTTTAAGGCCCACAAAATGGCATAATAAACAACCCCCATGTCTTGTGTATCGATTTAGGAATTGGGAAGAAACACCACTCAAATATGGCTAAACATGCATAGAAATGACATTTTTATTCCTACATAAAAACCAGGGTGTCCGCGGGGTCTTAAAAAGATTAAAAGTTCATAAATCAATATAGAGAAATTTCAAATGTCTCAATTGTTATTTTACAAGGAATTTAATTTTGCATAATTTTTGATTGTACAATGTATGTATGCTAAAGGTTGTCTGAATTTAATCCTCGAATATTGGTGTGCTGAAATCAATAAAATCTTACTAGATTTGACGTCATGCTGATTTGTTTACTGCAGTAACCAAGGTGACACCGTTATTTCTGCTGTTCTATAGGCGCCACTTGCTGGATTATAATTTTTAGTCTGTATATAAATAATGTTTTAGTTTAAGATTAGTTTCTTGGAGAGGAGTTTGGATGCAGACCACGTGCAGCTGCAAAATGAGACTGCATGCATTGCTTTTAATGCGCACACCTGACCCCGCTTCTAACCCCACCCCTCACAGTGACATCACTAGCTCTATTCAGTGCATTGTGTCTGAGATTGCATGTCTGAGATATGCAGTCTCAGTTTGCATATTCAAGTCTGCCTCCAGATACTATTGGTGACTTACGATTGGTATTTAGTATACAGTACATTATATATATATATATGTACATACAGTATATATATATGAAATGTATGGAAAGAGTCTTAAAAGGTATTGAATTTCACTCTCTGATTCCTGTAAATATCCAAAAAATGCATTACCTTTTACTTCATGGTGACATACATTCACACCCACGCATGCATTTTTTTAATGCATGGGTCATTGGGTTCTCAGTGCATTATCATGCAGGAGTGAATATACCACACATTAACTCAATTATAAGATTCATCTAAAATCAATCCAGCTTCACTTTAACCATTATATGTCTCCCTCATATACTTCTCTCCCCACTTCCTACAAGCATTAAGACCTCTCAGTGAGGCAGAAAAAGCCTCATCCGGTCAGGAAAGCTCTGTTTCAGACAGATCAATAACTAACAGACACATGTTCATGTCTTTCAGCACTGACATCAGAATACTGCCAAAGCTGAACAAGTTTTAAACATCTCTAAAGATTAAAGAGTAAAATACGCTCAGACTGCTGATGGATCTCTGTAATGGCAGAAGGACTTGATTCAATTGGATGCGCTAGAGTAGAATGATGTGCTTTGAAACTGATCCAGGAACAGCAGAGCGCAGCGCCAGTTTGGTGTCCCCCACTCGTTACAGAGATTCCCCTGAGAGAGGGCCTCTCAGTGGGGTCCCAGAGCACCTGAGCCCCTGTCAGACACCAAACACACAGATGCTGTGACTGCTAGTGCATTAACGCTGAATATGTCAGGGCTGGATCAGATCACTTTTTTTCTGTCACACAAAAAATAAAAGATAAATAAATAAACTATCATGATTGGTAAACGCAAGTTAGTGTACTCTCAATGCTGGGTTGTAGCTGGAAGGGCATCCGATGTGTAGAACATATGCCAGAGTAATTGGCGGTTCATTAGGCTTGGGCGTCCCCTGATAAATCATTACTAAGCCTCTACAATTACTATTATAAAGCACTTCTCAGACTAAGCTGAAGAAAAATAAATAAATGAATGAATGAATGAACAAGCAAATGAATGAATGAATGAATGAATGAACAAACAAATGAATGACCGAATGAATGAATGAATGAATAAATGAATGAGCAAACAAATAAACGAATGAATGAACAAACTAATGAATGAATGAAAGAATGAGTTAATGAATGAATGAATGAATGAATGAATGAATGAATGAATGAACGAAAAAATTAATAAGTGAACGAACTAACAAATGAACAAATGAATGAACGAATGAACTAACAAACAAACAAATTAATGAATGAACAAACTAATGAATGAATGAAAGAATGAGTTAATGAATGAATGAATGAATGAATGAATGAATGAATGAATGAATGAATGAATGAATGAATGAATGAATGAATGAATGAATGAATGGTAAATTAATTGAAGAAAATACACCTCTGGTTCCCAAATCATGCTTGTTTATATACCCTGTAAATCTGGAAGTGAACACAAGAGCAAACTAATTTAGCTTACTCAGAGCCAAGCGTGTTACTGCTTTAAAATGGAAAGAGACTCAAAAGGCATCCTGTAGCCAGTGGATTAAAGAAATGACTAGCAACCTTGCTCTGGAAGAGATGGCATATACTGTTAAAGGGAGATTATAAGATTTTTATAAAATATGGACCTCCTGTCACACCCTCTTCGAATGTCACCCCTTGATTGCAGTGGTGAAAAGAGTACTGAAAAATCATACTCAAGTAAAAGTACCATTGCTTGCCTAAAAATGTAGTGCAAGTAGAGTAAAAGTATCTGCTGTAAATATTACTCAAAGTATGAGTAAAAAATAGACCTTTTTAAAAGTACTCAAGAGTAACGAGTAGTGAGTATTATGCTGTCAAAAGCTGATGTGTTTACATGTAATTTGTGCATGTGTGTCTAAACGTAACATTTTGTAGTACATTTAGTTATTGCCCAGCAGGAACACAACATCATGAGACATTAATATTAGGTTGGATTTAGGTTGTAATGTCAGGTGACCAAAATTAATAGTCAAGCCAGCAGCTAAGGGCAACGTTATTTTGTCCAATAACATTATCCAATAACGGTGTCAAATGACGTTGATATTTGGTTGATTTTAGGTTGTTAGAAAGTGACAAATCCAACGTTGAGCCAACATCTTAAACCAACGTCATATATGACGTCAAATATTGACATTTATTCATCAGGTACGGCAACCAAAATCCAACGACTGATAGATGTTATAGGGGTAACGTTCACACAACGTCAAGCTGTAACATCATTATACGTTAATATTTGGTTGGATTTAGGTTGGACATTGACATTGGCCTGACGCTGAGTTCTGACGTCAACCCGATTTTTATTTCCAAACAAAATGCAAAGTCCTCATGACGTTAGAGTTTAACGTCAATCAGACGTCATGTTGCCTGCTGGGTGTTTAAGGCCATTTCGGTCAACATACAGTAAACATCTTCTCATCAGTGACATGCATCTAAACATGCGTCTCTGGGTCAATACGCGTAAAGATTTTAAACATCTTTATGGACACTTTTAATACTTCCAAACAGTTTGCTTGAGGTAGTTCATTATGATGCGATTGACCTTCTACGGTATGTGCGATTTGATTGGACAGGAATCTCAGGACTGATTTTTCTAATCCCCATGGACAAGAAAATAGTGACTGCAGGTTGAAAGAAAGTAATAGAGTAAAAGCACAGATACTGCACTAAAAAATGTACTCAAGGGAAAATAAAAGTACACATTTTTAAAACTACTCAGTAAATTACAATTCCTGAGAAAAACTACTTAATTACAGTAATTTGAGTATTTGTAATTAGTTACTTTACACCCCTGCTCTATTGAATGGGCATTAACAGTGGTTATCAGCTGATAGATAGAAGAATTACTACTAGTAGGCACAGAAGGTTGTTATCATCCATCTACATCATTAATCTAATTAACCATGTGGATGGATGATAACAGCCTTCTGAGCCTTCTAGTAGTAATTCTTTTGTTCAGAAAAGATCTTCAGTAATAAAAGTGACAGCAAAGACATTTATAATCACAGTATTTCTATTTAAAGCAGATGCTTTTCTTTTTGAAGTTTTTTTTATTCATCAAAGAAAAAAGTATCACTGTTTCTTCAACCATTTTTAGCCACTGATAAAAATAAGCATCATCAGCACATAATCAGCATATTAAAACGGTTTCTGAATGTGACAATGAAGACTGGAGTAAGGATACACACAATTCAGATATTTTGATGTTCATTGAACATTTTGGCTTATTTTAATTATTATTATTTTGATTAAACTATATTTTAGTGTCCTTTTAGAGTCTTTTTAGAGTCTATTTTTGTTCATCTTTGATTTTTTTTATAGATGCTTGTTAATCAGAGAGATTCAGGGCTCTATTTTAAGGATCTAGGCGCAAAGTCTAAAGCACATGGCGCAAAAGCATTAAGGGTGTGTCTAAATCCACTTTTGCTATTTTAAGAATGGAAAAGTATGGTAAAGTATTATGGTACTCATAAAGTATTCTCTTAATGAGTTATGGGTGTGTTTTGAGCATAACCTGCATTAAACCAATCAGAATCTCATCTCCTATTCCCTTTAAGAGTCAGTTGCGTCGCGCCATGGCGCATTTGCTACTTACATGGCGGACTTTGTAAGTGGAAAAACTGAACGCTTCACTAGTGAGAAAACAGTTAAACAGACCATCTACAGCGCGAGGATAAAGAACGAGTCTCCTTTATTCAGCCTCTTTACTTTCTCTTTACTTTTTCTCTTTACTTTACTCCGTGGAGTAAGGAAGCGATGTTGTACACATTTTATTTTGTTTGTTAAGCACAAAGATTTGTTTCAAAACTATTTGTAAATTCAGTTCTAACTTCCAGCAAATGAATAAATGAACAATAATAATGAAGTGTGGTCAAAAAATCCTTTATTGTAACAATAAAGGAAATCATTGTAATCCTTTATTTTTTTCATATGTAAAGATATTTGTGTATTGCTGTACATCCTGTGTGTATTAAGTAATGTGTAAGTGTTTAAACCTGCATAGGCGCATGACTAACGTGCTCTGCTCTGGACTTTAGAGCAGTTTTTAGTCGGTCAACGCGCCAACAATGTGCCTTAACATACCTTCTTTTAGACGGACATACCCATGAGTTCACAAAGTGAAAGTTTCTAGTTTTCGAAGCCCCTTTAGTTAACTGATTCTGGAATAGGAAGATTGAGTCACATCTATTTCAGGAATGGCAACCAAACTAATCGACTGCATTCAGTAATGCACATAAAGAACAGTATGCATGCTGCTGTCAGCACTATTTATGCTGTATGTGTGTCTGTATATATGACAGTTACTGCGGCCCCCACATGACTGGGTGTGGTGCACAGAAATACTTATCTACTATTTGCAGGACTGTCTGTGTGTTTTTGAATGGGTTCCTATTATTATTATACAAGGACAGTCAGAATCTGCAGACATTTTTCTTTTTTTGTTATGTCTACAAAGAATTTTATCTATTATTATTGTTATTAATAATAATAGCAACAAAAAAGGTTTATGCAGAATGATTTTGAAAGTATATATATTGTAGAAAATATAATTTTAAAAGTTGTATTGCAGACAAATCATCTGAATGGTTGCATGTAGGAAATACATATTTAAAAATAAAACTGGCTCACACTTAAAAAGTACATGTGCTCACACTTTATTGTACATATACATTTGTAATTATAAAATATATCTATCTGCATACCTCTGATTATTAATAGCAAGCTGTACATACAGTTGAAGTCAGAGTTATTAGCCCTCCTTAGAATTATTATTATTTTTATTTATTATTTCCCAAATGATGTTTAACAGAGCAAGGACATTTTCACAGCATGTCTGGTAATATTGTTTCTTCTGGAGAAAGTCTTATTTGTTTTATTTCGGCTAGAATAAAAGCAGTTTGAATTTTTTTAAGAACCATTTTAAGGTCAAAATTATTAGCCATTTTAAGCTAATTTATTTTTACTTGTCTACAGAACAAACCATCATTATACAATAACTTGCCTGATTAACCTGCCTAGTTAACCTAATTAACCTAGTTAAGCCTTTAAATGTTACTTTAAGCTGTATAGAAGAGTCTTGAAAAATATCTAGTAAAATATTATGCACTGTCATCATGGCAAAGATAAAATAAATCAGTTATTAGAAATGAGTTATTAAAACTACTGTATTATGTTAAGAAAAAATATTTTCTCCGTTAAACAGAAATTGGGGAAAAAAAATAAACAGGGGGGCTAATAATTCTGACTTCAACTGTATATTCATCTATTGTAAATCTCTGGTCATAGTTAATACAACCTGTATGTAATGTTCATAGCACATCCATCTGTATATATCACCATAGTTTTTATATAATTGCACTTTATAACTTATATCCTGCATTTGCTGCTATTGCACTCCTGGTTAGACCTAAACTGCATTTCGTTGCCTTGTACTTTTACATGTGTGATGACAATAAAGCTGAATCTAATCTAATCTAATCTAAAAATAAGGTTTCAGAATTTAATGTTAATGGATGTATTTAATAACATAAACTAAGAATGAACAATACTTGTACAGCATTTATTAATCAATTAGTTAATTAGTTAAGGCACTGTCAGGGTTTTTTGTAAATAAACTGCATATTAAAATATATATTTCAAGCAGAACCTTTATCTTCTTAATGTAAAATTTAATACAATAAACTCACTAATAAAACTAACTATATGTACAGTTAATTAGCCATATTTGTGATTAGATTTTAATATTTGCATGTGCAGTACGAAAGAAACGTTCCACTATTCATGGGGGGCCCCAGGTTTTAAAAAAAAAGAAGTAATACCGTTAATATCTTAATGGTTATAGACAGATTTTACAACATATGATAGAAAATTAATAAAAGAGCTATATCTACTTGGCATTGGTCGGGGTCCCCTAATAAGCGGGCTTACCTCGCTTATTGGTTAAGTCCGCCCCTGGGCACTGTGAGTTTAAACAATGAAGGACTTTATTTTAATTAACTGAGAGTAATAAATACTGTAATAAATGTATTGTTCATTGTTTGTTCATGTTAGTAAATACATGATATAATAGAATCTTTTAGAAAGTGTTACCAAAAACTGAACATACATAACTATACACTGTAAAAAAACATCAGTAAATTAGCAGTTTTCAGGGCTTTTCTGTGGTTCATATTTTGTTTTTGCATTTATTTATGCTTTTGAATTGCATTATGGGATCTTGATCTTTCTTCACAACAACTTTTGATATTGAAAAGTTAAAAAAGTGACTTTTATTGACATTTTTAATAGTTTGAAGTGATATATTGTCTTTTTACAGACACATTTATATATTAATTATTTTAAATTAACTATTTCTTTTATAATATATAGTTTCAACACTGTAAAAACTTATATGATCAGTTAGTCCTGACAGCATATGTTTTTAGGTCATTGTATTTATTAAAGTTAATCCAGTTTTAGCTTTAATTTTGTAAGTTACGCACGTTTTTTTAAGTCAGTTTTACACAGTATAATTCAATGGACCCGTAAGGTGCATTTGATTTAGCTTAAAGATTTAAGGCAACCAGAATTTTTTTACAGTGTAACTACTAAAATGTTAATAAAAGTCACTTTGTTGACTTTTGATGCTGAAAATTCACATTTTTGGACTCTCAGTAGTGATTATTAACCCACACTGAACTGAGCTAAACTGAACTGAACTGATCTGAAACTCTGAAAATTGAACTGACACTGTTTCAATTTACTATAATCTTGAATGTGAAGCTGCTTTGACACAATCTACATTGTATAAGCGCTATACAAATAAAGGTGAATTGAATTGAATTAAAAAATCAGCAGTTCAACAGAGCAGAGATCAATGTCCCCATGATGTCATTCATTCATTCATTCATTCATTCATTCATTCATTCATTTATTCATTCATTCATTCATTCATTCATACATTCATTCATTATCCTTCTGCGTAGTATCTATTTCAGAGGTCGCCACTGCAGAATGAAACGCCAACTATTCCAGCATATGTTTTACACAGCGGATGCCTTTCCAGCTGCAACCCAGTATTGGAAAACACCCAAACACACTCATTCACACACACTCGTACAATTTAGTTTATTCAATTCACCTATAGCACATGTCTTTGGACTTGTGGGGGGGAAACCGGAGAGTTTTGAGGGATCTCACCTGCACCCTTGCAATCATTATATTACATAAAAGGGAGGAAGTGGGTATAGGGGGAGGTCTGTTTTGCAGCTTGTGCAGTAAGCAGACACGGATGATGCTCTAGTGATTTACATGTTAAGTCAATGCAAAGATGCAATTAGACATCCTGTGGTGCGAATTGGCACGCTTTAGACTGCAAAAGAAAGTGGGCAAATATCTAACAAACAGAGCAATGGAACTGACAGAAAAGCAAGCAGCTTACAATGATGGAGATTGATTCAAGCATGACAGCCGCTGGACGTGGCCGAATTGAAGGACGTTATTTGTGCTTTACATGTATGGCTGGTATTATGGTGTGCGTCAAAACTCTTTCCCTGCCATTGATGAGAGAAAACGCTTACATTGACAAGTTTTACGGCAATGCTGGTTTTAGGTGTATTACGATAGGGGAAGCCCTAAGGCATGTCCTGAGTGAGGTACATGATGTCAGATGCTCTGGGGTGAAATCTAAGAGAAAGAAAGTAAGATCATAGATAAAAAAAAAGAGTTACAACCTTCATTTGGCTTAATTCCTACAGTTTAAGATCTGTTTTAGTTCTTGTCTTGACAAGAGACTAATATAAGGAAGCTTGTGTCATTGTCATTGTGTCATATTGCACATCTAACAGAGTGGTCTACCTGGTACATAAGATAAATGGTTAATAAGATAAATAATGTTTTATGTTTATTTATATTTTTAATTGCAAAAAATTGTCTGCAAATTTTTATTGTCATTTTTATGGCAAAAATTGTTATCTTATTGTTAATGACTAAATTCCATATTGTTTTTTTCTCTCTCTTTTCCCCCTGTCTTTCTTCCAGCAATCTCGCCTGCTCCCGCTTTGCCTGTTCTTTTCCTTTTCTCAGTTTTCTTCCTATCCTTGTTCTCCTCTGTCCCACACTGGGGAAAAAAGATGAGTCGGTCTCCCACCCCTAAAGGGACGCCGGTGCAGCACAGTCCCGTAGACGGAGAATGTCTGGAGGGAGAAATGATCCAGTCTCCGCAGCAGTCAACGCCATCCAGCGGCCTGAAGAAACGCATCTCCAGCCTCCTGCAAAGCCCTGTGAGTCTTTAATGTTCACTAATGAGGGGAAAAAGCATTTGTGTTTATAGCTTAAGGGGCTAATAGAGTGCAGTGCTGATCATCTACTTTTTCAGTAGTTTCGTTTCCTGAAGCATTTACCTCTAGTGATTTTCTCCATAGAGACTTGGCAGCAAGAGAGTAAAATAGTATAAAAATCTACTCAGTTAAAGAAATGTTACTTTACCACATAAACAGAAAACAGCTTTATTATTTAATTGTTTGCAGTTAAAGGTCCCATAAAATTAAAATATTTTAAATGTTAGTATCAGTATTATTAGTTTTTAGGATATCTATAAGCTAGTGTGCTCCAAAACAGTGATAAAATTTGCATTTACAAGATATCAAATTGATAAAAAAATAAGATCACACATGTGTGATCTCGAGAAATGTATGTAGGGCTATGTTTTCAGAATGAGCCTATGTTGGTTATTTTGGTTATATGGCTGCACTTCATTTTTAAAATGAACATTACGGGGCGGTATAATGCTGTTCCTTTTTGCCCTTACCAGCTAAACACTTACCTCCATATGGACGGCTTTACTGCTGTTACCAGTTTGTCCAGTTAGCATGCCATGTACGTTGGCGGACTTGAGATATAGAGAGGAGTTGACCAGAATGATGGGGTTTGAATCTAGCGAAGAACGGTTCCATAAAGCGGGTAAGACAAAAACAGCAGCCAAAAGATAAAATAAATTAGTAAATAACAGGGTGAGAATGTGGTAAAATCTGAAAACGTGGTAAAAATCAGACGATGGGTTTTCTTTTTCTGGATTGCTTTTTAAAACTGTTGGTTGTGTTTAGGGAAGTGTGGATGGGTCAAAAATAAATCTTAAAAAAAAAAGAAAAATAAATAAATAACACATATAATATACATATATTTAGTAAAATGAACTAATTGTGAACAATACCTGTACAGCATTTATGATGATACCATTTCTTTATTACCATTCAACTTCATGTTTGTTAACATAAGATAACATGAACAAACAATGAACATCTGTATATTCATTAACGAACATGAATAAATACTGTAATAATTGTATTCTTCATTGTTTGTTCATTTTAGTAAATGCAAAACTAACAATAACTAATACAAATTTATTGTAGTGTTACACAAGTTACACTAGTTTGAGTGTATGGAGGTACACGTTTATATGTAATATATATATATATATATATATATATATACAGTTGAAGTCAGAATAATTAGCCCCCTGTTTCTGTTTAACGGAGAGAAGAATTTTTTCAACACATTTCTAAACATAATAGTTTTAATAACTCATTTTTATCTTTGCCATGATGACAGTGCATAATATTTGACTAGATATTTTTCAAGACACTTCTATACAGCTTAAAGTGACATTTAAAGGCTTAACTAGGTTTATTAGGTTAACTAGGCAGGTTAGGGTAATTAGGCAAGTTATTGTATAAAGATGGTTTGTTTTGTAGACTGTCGGGAAAAAAATATCTTTAAGGGGCTAGTAATATTGTCCTTAAAATGGTTCTTAGAAAATTAAAAACTGCTGTTATTCTAGCTGAAATAAAACAAATAAGTTATAGAGGTGAATGGCTTCCCCAATTGGCTGCTGTATGCTTCAGAAAGCTCAGTGAAAGTGCAGTATACTATATATCTCCCATCCGCAGAAGTCCCACATTGGTTTGCTTCCTTTTTTTCGTCTGTCCACCCTTTAATGTCCTGCCTCCAATCCCTCTGTCCTCTCTCCCCTTCCCCCTCATTAGGTTCCAAAAGATATGATTATCTCCACAGCTCAGATATAATCTGTCCTGAATCACCACTGACAGCTGCAGAGAGAGAGAGAGAGAGAGAGAAGGGGAGGAGAAACAGAGAGAGAGAGAGAGCAGTTTTAGGAGTAGCTACAAAACAATGTAATAGAACTGACAAGCTCAACATTACACTTGAGGATGACGTCCAATTCTCTCTTTCTCTGTCGTGGACCGATCTGGAACCTGGAACTCACATATTCTTCCAGCTGTTTGTTTCCGTATGTTGTTCACAAATGTGTTTTTCTGCATTTCTGTGGTATTGATTGATTGTGCAGTACTTAATTTATAACCTTTTCAAACATTTTAACATTTTTAATCACTTAAAAGATAAAACTACACTACAGATAAAACTAAAAAGGTCACAGTTTTTATTATAAGGTTTCATTAGTTAATGTTAGTCAATGTTTTCACTGACATGAGCTAATAATGGACAATACTCTTACAGCATTTATTAATCATACACTCAGAAAAAATTACGTTTGCTGTTTGTTCAAACTACTTACTAAAATGAGCCGAAAAAACACAATTCTTGAGGTTTTCTGGAGACAATTTAATTGTTATATGTTTAATCCACCTAAATTTGTAAAAACTGAAAAGTTAACTTAATTCCTTTATGTTGTCCCAACAAATATCGATTTTGTGGAACCCAGCATTTTTACAGTTCAGTGGTTCAGCATTTACTAAAGAATTATTCACAAAAGTTGTGCTTGTTAGCATTAGTTAATGCTAAGTTGTTAATGCTAGTTTGTTGTTGTTTAGCATTAGGTAATGCTGAATTAATGCTAAGTTTAACAAACATGTATAGATGCTGTAATAAATGTGCTGTTCATTGTTTGTTCATGTTAGTAAAATACATTAACTAATACAATCCTTTTGTAAAGTGTAAATTTGTTTGAGTATTTTGGTTGAGTTATGGCATAGAATAATGATTTTCGGATCCACAAATAACCTTTTGGTCAACAGTTCTTTAAATAACCCTTTTCATCTATGTGAAGAACATTCAAAGTATCTAAAAAAACAGTTTTCCACTATTAATAACATGTAAAGATTCTTTGGGTGTTAAAGTTTTTAGCTGAATCATCAATGCCAAAACAGAAGCTCTGTTTTTAACACATATATATCAATCTTCCTCAAATTGATGTACATAAGCTGTTGCTTAAAGCGTATCACACTTAAGCATTGTCTTGAAAATAGTTTCATCTCTTAGTTTTTGCATAGAAGCGCATTAAGTATGTGTTTGTGTATTCTCTTGACTGACTGATGGAATATTCAGTATTCAAAGTGTAACAAACAGCATCGTTGTATTGTTTCATCAATTATGATCCTTATATTATCTTATTCTTCTTTTCATACCTCTTTTTTAATGTATAATAGTGATTGCTTATTCTTGTATGTTCTTTCAGCCATTACCATTACATTTGTAACAGTACGTGTTGATTACAATGTAGAAAAGAAAGATAAGACTTTGAAAGAACAGACTTCAGCAAAGCCTGAAAGCTTAAAGAAAAAGTGCACTAGAAAATAAAAATAACCGTAATCATTTATTCTCCCTCATGATTTTTTTTAAACCTTTATGAGTTTCTTTCCTATGTAGAACACAAAAGATATTCTGAAAAATGTTGGTTACTAGGACACTTTCTATAGTAGGAAAAAAAGCATTCCCAGCAAAGTTCCCATGCAGCATTCTTTAAAATATCTTCTTTTGTATTCAACAAAACTCAAATAGGTTTTGAACTAGTGAGGGTGAGTAAATGATGGTAGAATTTACCAAGCATATACATAATAAATAGCAAAATTTATAGAAAGAATATTTACTTTTATGGCAATGCTGTGAAAACCCTTTTTGCTGACATTAGTGCATTTGCTTATTTTGTCTATGTTATTGCATTGTATATATTTACTTATGTCATTGTATTTATTTTTTATTTTTTGTCACAATTAGTAAGAAATACAGTGCCTAAGAAAGCTTGAATGCGCAGCAATTTAAGAAAACACATGCAGGGCTCGCAAAATTTCTAAATTCCTGGTAGCCCTTTGGACAGGCACTCTTCAGTTTTTGGTAGCCCGAACATAAATTTAAGTAGCCCAAATAGAAAATGCATTATTTATTAAATAAAAACAAAAACATACATTTACTAAATAAAAAAAAAAAAATATTATGATATTTTCTTATAGGCTATACAGTCATTTTTAAATAACCAAAATTGTATTGTTTCACTTTTTTAAGTTTTTATTTAACAATTTTTTAAAATAAACAAAAAAGTTATTAAGTGAACATTGTTTCAGGTTATTTTTTGCAGCTATGAAGACATTCCAATAAGTTACACAGTGGTTATATATATATATACACACACACACACACAATCTGAATGATTTTAGCTCTGATGTAGAGAAAGCACAAATACATGTTTCACCCAACCTAAAAAATTGTCATTATTTTCTCATCCTTCACTCATTTCAGACCAGGGGTGCGTTTCCCAAACAACGACATAGCTCGCGGCTGAACTTCGGGAAAAGTACATTGCAGTGACGAGTGTTTTCCAAAACCTATAGTTTCTCTGTCGCAGATCCTTCGTTTGAACCACATTAGTTATAAAGTAAGACGCCCATAATGATGCTCTAAACGGGGTGGTAACAGCTTCTTTAGAGAAGAAGCCCATCATTTCTTTGTGCAAATTATATTGTTTTACATGCATTAAAAAATCCAATTTTAGTTTTGCTAAAAACATGCATTTTCCATATTAGTTGAAATATATGTAAACGGCACATATAAGGCCTGTATATGTTTCCCTTTACAAATATAATTGAGAACATTACAGATTCTATTCTAAAACATAAAATCACTTACAAAAGCTAACACGTATTCTAATCTCATATATAAATCATATAAATAAATGAAATGATTTATTAAGAAATCAAATTTGATATTTATTATTTATTAGGAAATGAAAAAATTCACATTTTAATAATAATGTTGATGATGATGATTATTATTATTATTATTATAATTATTAAGTAGAATATTATTAATTATTATTATCATTATTATTATTATTATTATTATTATTATTCTGCTTTTACAATTTGACACATGCAAACCACTGCAGAAATGTTCTAATCAACAGGCCCATGTCATATACAGTACAAATAATTAATAAATAGCCTACTATAAATTAAAAGCATTAACGTATGCTATGTTTTTTGTTTTCACAAGCTTTGGAGACGTAATGTAAATTCCGCTTTTAAGTAATAGGTCACCTTAAGCTTTCGTCATGAGCCACGGCTGTGTTCAAAATGACAATGTTTTCAAAGTGCACTGAGAAGGGAGCACAATTGTAAACATGAAGATGGCTAAAACTGAACTGTAAAAATACTTTGAAAGCAAATGACACGTAAGAGAGATGACTTTAATGCCTTTTTTTAAACGAATAGGGCATAGACTGATTTCACGCAGCCGCCATTATTAACAGCGAAATCGAGGCTGCGGTGGGAAGAAACCCGGAAGTATAGCCTGAGTCACACAGGAATGTTGTGTACCTGGTTGTATATCTTATCAGCGAAGAGAAAGTGACACAAATTTATCATTTCAACGCTTTACGAGTGACCCGAAGGTTCGTTCTGAATGAATAGTAAAAATAAAAAGGGATATTTGACCTCATTTTCAGCTAAGTTAAGGGAAATGACGCTACTTAGCTAGCATTTTCTTTCCCAAACACACATTTTAGATTCCATTCATCAAACTCAAGTTAATGAACTGATTTTTTCACTATATTAGACTACGATACAAAATTTCCGTAATAAAATATATAAAAACGCCCATTTCTCGTTAACATTTAGGACACTGTTCATGGAGTTCTTAAACAGTGCTGATTGGCCATTGTGTTCACCAGTGATCAACAGAAATGACTATGATTGGCTGTGAAGGTCATCAGTTCACCAAACTCACTGCTGTTTACTGAGTGCAAACACAGACGAGTGATCCGCTGATGAATCGACTGATCTTAACGGCTTTAAAATGCTCCAATGTCCGTCTATGTGTGTTTTCAATCTGTGAAGAGCGGTGAACTGATAACCTTCACATTCATTCTGTTGAGCACTGGTGAATACTACGGCAAATCAGTGGCGTTCATGAGCTCACTCATCGGTGCTTAAAAGTTAGAGGAAAATGGACGTTTTTAAAACTTTAGTACCGGGACAACACTGTTACAGACAACAGAGGACTTCAGAGGACTGCATTGTTTTATCTCTCACCCGGTTACATAGGCTGAAGCAGGGAAGCATCCCCACGGTGTTTACCTGCTGCCATGAACTGAAGTCTAGGAGGACACTTAAGCGTATTCCTCTTAAAAAGATTGTGATGTTGTTTGATGCCTAATATGCTTTTAATTGTTTAAATTAAACTGACTGAATGATATTAAAGTGTTGTTTACACCATTTCTGCATTTTGAAGTCGCAGTAACAGCTGGAGGTTTGTAGTCCACAGCATATTGCTGCAATGTTTACAGTGCTGATCCTATACTTCCGGGTTTCTTCCCACCTCGCTTTCGTGTTTTAAAATGGCTGTCGCGTGAAATAAGCGTATAGGGGCGATAACCGGGAATAAAACACAGCCAGAAACTATGTTTCTAACTACAGCTCCAGAGGTGTAGTTGCAAACATACAAGTTTGAAACACAGAAACACATTTTGCGAATGTTTATTGGAACGCGTATTTGGGAAACGCCAAATCAATGATCTATGTTTGTAATGACATAACTTGCAACCTTAGTTGGCCAACAATGGTTTTCGGAAACACACTCCTGTTTGTGTTTCTTTTTCTTTTAAACAATAAACTTTTTCTTTAAAATATCTTTAACTCTGTTTAACAGAAAGAATAAAAGCTCAAACAAGTAGATAGATTTTGGTAGCCCGACTAAAAAAACAATAGCCCCAGGACATCAGGCTACTGGATTTTGCAAGCCCTGACATGCATAAAAAAACTGTTACAAGCACACCAAACAACACATGTGCATGCAAATTCTCGCAACACATGGAAATGCAGAAACACACTGCGAATACAGCAGACAGAAATGTGTTTGGGGACTTTAAAAAGTGATGCACCCGACTGCCTCCTGTTCAGTCAAGGGTTCATTCATTTAATGTCAATTATGCATTTATTCAGATTTCCAGATTATTAGTAGTTAAAATATACCAACTATAAGGATCTGTATGACCAGGATGTTGAAATAAACTATAAACTCACCTGTCAGATCTCCCAAAACACTGCTGACTGTACACAGGAAGCAGTCGGGTATGTCACTTTTTGGGATCCCCCTGACACATATCTGTTGTGGTCTGTGCTATTTGCAGTGCGTTTCTCTATTTGAATGTGTTGAACAGGAAAATATACAAAGGATCTGTACGACTATGTTAAAATGAACCAAAAACTCACCTCTCAGATCTCTTTAAACACCACTGACTCTCAACAGGAAGCAGCTGGGTGCATCACTCTTTGGGTTCCCCCTAACATATTTACATTATGATCTGTGCTATTTGCAGTGCGAGTTTCATGTGTTAAATGTGCTAATAATGTGCAAAATTAGTTTATATATATATATATATATGTGTGTGTGTGTGTGTGTGTGTGTGTGTGTGTGTGTGTGTGTGTGTGTGTGTGTGTGTGTGTGTGTGTGTGTGTGTGTGTGTGTGTGTGTGTGTGTGTTTTCTCAGACACATGTAAGGCTGTTTTGCATGTGCAGTCCTAAAAACAACACCTAAAACCAAATGATCAATATCTTACTCATCTCCCTCAAACACTTCCCAATGGCGGACAAGATGAGAAACATATCACTAATCTGTAATGTCAGTATGCAGGCAGTATGTTGCTGAGCATTGCTTGTCATTTGTGTGTTTCAGTCGTTTCGAGAGGAGCTGGATGTGTTGATTCAGGAGCAGATGAAAAAAGGAGGCAGTTCCTCCAACCTGTGGGCTCTCAGACAGATTGCAGACTTCATGGCCACTCACGGGTCTCCAGCCGCTCTGCCCGTCACCCCATCTAGTACGAAACAACATTACTCACCATTACATCCGCTTGTGTTTCATTAGTGCCTACATTACATTTCACACAAATAATGCACCTCTACCTATCAGCTTAGTGGATGTGGAGTATTGAATATGAGTGAATGGCAAATATTATGCTTAAGTCCATGTGAAATCTGTTATGCTTTAGCTGAAAAGTTCATCTGTGCAGGTTAATTCGCAGAAAAAAAAATAGGTTGTGTTGGTAAACTTCAATCAAAGTCTGAACATTTACTTTTACGTTTGGAGAATCTGTCCTTTCCTGTTGACATCAGTTTGGATGGTTTCTGACCACTTCCCTCTTACTATTTGTTTGCTATAAAGGAATAATGCATAAAAGAAAGCCCCGCCCCTACTTAATATGCAGGTTCAGTTGGAAGTACATCAGAACACAGGTGTCAAACTGGCCGCAGCTCTGCACAGTTTAGTTTCAACCCTGCTTCAACACACTTGCCTGTAGGTTTCAAACAAACCTGAAGGACTCAATTACTTTGATCAGGTGTGTTTTATTAGGGTCAAAGCTAAACTGTGCAGAGCTGCCGCCCTCCAAGAACTAGATTTGAGACCTGTGTACTAAAATAAAAGCCTCAGCAACTTCTGGTTCATATACATAATTTAATATATAAGACTAAAAGGGTATTTTATCTCACTATTTTGACTTTTCCCTTTAAATTAACACTGTACAATCATTATAAGCTTACATCCCAGATTTATTTTTCTTCTACAGAATAAAGATGATGTAATTAATCTTGATATGAATTAATCATGATATTAATCTTTTCATATCCCAGTTTCAGGCATTTTCTTCTTACCATTTAAAGTTTATGTCTTTTAAAAAACTTAGTAGTTTTTTTAAACATAATAGCTATGCAATTTTTATAACTATGTGCTTTGAATTGTAAGATTAAAAAGGAGCAATTACATTTTTTTAACCTGTATAGTGGAAATAAGATTCCATTTTAGTCAGCCAGTGCTAACTCCCATATGACTATTCTCCCATTTAGAAGCATTAAAGTGACAGTTCACCCTAAATAAACATTTCCGCATCATTTATTCACACTCAATTGGTTGTAAACATTTATTCATTTTTTTCTTCTATTAAAAACAAAACAAGATATTTTAATGAACACTAGAAAAAATACCCTGCTGAAAAAGACCTAGCCTAAGCTGGTTGGCTAGCCTGGTTTTAGAGGGATTTTGATCATTTCCAGGCTGGTTTCAGCCATTAGGCTGGTTTAAGTTTATATAGGGTAGTATATTTATATGGGTAGTCATTTATATCCATAGTAGGAACAAATATACTATGGAAGTCAATGGATGTTTTTTTTTCAGCATTATTTAAAATATTTTTCTTCCTTCTTGAAAAAACAAAACTCAATCAAGTAAAGGATGAGTAAATAATAGCTGAATTTTCATTTTGCATGAACTATCCCTTTAATGTTGTTTGAAACTTAAATGTGAATGGTCAATATGCACAGCTAGTGTTTTTCAGCCAATGTCATTTAGGTAAATTTAACCTGCACAATGCCAGTTTAGCCAATTATATTTCAGCACTCCGGGTTGCCTTGTTGGAAAACAGCGTATTTCATTCATCCAGAAAGACTCTGAGAGCATGCGTCCGTGACCGAAATGGACAGTATCAGACTCAGTTCCACATGAGGTTATTAATTAGCAAATGATATAAATATTACAAATGTGAGTTGGTTATATTGTAACCGCGTGTCCTAACAACACGCTTTGTGATGAGATACGCAGTGATGAGCAATTTGGTTGTTTGCACCAGACGAAACACAACAGAAATGTAAATACAGCCTTTCAGAAGCACAGAATATGCACTCACTCATGAAACAGTAAGGTTTAGAATCTATTTAATACATGTTAACCCTCTTTAACATCATTAAATGTAGATGCTGAATCACTCATATGTGTTTAGTTCTAAAGTTCAATTTCAAACGATTTATTGTATTTTCAAGATCTGAAGTGAACTATCTGCTGCTGCTTTCAGTATATGGCAATAAATTTCATGTAAAATGGCATTCAAACTTACATTGTTAGCATTAAGCACTGAATAAAGCACACAAGGTTTACCTGAGGTGATCACTGTCATAGGTTTCTGTTGTTCAGCTGTGAGAAACAGAAGCCGTTTCTAATATATCAATTTGAGGTGTTGGTTGGAACCAAAACTCCTTTTAATATGGAAAATATTTCCTCTATCACGTGCCGTTGCTTTTATTTAGAACACAGTTTAAATCACTCGCTCCTGTACTCAATCTGGCAACCCGCGCTTGCTTTTGTTTTGATCCAGGAGTGCAATACCTAGTTCAACCACTGGGTGTCAAACTTACATACTGCACTTTTAAAGACATGGCACAGAAAAATATAATTTAATGCAGTGCTTTTTGTTTGGTCTGATACCCACTTTATATTATATCTCAGTGAGGCAGTGAAGATTGCTGTTTTTAAAGAAATCAGATCTTAAATGCAGCGATTTTGTATGGGATGACAATTAACCGCAAGTCCTGGGGCTGGCTGACTGAAATTAAAAGTCCATGTGCATATACCCCATTCAAAAATTATTTTATTGTGCTTTTCAGATTTACTTGAACTGTTTAGTCACATTTCAAGTTTCTTTCATTGTGTCTGTTGGACTCTTTAGCTAGCGCAGCTCTTTTTACATGCAGTCCTTTATAACTAAGACGTTCACTGACACACACTTGTGTTTCTGTGCTGTGCCGTTCCTGAGCAGCCGTCACCATCGTAACCCCCATTAATGATCTGCACGGATGGGAGCCGAGCTCTATGGTGAAGGGGGAGAGACTGATGCGCTGTAAGCTGGCCAGTGTTCATCGCCTGCTGGATCTGTATGGATGGGCTCAACTGGCCAACACGTGCCTCACGGTAAGAAGAACAACCCTGCAGTAAAATCCCAATGAAAACTTTGAATGTTACTATTAATACAGTTGAAGTCAGAATTATTGTATTTGTATGTATTTGTTCAACACATTTCTAAACATAATAGTTTTAATAATTCATTTATAATAACTGATTTATTTTATCTTTGCCATGATGACAGTACATAATATTTTACTAGATATTTTTTCAAGATACTAGTATTCAGCTTAAAGTGACATTTAAAGGCTTAACTAGGTTAATTAGGCAATTTAGGGTAATCAGGCAAGTCATTGTATGACAATGGTTTGTTCTGTAGACAATGGAAAAAATATATAGCTTAAGGGGGCTAATAATATATAATTACTTACCCTCATCCCTCATCCCTGTCAAAATGACATCACACTGACATCAGGCATGTCAAAAAAACACATAAAAAATGCAAATCAATCTGATGTCAAAAGATTGTTGTCCTTTTAACATCCACACATTAATAACACCAAAATAGCAACACAAAAAGAACTACAAAATAAGAAATCTGAAAGCTTTGATTTTACATTTACAATAGATTTTGTATGCCTATAATACATGTAAACTACCAAAATAAAATCAAATAGATCTAACACTGGCGTCAAAACAAAATACGTCAAAAAATCAATTAAAGACCAGTCCTGTAGTAGTTTTTTGTTATTTTGAAGTCAAGGTGCCCGCTGGGATCTCATTCCAATCCCATGATATTTCCAACGCAATCTCACGGCAATTCGTAACTTTTTGATTTAGTGGCTAATTCGTATGAATTCGTACGATCTAATTCGTACAAATTAGTACGATTTGCTCATCACCCAATGATGGTTAGGGGTGGTGTTAGGTGCCACGCCTCCTTTTTTAAATCGTACATTTTCGTACGACTGAACTCGTACGAATTCGGACGAATTAGCCGCTAAACTGACAAAACGTAAAATACTTACGTTTACTCGTGAGATCAGGCTGATATTTCAGATTAAATTCGAGACCTCTCTCATTCTGGAAAGGAAAAGGAATCAAAACATTCCATGTGAAATTAGTGGTTCAACTGTAATCATACAAGCTCCAAGAACACATTTGTGTCCCAAAAAATGTAAAAAGGATATGTTCAACAGCAGGGTTGGGCAAAAATACATTGAAATGTATTTTAAAATGAAATACCAAATACCTTTATTTTAAGTGTATCAAAATAAACTACAAAATACAGCAGCCACAACAAATATTAAAATAAAATACTGTATTTTGTATCTTGAAAATACTACAAAATACTTTTACAAAGGAGCATGACTTTTTTTGTATAGATTTTGTACAAATTTCATAGAGAAAGTACTGTCTTGAAAATGATCTCTTTAATCTCTGTAAAAATCATTTAATGCAGATAATAATAAATCCTTGTATGTGTGAACATACCTGGCAATAAAGCTCTTTCTGATTCTGATAATGAGTTGGAATAAAGTACTATATCTCTTGATTGTGAAAATTGCCACCATCTCTTAAAAGTCTTATTTTTCATTATTTTTGCAATTGAAATCTTCAATAGTCAATGTAAAATCATGAAAATGAACATTTTTCACCAGTAGACTGTAGTATTCAATGTTTTGTTTCATACTGATTAACTGTCAAAGTTTGTAATTAACTATAAAGAGCACCTGCAGATACTGGCAATTAGACACAGCCAATGAAGTATTTGCAGGTATGATGTTGTAAGATATTGTTTGTCAAATTTTCCTGCACTGTAAAAAAATCCTTAATTTTACGGTTTATTTGTGGCAGCTGGGGTGCCGGAAAAATGTAAAATAACAGCTCTTAAATTACAGAAATTTAATAACAGCCATTAAATTACAGAAATTTACTGTTAAATAACGGACATTAAATTACAGAAATTTACTTAAATTTTAATTTCTGGTAAATTTCTGTAATTTAATGTCTGTTATTTTACAGTAAATTTCTGTAATTTTATGGCTGTTATTTTATGGTTTATTTTTCATGCACCCCTGCTGCCGGAAATAAATTGTAAAATTACAGATTTTTTTACAGTGTGTCTGATTTTGACCTGCTCCCAAATTTACCCCTGCTATTTGTCTGTTACTTTTTTATATGTGATGCATAATCCATATGGATTTTTATCCATAATCCACTCATTGATGTACTTCTTCAATATTAATCAATTTTCTAGTCTGATCTCAAGCCTTGGCAAATAAATGAGAAAACACCACTATTAAAGGCCACATTTTTAGGATGTCCTCATGTAGACTTCGTACAAAGTATTTTACAGTATTTTAAAAATACAAAAATACAAGACACTAAAGTATTTTGATACAAAATATTAAACCATTTTTTATAAACTTCATCAACTACAAATTACAAAATACAATTTTGTATTTAAAATACGAATTTAAAATACATGGATCATAAATACTGCTCATCCATGTTCAACAGTTCCCACTTTAAGTCATATTAAATTCTGGGAATTTGACGTGGCTTAAGGTTATTGCACATTGAATCCAAAATGTTTACGTTAAAAAATACATACGACCTTCTGTTGTGTTAATCGTATTGACATGCTGCCTCTGGAACATTTGTCCATTACAAAAAAATGTAATCCCATTCAATTTCTTTCTGTTTTTCGCAACTGAAAAGGCATTTGAGAGGTGTTTTGACAATAGAAATGTTATGGTTTATCATATATGCTAGTTTGTCTGCTTGGTTTTGCGTGTGTGCATGTGTGTGTATGTGTGTGTGTCTGCAAGCATCTGTCTGTGTCTCCGTACCTTAGACCAGTGTTTCCCAATGCTGTTCCTGGAGGCAAACCAACAGTACATATTTTGGATGTCTCCCTTATCGGACCCATTCATTTCAGGTTTTGGAGTACCTTCTAATGTTCTGATGAGTTGATACAGGTGTATTTGATTAGGGAGAGGTTGAAAATGTGTGCTGTTGGTGTGCCTTCAGGAACAGGGTTAGGAAACACTGCCTTAGACAAACTGACAGTCTCTGTTCAGGATCAATTGGTTCATGGAAACTGGTGATCTTCTTTTTAATATGTGGTTCCAGTATTACTAGCCAAGTATCAAACTGAACCACGGACATCCTAAAGTAAACTTTAAATCAGTCAGGATAATCCTGCAGCTGTTTTGATAATGAGGTGGAACTTTCCTTCCTCTCTCTGCAGTCTAAGGATGGGATGGACGCAATATGTGGTCTTTCGTTTTGCATTTGTTAAGCACGGAGATAACAACAAAATCATCTCATGCAAAGACTCCATTTTGTATTGTTTTGCGAATTATTTTACAACAGATTAATTCATACGCATCAGACCCAGTGTGAAAGGTTTGTGTGCGTGAGGAATATTTCACATTTGAACACAAAAAACCCTTATGAAACTTTTGGACTTCAGTGTGCAAAGACCTTTAGAGTAGGAACCATGGACATAAACAAAATGCTATTGGCTCTTTTTAAAGGAGGAGGAGCTACTTGATGTCCGGTCATGTCTTCATGTTTCAGATGAATTTCCACTGCTCGATGAACAAAGCTTCACATTTAAACGCACTTCAGGGACCTTTACACCTTCTGTCAGCATGCCAAGACTGTCATAGTGCTTTTCTCTAAGAGCTTGATTGATTGATTAAATGGGCTGTCTTTCACAATAAATGTCATTTAAGATAAATCATGTAACCTTATTTAAAAAAAACTCTGGACTACAGATTTTTTGCTTAAGAAAAAAAGTCTTACTATGTTTATTGTCACAATGAACAGCAGTGCTGCTAAAAAAATTGTGCTTACAGTTTTGTGGTTTCATATATATTTTTTCTGCATGTAAGACAAGATACTGCAGGTAGGTAGGCAAACAAGCAACGAATCATTCTCACATACTTCCCTACTTGATTACATTGAGAATTACAGACATTTTATTGTGTCAGAATATACAAATGAGCCATTATGGTGTTAAATGTGTTCATTTGCATACATTTTTAGCACAAAAATCTGAACTTTAATGAATTCAGGTTCAAAATTGTTTCTTTTATGGGGTGGGTGACAATAGAGTAAAAGGTTTTTACAAAGACTTTTTAAATACTTCAATAAATACAGAATACATTTTCAAATGATTTTTAAATTAAAAATTTGTATATAATCAGATAAGTTATATTCCAGTGTATCTCTGCGTAAAAAACTTAAGTAAAACTTATATGAATATGAATAATATAGATATAAATAAAACTGAAAGAGTATGTTATGTGTATGTTTTATGTTAGAGCTGCTGAAGTTAAGATTTGTGGTTCAAAACAGGAGGAAAAAAAACTTGTGGAAAAAAATTTTATTTACAGAAGTTTATATAGTGTGAAAAAATGAGTTTTTCCTCATATTTTCTTTACATTAGATTGAAAATAAGACCATGGGCCATATCATACACCTGACACAATAAGACACAGAAACGTGTTTGGCACGATTTGTTGCTATTTTCAGACCAGCGCAAAAGTAATTTTCATGCTTAGCACCACTTTGTTTGAATAGCAAATCGGTTTGCGCAACCTTGTGGACTCATGAGTGTGCCAGTTCAAAAAATAGGCATGTTAAGGCGCATTGTTGACGCGTTGCTATTTTTAGGAACTGAAATAGACTGTGCTATTGACCAACTAAAAGCTGCTCTAAAGTCCAGCTCAGAACGTGTTAGTTATGTGCCTATGCCGGTCTAAACGCTAACACACAGGATGTACAACAATACACAAATATCTTAACATGTGAATAAAATTAATGGATTAAAATATTACATTACAAATTCTTATTTTCTACATAAATATAAAATCCACTACCTCCATGCCTTCCTCATCTCAGGGGGCTTTTTCAGTTTATTCATGACAATTTCCATTTGTATAATGTTATTATTATTAGCAGAATTATTTATTATATGAATATTTATATTTGTTTTAATAAAGACAAATTTAGATTTGTCCACCTGTCGGGTTTTGTAGACGTCTGCATCACCATATGGGACATAAGAACAGAATGTGTGTTTGGATATAACTGTTTTTTTGACCACACTTCGTTATTATTGCTCATTTATTCATTTGCTGGAAATTAGAACTGAATTTAGAAATAGTTTTGAAACAAATCTTTGCGCTTGACAAACTAAATTAAATATGTAGGCTAATGGATGTCTTAAGTGGAGTGTGTACAACACTGTTTCCTTATTCATGAAATTAAAGGAGTAAAGAGTAAACGTAAAGAGGCTGAATGGAGGAGGCTCGTTCCGCAGATGGTTTGTTGTGACGCATGCACTAGTGATGCATTCAGTTTTTCCATTTACAATGTCCGCCATTTAAATAGCGAATGCGCCATGGCACGACACAACTGACTCTTAAAGGAAACTGGAGATGAAACTCTGATTGGTTTAATGCACGTTATGCTCAAAACACACCAATAACTCATTAAGAGAATAAGCACAACCCTGTTAGACCACAGCGCAAAACATATTTTCACATCCTTAAAATAGCAAAAGTGGATTCGGACACGCCCTTAATGCTTTTGCACCCTGTGCTTTAGACTTTGCGCCTAGATCATTAAAATAGAGCCCTTTATATAAAGCCAAAAAGAACCAAAAGCTCAACAATAACAGGTGCATAAATATTTTTGCCTGCAGTGTTTTGACTTAAAACATTATTACCATAAAAATCTTATCAGAAGCTATACATATTTAGTAAAACATGGGAATCATTGAATGATGTCAGAGTTTTTTATTTATGAGTGAATTCTCCTTTTAACTTCAGATTGCTTTAGAGATTGATTGTTATACATGTACTGTAAGTTGCTGTTGATACCAGTGTGTTTTTCTCTGTGCAGATGCGTGTTAGTAAAGAACAGGAACATTTCCTGGTGCTCCCGGACGGTCTAGCCTATGGGGAGGTGACGGCCTCCAGTCTGGTGAGATTCTGTCCATGCAGTTTTATTCATTCATTAATTTTCCTTCGGCTTAGTCTCTATTTCAGAAGTCGCCACAGCGGAATGAACCAACATCTATTCCAGCATATGTTTTACACAGTAGATGACATTCTCGCTGCAACCCAGTATTGGGAAACACCCATACACACTCATTCATACACATACACTATGGTCAATTTAGTTTATGTCATTCACTATAGCGCATGTCTTTGGGCTGTGGGGGAAACCGGAGCACCCGGAGGAAACATGGGGAGAACATGCAAACTCCACACAGAAATGCCAACTGACACTGCTGGGACTCAAACTAGCAACCTTCTTGCTGTGAGGCGGCAGTGCTAACCACTGAGCCACTGTGACGCCCCATGCAGTTTTACAATTAAAAAATATTTATAATATATATATAATATAGACACACACACACACACACACACACACATAAAGAAGCACAGTCATATAAACATGCACACACAGAGACACTCATACATACAGGCTCATGCACAAACAGACACAGAGAGAAAGACACACAGGTGAAGAGATGCACACATAGGCACTCATACACACACTGAGACACACATAGACATGCACACACATTCCACACACAAACACACACACATCAAATACACAGACACATGCGCACACACACACATGGTAAGACACCTATACAAACACAGCTATAGACATTAACACACACACACACACACACAGACATGCAAACCCACATGCACACACAGACACGCACACACTTTCCATATAGATACACACATACCCACATAAAGGCATACACACAAAGACAAGTACTCACATGCACACACTTTCCAATTAGATACACACACACACACACACACACACGCATAAAGGCATACACACAGAGACAAGTACACACATGCACACAGGGACACGCACATACTTTCCACACAGATACACACACACTCGCATAAAGACATACACACAGAGACAAGTACACACATGCACACACAGACATGCACACACTTTCCACATACACACACACACTCGCATAAAGGCATACACACAGAGACAAGTACACACATGCACACACAGACACACACACACTTTCCACACAGATACACACACACACACATGCATAAAGGCATACACAAGTACACACATGCACACTCTCACACAGACTCGCACACATAAACACACAGACACATTCTCACACAGGCATGCACACACACACATTCGCACACAGGCGTACACACATAGAGGTATTTACACACATTCATCACACCACACACACAAACACGCACACAGAAAGAGATACACACACATTCACATACAGACATACACACACAAAGTCAAGGACACGCACACTCACATAGACATGCGCACACACATTCGCACACCACATACACAAACGCACACACACACACACACACACAGAAAGAGATACATTCGCATACAGATAAACACACACACAGACAAGCACACACACAATCTCATAGACATGCACACACAAATACGCATACATAAACACCCAAACAAGCGCACACACACACACACACAGATTGATTACTCTTGAGTCCTGTAAGATGGCTTCTGATGACATTGTTTCTTTGTGAATATGAATTGAGATCAAGGTCACTAAAGCAGCGTGTCATCGTTTGAGAATGTGAAATATTTCCTGATAAAGCTAACAGCCTCAGTGTATTCAGCACATATTATATGCAGTGTTGCAAAACTAAGGCGCTGCACATTGTTGCTCATGAAAATATTTCTCTTGTGCACACACAACTGCGTCAAAAATTGTGACTTGTAATGTGACGTTTGGGGTGCACAGTGGCATGTCTGCTTGTTTGTGTATATGTCTGTGTGTGAATGTGTATACACTACCTGACAAAAGTCTTGCCGCCGATCCCAGTTAAGTGCGATAAATAATAACTTCTATTTATCATTGATCATTTGGAAAAGTGGCAGAAGGTAGATTTTTCTGATGAATCATCTGTTGAACTGCATCTCAATCATCACAAATACTGCAGAAGACCTATTGGAACTCTCATGGCCCCAATATTGTCAGAGAAATCAGTCAAGTTTGGCGAAAGAAAAATCATGGATTGGGCTTACAATAAGTATGGGGGCATGCAAGAGATCTGCAGAGTGGATGGCAACATCAACAGCCTGAGGTATCAAGACATTTTTGCTGCCCATAACATTACAAACCACTCCTTATATTAAACTCCTTCTCATACTTCAGCCTCCACATCAAAGTTCCTAAAAGCAAAGAAGGTCAAAGTGCTCCAGGATTGGCCAGCCCAGTCACCAGATACTAACATTATTGAGCATGTCTGGGTTAAGATGAAGGAGGAGGCATTGAAGATGAATCCAAAGAATTTTGATGAACTCTTGGAGTCCTGCAAGAACGCTTTATTTGCCATTCCAGATGACTTTATTAATAAGTTATTTGAGTCATTGCAGAGATGTATGGATGCAGTCCTCCAAGCTCATAGGAGTCATTTACAATATTAATACTTTTTCGACTGCAGCATGACTTTTTGTTCTATACTGTACATTATTTATGTTAAGTGACTAGACTTTTGTCTAAGCAAAGTCAGAGTTTACTGTCCTAATTAAATAATTAAAAATCAAGGCATGATCATATTTTATTTTGGTAAAATAAGCGTAATCTAAGGGCTTTGCCTTTCATATAAGCCACGTCTGATGCCAAATTATCAACCAGAAGTCAAGTTATTATTAGGTAATGTCAGGTAGTGTATATATGTGCACATCTGTTTGTCTGTGTTTGCGTATGTCTGTGTGTATGTCTGAGTGCAAATGTGTGTGTTTTTTTTTATAAAAAAAGATTGAATTATTCAAATGCATTGATTAATAGAGTCATTTAAATCAGATGTTTTATTTTTAATTATTGTTTTTTAGATTTAAAGAAAATCTAAAATGTTTATTTTGCTAGTGCACATTGCTGTTATTTAGGTCAGTGTTTCCCAACCATGTTCCTGTAGGCACACCAACAGTACATATTTAGGATGTCTCCCTTATCGGACCCATTAACTTCAGGTTTTGGAGTCTCTTCTAATGTTCTGATGAGCTGATCAAGTTGCGTTAGATTGGGGAGGTTGAAAATGTGTACTGTTGGTGTGCCTTCAGGAACAGGGTTGGGAAACACTGATTTAGGTGAACAATTAGTCTGTGCAAGTTAATCCACTGAAAAAAATGGTCAAAGTCTGTGTAACCACAGTGGGGTGACAATGGAGTGAGGATCCACATGCAGTTTTATTTACAATCGTCAGGCAAGCAATAGTCAACAGGTACAAACAGTATCATGAGGGTAATCCAGAAGTGTAGTTCAGGTCACAGGCAACTGGGTTAAATACAGGTGGCAAACAACGTAAACAAAAAAACAAAGCAAGGGTCAAGAAACACAGACTAAACATGGATAACACTTCATAATGTCACAGGTCAATGACAACAACAAGACTCAGCAATGTGTATGGGAAAGTGAGCAGCAAGGCTCACAAAATCTGGTAGCCTGAAATTAGAACTGAATTTAGAAATAGTTGCTCCCCATGCTTAACAAAACGTTTTTTCAGTCGGACTACCAAAATCTACACCTTGCCTGGCGGGCTATCTAGATAACTTTCCTGGCACTGTGTAAATAGATTTTGGTAACCTGACTGAAAAAAAACAATAGCCCGCGACTCCGATCTACCAGATTTTATGAGCCCTAAGCAGCATATATAGTCTGTGTAATCAGTCTTTAATGAGCTTCCAGCTGTGTGTGCAATCATTGGAGATCCATAACAGGTGTGTGTGTGAGGTGCATGATGGGAGTTGTAGTTGATATCAGTCGCAGACTTTGTAGTTCTGGTGATAGTGAATGTTCTCCACTCGCTGGTGATTGTGACAGTCTGACCATTTACTTCAGCATTTGGAGTGGCGGTCCTTCACTGTTGTTGTCAGTTTGATGACATTAACCACAATATTCTTAGCCACGCCCCCGTTAGTTTGCTATAAGAAAATGATACACAAAAAGAAAGCTTCGCCCCCTACTCAATATTCAGTTTCTGAAGTACATCAACATACTACAATAAAAGTCTTTGCAACTTCCGATTCACATGGACTTTAAATGAATATGAACATCAAAATTATCTGCACACTGAAAAGTTTTATAGTCTTTTCTAAGGTTGTTTTTCATGTGTTGAGGTGAAAGTTTTGCTCTCTGCACTGTGCAGGTAAAGGTGAATATTCTGGGTGAGGTGGTGGAGAAGGGCAGCACTGCTCTCGGAGTGGATCTGTCTTCATTCAGTCTTCATTCTGCCATCTATTCTGCCCGACCGGACGTCCGGTGTCTGCTGCACCTCCACACTCCAGCCACAGCCGCGGTAATAAAACACGCACAGAGTCTCTGAGCAAAAAACAACTGCATTGAAGCCTTTATTTTACGTGTTTGTACCACATATGAATGTATAACTAATAATAATAATAATGATTTATTTTGTTTATATATGGCGCCTTTCTGGACACCCAAGGTCGCCTTAAAACAAACATGCCAAAAACAGTTAACAAAATACTGCCAAACATAATTTCAAATGCATGAAGAATGAGAAATTACAAATACAAACACATCTTAAATAAAAAAAAAACATAATAAAAATGGTCATAAGAAAGTCTGCTTAAAAAGCAGATACTAAATACTAAGTTAATGTTTTTGTTAATTATTTAATATTTATATTACGTATATCGCATTTATTTAGGTATTTATCTGTTACCGAGTTCATGATACTCAATTATCTCACTGTTTTACTGTATAACAAAATATAAGTAAATTTATCTAATATACATACGTCAATACTTTTATTTGTCTAGTCTTCTAGAATTTAATTATATGAATTGTATGGTATTACTTGCTATTTATTTGTATATCAAGGGTTTTTAACACATAAGTTTATTTTATTTTATTTTTTGTCTGTTTAATTGGTGATTTTTTTATTGGAGGTATTTGTACCCCTTGAATTTGTAAAACATAAATAATTTAATTATTTTTTTTATTTTGTTTTGTTTTGTTTTATTAACATACATTTATTTTATTTTTAATTTTTTGTCTTAATGTGTTAATTGTTGATTTTTTTTCAGGTATTTGTACCCTTTGGATATGTAAAACATAAATAATTTAATTTTGTTTTGTTTTATTAACATAAATTATTTTATTTATTTTTATTAACATAAATTATTGTATTAATTTAGTGATTTATTTATTAATATTTTTTTTGTATTGTCCGTTTATTTGTTATTTTTCCAGGTATTTGTACCCCTTGGGTTTTTAAAACATAAATGACTTTATTTGATTTTTTTTATTTTCATTCATTCATTTATTAATTTTCTTTCGGCTTATTCCCTTTATTAATCAGGGGTCGCCACAGCAGAATAAACCGCCAACTTATCCAGCATATGTTTTATGCAGCGGATGCCCTTCCAGCTGCAACCCATTTTAGTTTATTCAATTCACCTATTCCGCATGTCTTTGGACTTGTGGGGGAAACCGGAGCACCCAGGGGAAACCTACGGAAACATGGGGAGAACATGCAAATTCCACTTTTATTTTATTAACATAAATGATTTTATTTGCATGTTCTCCCTGTGTTGGCGTGGGTTTCCTCCGAGTGCTTCGGTTTCTGCCACAAGTCCAAAAATATGTGGTATAGGTCAATATGTGTGTGAATGGGTGTGTGTGGATGTTTTCCAGTGATGGGTTGCGGCTGGAAGGGCATCGACTGTGTAAAACATGTGCTGGGTAAGTTGGCGGTTCATTCCGCTGTGGCGACCCCAGATTAATAAAGGGACTAAGCCGAAAAGAAAATGAATGAATTTAATTTAATTTAATTTAATTTAATTTAATTTAATTTAATTTAATTTAATTTAATTTAATTTAATTTTATTTTATTTTATTTTATTTTATTTTATTTTATTTTATTTTAT
>CAIGQZ010000427.1:26815693-26831115 GCA_903798205.1 Danio tinwini
ATTTTATTTTATTTTATTTTATTTTATTTTATTTTATTTTATTTTATTTTATTTTATTTTATTTTATTTTATTTACATAAATGATTGTTTTATTTTATTTTATTAACATAATTGTATTTTATTTTATTAACAATTTTATTTCATTAACATAATTTTATTTTACTTTAGTTTATTTTATTTTATTTTATAGTTTATTGTTTGTTTGTTGATTTTTCCAGGTATTTGTACCCCTTGGCTTTGTACAACGTAAATAACTTTTTTTTTGTTTTAGCGACTGATTTTGGGAACAGATATGCACACATAAACACACAAATAATGACATGCTCACACATAAAATAATTTAATTCATTAATTTATTTTTTAACTAATCTATTAAATAGTTCTATTAAATAAACTAATCTTAAATAAACTTAAATCTATTAAATAAACTAATCGAAAAAAATAGTTTTCATTACATCATTTTATAAACATTGTGTACAATTAATGATAATAATTAATTACATTTTAATTTACATAAATACATCACTGAATTACTAGTGCTGATTATTTAAAATCACTAAGCATCGCCTTTTTCAGTCATCACTGCATTCTCTCATTAATCTTAATGTGTATTTTCTTATTCCAGCTCTGATCCTATAGCATACCTTACCACCATTAATGTTTCATGTAGGTGTCAGCCATGAAATGTGGCCTTCTTCCGCTGTCCCATGAGGCCCTCCTGGTGGGTGAAGTGGCTTATTATGACTATAATGGAGTGATGGAGGATGAAGAGGATCGAGTGGAGCTCCAGAAGAGTCTCGGCCCCACATGCAAGGTTAGATTATACATTACAGTAAACATCCGGGCTGTTAGGATTGAAAAGAGCTTGATAAAGTATTCTAGCTGATCTCTCTTTCCTGTTATTGTTCAGGTGTTAGTATTGAGGAACCATGGGATCGTGGCACTGGGAGAATCAGTGGAGGAGGCCTTTTACACAATCTACCACATCCAGACCGCCTGTCAAATACAGGTAGGAATAAAGGAAATTAAAAAGCTTCCCATGTGGACAAAATGTAGGAGAATAGATTAGTGGGGCAGTAGGACAACGTGAGAATGAATATTAGTGTTCAGAGATTCAGGCTGCGTCTGCACTATTTTAGTTCTACACTCACCGGTCACTTTATTAGGTACACATAACTAGTACCGGGTTGGACACCCTTTTGCCTTCAGAACTGCCTTAATCCTTTGTGGCATAGATTCAACAAGGTACTGGAAATATTCCTCAGAGATTTTGGTCCATATTGACATGATAACATCACGCAGTTGCTGCAGATTTTTCGGCTTCACATTCATGATGCTAATCTCCTGTTCCACCACATCCCAAAGATTCTCTTTTGGATTGAGTCTTGGTGACTGTGGAGGCCATTTGAGTTAAGTGAACTCATTGTCAAATTCAAGAAACCAGTCTGAAATGATTTATGCTTTATGACATGGTGCGTTATCCTGCTGGAAGTAGTCATCAGAAGATGGGAACACTGTAGTCATAAAGGGATGGACATGGTCAGCAACAATACTCAGGTAGGCTGTGGCATTGGCACAATGCTCAATTGGTACTAATCGGCCTAAAGTGTGCCAAGAAAATATCCCCCACACCATTACACCACCACCACCAGCCTAAACTGTTGATACAAGGCAGGATGGATCCATGCTTTCATGTTGTTGACACCAAATTCTGACCCTACCATATGAATGTTGCAGCAAAAATCAAGACTTGTCAGACCAGGCAACGTTTTTCCAATCTTCTATTGTTCAATTTTGGTGAGCCTGTGCGAATTGTAGCCTCAGTTTCCTCTTCTTAGCTGACAGGAGTGGCACCCGATGTGGTCTTCTGCTACTTTAGCCCATCCTCCTCAAGGTTGGACGTGTTGTCTGTTCAGAGATGCTCTTCTGCATAAACTCGGTTGTAACGAGTGGTTATTTGAGTTACTGTTGCCTTTCTATCAGCTGGAACCAGTCTGGCCATTCTCATCGGACCTCGGGCATCAACAAGGCACCCTTAGAACTGCCGCTCACTGGATATTTTATCTTTTTCAGACCATTCTCTGTAAGCCCTAGAGATGGTTGTGCATGAAAATCCCAGTAGATCAGCAGTTTCTGAAATACTCAGACCAGCCCGTCTGGCACCAACAACCATGCCACGTTCAGTCACTTAAATCACCTTTCTTCCCCATTCTGATGCTCGGTTTGAACTGCAGCAGATCGTCTTTGACCATGTCTACATGCCTAAATGCATTGAGTTGCAGCCGTGTGATTGGCTGATTATAAATTTGCGTTAATGAGCAGTTGGACAGGTGTAGTAATATGACCCAGGGGTAGTAGATGGATAGTAAATAAAAGAGGACCCAAAACAGAGCCTTGGAGAACACCAGTAGTAACTGATTGACAAATTGACAAATCACTGAGTATTTTGCATTATAAAAGGTCATATTTTGGTTTTGGGGGTCTCCAACAACAGGCTGATATGCATGCAAGGTCAAAAAACACTTTCAATGTCTTATAATATGCATTTATTTTTACCTAATTATCCCAACGACTGTCATATGATTCGTTCAGCGATTCATTTGTACCCAAACACCTCCTTAGCGTGAAGCTAATCTTCACTGATTGGTCCAATGACCCAGTCTGTTGTGTTGGTCAACTGGGTTCAGCACGAAACAAAGAGAAATGCCCACCACAGCTATAAAGTAGCACACAGAGTATGTGAGAGCCCAATGCAGGAATACAATAAAGCAATGCAGTTAAACACCAGCATATTACTCTACTCTTCACGCTAACCTCAAGTAATAACAACGACACACATTCAGTATAAATCCACACTGTGGCAAAAGTCATGGGCGTTGCTAGGCCTATTTTAGGGGGGGCTGTAGCCCCACTGTATTTCTACTCAGCCCCCTTAAAACTTTTGCGATTAGCTCAAAAATTATCGCCTCAGTCCCTTTAAATTTCATAAGAAAACAGCGGCAGAATTCGGCTCCTCCCCGTCTTTTGTTTTTCATTTGATCACATATTTTGCAAACTACAGAAAATGAGGCAGCAATTTTAATTACACTCACATGTGATGATCCAGAAGTTACTGACAATGTCCCTGTCAATGTCTGACAAAGTCCCATACATATTAGTTACTACTGCTCCTTTAATAGCAAACGGCTGGTGAATCAAGCGTTGCAGCATAGGTTATTGTATCAAAATCTGAAAAATCACAGGAACAAACACAGCACTAGGTTGGCTATACTGTGGTATTGTTGTGAAAATGAACTTTAACTCTTTATTCCCCTTAGCCGAATCTCCATATGTCAGTAATCGTCATCTTTGCGTCATGATCAGTCCCGTGATCCCCCGCACTCCGCTAGTGTATAAAGGGAAAGGCGCGTTCACGTTTTACCGTATCCGGTACTGCGTATTTGGTGATGTACTGTGTCGACGTCGATGCGTTCAGGCAAAAGATCCAAACCCAACACGATTCATTTATTAGACTCTGAGTCAACTATTTAATTAAAGAATCAAGTTTTAAACACAGTGTACTTTCAGACTTAAACCTCAGCTGGATGTTTTCATTCACTTAGTAGTTAGTAGTAGTTACACACTGCATGGAAGATCATTTTCAAAAACCCTTAATAGGGGCTCTTTAAATCAAACTAAATATGTAAAGTTAATAGCCCAGTGTTGGCCCAATATGTTATAATGATGATTTAATGCTCAGCAAACATTTATTATCACAAAGTACCACCCATTGTTTTGTTTTTTTAAGATTTTAATAAATAGTTTTTTATTTGATCTGTATTTTCTACATAAAACACAATTACACATACACAATGATTGTGCAGAACAAAATGTTTTTTAAAACGTGATAATAATTGCAATCTGTCAGTTGAAGTTCTTATTGCTGAAATTTAGATGCTAATAAGTGGTTTAAATGTAATACTTTACATGATTAGCACATGGAAATCAACCTCAGCAATCTGTTTTTTTTATCATCCTAGGAATGACTAAAGAAATCATGAAAATTCATTCTGTGAAAAGAGACAATGCAGGGATTGTCAAAACTGCCTGGATCATTGGTTTTTCTTGGCTGGAATGAAACTGTTTATTCATGCTGCAGTGCTGTGCTGTTCTGACAGGTGGCAGCACTGTGCAGTGCTGGAGGAGAAAAAAACCTCATCATGCTGGACCGCAACATTCACCGGCCGGTCCCCAAAGGCACTGTGGGCTGGGCAGGATCCACCTTCGGCCCCATGCAAAAGAGCAGGCTGGGGGAGCATGAGTTTGAAGCTTTGATGAGGACACTGGACAATCTGGTTAGTTGATTAAAATGTTCAGTAACTTGACCATTTGTATTGTTACATATAATACTGACAGTGCATTAGATATAAAAACAATGCTAACATTTATATTACATTAATATATGCATAGAAAGTGCTTTATTGTTGCTGTATATGATTGCTTCTTTACATATTTGAACACCAATGATAAACAATAACAAAAAAGAAGAGACTACACTAGAGCAATTGACTCTTGACATCTAATCCATTGCTGTTTGTTCTTCAGGGTTACCGTACAGGATATGCCTACCGTTTCCCGGTTCTGCTTGAGCGCTCCAGAACCCGGAGAGAGGTGGAGGTTCCTGCCACCGTCACTTCATTTTCCTTCCATGAAGATGGAGTTCAGCCTCACCCGCGTCTCCATCCTCACACCCAGAGGCAGCAGCAGAAGACCAGATGGCTGAACACCCCAAATGTCTATCAGAAAGTCAACCAGGACCAGGCCAGCCCAGGACATCGCACTACGGTCAGAAAGAAGTCTTCTGTACAGTCAAACCAGAGATTATTCAGACAAGATTATCACAGTTTGGTTGAGAAAATAGTAATAAAATATGACAAGAACTTTAAGATAAAATGTGTCAGAACAATTTCATATTGATGATGTCAGATAACATTGATAGCCAGGTTTATTAATGTAAATTATGTAATAGATTACTGATGCCTAGGGCCAGACAGAATCTGCTGACGTTTTTTGCCATTTCTGTTGAGAATTTTGCCATTTCTGCCGAGAATTTTGAATCACCTGAAGAATGTAAAAAAAAAAAAAAAAACAGCAAGAAGCAATTACTTGATGAGTGTGTGAACGCGCAGGGCAAATTTCATTACTTTACGCACAAGTATCATAACTAAAACCTTAATATGTGAAAGAAAAAATAATACCTTTTTAACTTTTATTTAATGTTTAAAATGCAAATACAATTAAATTTAATTTATTTGGTAAACAAAGCAAGTCTCTCATATATATCTACTAAAAGACTTAAATGTTACTTTACAAACTGCATTGTACATAAATCAGATGAATATTTTCATATTAGTCAATAATATTACTGTAATATTACTGTACCTGCGCCTAGACTGCAGCTCTGCACAAGACGTTTGGCCATAGGAGAAATGGTCATGCCCAACTGAGCTTGGTTTCTCTCGAGGTTTTTTAAATTCTTCACTTTCGCCAATTGGTGAAGTTTTTTCCTCGCCGCTGTCGCCACTGGCATGCATGGTTCGGGATCTGTAGAGCTGCGCATCGATGGAATTGCTCTTCAGTGTTTGGACTCTCAGTAGTGATTATTAACCACACTACACTGAGCTAAACTGAACTGAACTTAAACACTGAAAACTGAACTGACACTGTTTCAATTCACTATAAACTTTCATGTGAAGCTGCTTTGACACAATCTACATTGTATAAGCGCTATACAAATAAAGATGAATTGAATTGAATTAATTAATAAAAAAAAACTGAATAAATTTAGATTTACACACATTTAGGCTGCATCCGAAACCGCATACTTCCATACTATACAGTACGCTAAATTCAGTATGCGAGCCGAGTAGTTTGTCCGAATTCATAGAATTTAAATATCAGTATGCAAGAAGTACCTGGATGACTTACAGTACTACTTCCGGCGAGATTCTGAAGTGCGCATCCCATGCACGCTGCGCTATCCCATGATGCCCCGCGAGAGAATTCATGAATGGGAGTGAATTGACGTAACTGACGCATTTAGGTCACATGACCATTACAAAATGGCGGATGTAGTATGTCCGAATTCCATTCATAGTTCTCACATTCATACTGTATAGAACATACTTTTCTAATGGCAGAGTAGTACGTTTAAATTCAAATGCAGTACCTACTGAGTAGTAGGAGGTTTCGGACGCAGCCTTACTCAAGTAAATAAACAGATTTAATGATCGCCTAGAAATCTGCGGAATTCTGCGGAAAATCTGGGGAATTCTGCACACGCAGATTCCGTGTGGGCCTACTGATGACTAGAAATAGTTCAGGCAACTGTTATTATACCAATATTTACATTAGCCTTAGCCTTAATAAAACCCTACTCATACAGAAATGTGACCATATAGAAACCACACCTGCCAACATTTCAGTTTTTCTCGGAAGTCTCCCTTATTTCATATCCATCTCCGCCACCCTCCCGTTTTGTTATTTCTCCCGGGAAACTCCCATAATTTGGAAGGTCCAATCTAGATTTGAAAAATCACTTTTTGTCCATGTTTGACAGGTTGCCAGATTTTGTATGAAGCTCATTACTTTACACAATCGACGAAATATTCAAATATCAAAGCATTTATTACATCAATCTGGCAACATGCCTGTACATTACAACCCAGTTGCGCTGTTGATTTCTGTGCAGATGGTAGATGCGGGATCTAAATAGCTAATATATTTTAGCATATTTGTAATTCAAATGGTTGAAAAAATAAATATGTAAACGACCCTTTTTTGCTAAATTTAGAAATATATGTAGCAATAAATGTTGCATATAGTCAATTCAATTCATCTTTATTTTTATAGCACTTTCACAAAGTAGATTGTGTCAAAGCAGCTTAAAATAGAAATTCTAGTAAATTGAAACTGTCAGTCCAGTTTTCAGAGTTGAACTTCAGTTTAGTTCAGTATTTCAGTTAAAAATTAAACCAAACTAAACTGAAGTCCAAAACCAAGCAAGCCAGTTGCGACAGTGACAAGGAACAAACGTCACCAATTGACGAAAGTGAAGGAAAAAATAAACAGTATTAATAAGTTATAAATACTCAAATTACTGTAATTAAGTAGTTTTTCTCAGGAATTGTAATTTACTAAGTAGTAGTTTCAAAAGTACTTTTACTGTCCATTAAGTACATTTTTAGTGCTGTATTGGTACTTTTACTCCATTTTTTACCTTCAAACTGCAGTCACTACTTTATTTTTTCTTGTCTATGGGGATTGGCTAAGTGCGAAGTGTGAACGTCAGTTCTGTAATTCCTGTCCAATCAAATCGCACATAGAAAGTAAATCGTATCCCAGCAGGCACACAACATCATAAGACGTTAATATTAGGTTAGATTTAGATTATGACATCAGGTGACCAAAATTCAATGTCTAGCCAGCATCTAAGGACAACAATATTTTGACGTCCAATAACTACATCAAATTATGTTGATATTTGGTTGATTTTAGGTTGTGTTGCAAAGTGACCAAAATCCAACGTCTAATATGTCATAGTGGTAACGTCCACACAACGTCAATGTGTAACATGATTAGACGTTGATGTTTGGTTGATTTTAGGTTGGGAATTGGACATTGACGTCGACCTGACGTTGGGTTTTGACTTTAAACCGATTTTCATTCCCAAGCAAAATCCAGTGCCCATGACGTTGGGGTACAATGTCAATATCACGTCATGTTGATGTCCTGTGCCTGCAGGGATAATACTGAACTACCTCAAGACATGTGCTCTTTATGCAGTAAATGCAGCAAACCATCTGGAAGCATTAAAAAATGTCCAAGAAGATGTCCAAAATCTTTACATGCTGATGAAAGGATGGCGAATGTTTACTGTATGATGACTGAAATCGCCAAATGGCCTTAAACAATAACTAAATGCACTACAGAATGTTACGTTTTCACACACACAGGCACAAATTGCATGTAAATGCATTAGCCTTTCACAGTGCTCAATACTCACCACTCTTGAGTACTTTTTGATACTTTAAATAATATTAACAACAGATACTTTTACTCTACTTGCACTGCATTTTGGGGCATCCTTTGACTTGAGTATGATTTTTCAGTACTCTTTCCACCATATGTCATATTTCTATATGGGTGTAGTTTCATGTTGTAAAATAGGTTCATGCAAACCTCATCATTTCCAACACAGGCTCATTCTGAAAACGTAGCCATATATACATTTCTGGAGATCACGAGTTATGTAGCCAGAAGAACGTATGGCTGTCTTTAAAACAAGCGATACGGGGCCGTGTGACGCCGTTCCTTTTCGCGCTTACCAGCTGCCTGCTTACTTTCATATGAACGGTTTTCCCACCGTTACCAGTTTGTCCAGTTAACTTGCTATGTACGTCTGCAGACTTGAAACACAGAGAGGAGTTGACCACGATGACGGCGTTCGAGCTCAGCAAAGAACGGTTACAGAAAGTGGGTAAGACAAAAACAGAAGCCAATAAATAAGTAAATAACAGGGTGAGAATGTGGTAATATCTGAAAACGTGGTAAAAATCAGGTGAGGGCTTTTCTTTTTCTGGATTGCTTTTTAAAACTGTGGGTTGGGTTTAGGGAAGTGGGTGGGCGAGTCAATCTGTGCTTTTGAAAACACTAATGGTTGGGTTTAGAGGAGGAGGAGGGTGGGTCAGTCGATTGGTCAGTCAATCAGTCATTCGGTCAGTCAGTTGACATTGCCTCTGATGGATTTACACGAGAACAGCAGGCGCGAATGGCGCTCGCGAGAAAAGTTTAATGGCTCATTTTCACTGACTGGTACGGTTCAATCTGGGCTCAAATGAACCTTGTCGTCGTCTTGATGAACAGCCACAAAGCCAAAAAAGATGGCAGATTTTACCCTGTTCCCCGTAGTTTTTTACAAGCCAGTCTGAAACGCGATCGGTTTTGCTTTTTTGCTTGTGCTCATCGCAGTTCTTTATTTGAAATAACAAACTTCTTGAGCTGATGATAATAGCGTGCGCTTGATTATTGATGTGCTTTTGAAACCTGATCCTGTCAGAAACTGACAAACGAGAGAGTGACACGCGAAAAAACAACAAAAGAGAAGCTGGAAAAAAAGGAGCACATTATTTTTTCAGCAAACGTGAACAAACTGGCATGTTTACCTATTATCATCACCTTTTGGACTATTATGAACTCGGAATGATGGAATTACTTTCTAACAAGAGGCTACACGTGCTGCTGAAGATTAAAGACACATTTAATCATGAGAGGTCTGCACTGACTGGGCTCTATTTCCTGCTGTTTTGAACCTAAATAAGGACTAAATGTATGCTGTGTGTAGTTTATCTGTAAGTGGTAACATATCAGAGACTGTAAGGGTCTGTATGTGTGCATATATGTTGCATTTATTTATTTATTTTATATAATTACAGACGTTACAGTAGGCTATTTCGCTGTTATAATCTGCAGTTATAATCAACTCATGTTCATAGAAAAGTTAGTAATAAACATTTATACAGAAGTATTTGTGTATAAAGCATCTGTTTTGTGAGAAATGCTTCTCATATGATATGTGAGCGACCCGTACAGCTTTACTGTAGACATTTTCTCGAGCGAAAAAGACGTTGACTGCAACATTCTGTCATACACCACGCCCACTAAAAGAGTACCATTGGTACCCTTTTAGCAGTGGAAACGCAAGCCTGATAAAGGTGACCCGTACCGACCCGTACCATACTGTACTGTACCAGTCAGTGGAAATGAGCCATAAGATCTCAAAAAGCGTACAGAGCGGCCTCTGTGGATTTGCGAAAACAAAAAACTGCAAAAAAATGTACCTCCTGGGACGAAAGCGGTACATTATCAGAATGAGCCTGGGTTGACCATTTCACAATACAGAGATCAAAGTTTCATAATGCAATTCAAAAGTGTAAATAAACAGAATTTATCTGTAAATCTGGACAATTTAGTATACAGTGCTCAAAAGAAACACAGTTAACCAATCTTCTTCAATGTGCAACACAAACACCCCTGTTAAAATCTCTAAAATAATGTTTTTAATATGCTGTGAAACGAATTGGTAACATTTTTCAATAGGTTTTTCTTAGTTAATGTATTTACTAACATGTACTAAGTACGAACAATCCTGGTACAGCATTGTTTATTCATAGTTCAACATTTACTAATGCATTATTAACATCCAAAGTCATGCTTGTTAACATTAGTTCATGCACTGAGTTCTAACAATAAACAGCTGTATTTTCATTAACTAACATTAACTAACATGAACAAATACTGTAATAAATGTATTGTTCATTGCTTGTTCATGTTAGTAAACACAAGAACTGATGTGAACCTTATTGTAAAGTGTTACCATTGAATCTTTTGGTCTCCTTCACATTCAGCCACTAACCATTCATATTTTCTTCTGCAAGTATCAGTGCTTGTGAATGAGTAAGCCAGTGAGCGTGTTTAGAAAAGTCTGACTGTGAATCATAGGATATTATTGGTGTAATGGCGTATTTGTTACATCACGCTGTGAGGGAGGACTGGTGTTTCTCTCCCACCTCCCTTTTCTCCTTCTCTGCAATGCAGGGGGAGATATTTTATTGCCATGACACTCTCTGCAGTGATCGCACTGCCCTCTCCTGGCTACTTTCAAATCTGTTGCACTTTTTTTTTATATTTCCCTCAAATTGTCCGCTTTTTTACAGGAGAAAAATGTAAATAATAAAAATGTGAGTGTGAAATGACGTGCTTTTGAATTTCCCCTGTATTGATTCCTTCTCTTTCAGTGGCAAAAGTCTGAGGAAATCACACAAGGCAGTGGACGAGCCATAAAGATTGAGAATCCAAACCAGTTTGTTCCTCTGTTCACCAATCCAAAAGAAGTCCTTGAGACTAGAAATAAGGTATTTTTCATCATTTACTGAATTTTTACATCGATGTAATAAGGTTTGATGGCCATCGGGAAGAAGGAGAACCGAAGAGCTTTCAAATTAATTTATTAAATAAATAAACAGTTCCTATATGGAAGCCCTCAGAGTGACGTCAACAGAAAGACTGCAGTCAGATTTTGATAACACATTAAGAAGACAAACTAATTTTTCTCAGTGGATTAACTTGCATGTATTAATTATTTACCTTAAGAAACAAAATGTGAGCTAGCTGAAAATACATTTTGATTTCAAGCGACTTTAAGAAACAATGAACTGAGTCAGAATTTACAATGTGGTATGTATGAAATGTGGTGGTATTAATTTAAAATGTTTCATATTTTCATACACATGTTTAACTTTTCTTTTTAGCTGAGTAATGTAATACAGCTAAAAGGCCCTGTTTGACCAAAATGTAAAAAACTAAAACAGTCTTTTTTTTATTTTTTTTTTATTTTGTCTAGGGTGACACGGTGGTTTAGTGGTTAGCACTGTCGCCTCACAGCAAGAAGACAGTTGGTTCAAGTCCCGGCTGGGCAATTTGCCATTTCTGTGTGGAGTTTGCATGTTCTCCCCGTATTTGCGTGGGTTTTCTCTAGGTCAGGGGTGCCCAAACTCGATCCTGGAGGGCTGGTGTCCTGCATATTTTAGTTCCAACACCAATTAAACACACCTGAGCCAGCTAATTGAGCTCTTTCTAGGCATATTAAAACTTCCAGGCAGGTGTGTTGAAGGAAGTTGGAGCTAAACTATTCAGGACACTGGCCCTCCAGGACCGAGTTTGGGCTTCCCTGCTCTAGGTGCTCAGGTTTCCCCCACAGTCTGAACACATGCGCTATAGGTGAATTGTAAAAACTAAATTGGCCATAGTGTATGAGTGTGTGTGTGTGTGTGTGTGAGTGTGTATGGATGTTTCCCAGTACTGGGTAGCAGCTGGAAGGGCATCCGCTGTGCAAAACATATGCTGGATCAGTTGGCGATTCATTTCGCTCTGGTGGCCCCTGATTAATAACTAAGCCAAAGGAAAATGAATGAATGAATGATTTATCTTGTCTATGCATTGAGATTTAAAGGGTTTAAGTACAGCTGAGTCGTGTTATTACATTACTTATTGAGTAACTAAATTATTTTTCAGACAAAGTAATTACAAATGTAATTTAAATATCATTTGATTTATATAATTTGTAATTAGGAACTACTTTTTATGAAGTAACTTACTCAACACTGGTACCTCTCTCACAGCTCTCGGCCCTGCTCCACAATCGGTATTGAACGTTTTGATTTTATTGGCGTAAAAAATGAAACCAAGGGAAATTTTTAAGATCTTCCCAAACATTGAGTCTCATTCACTAGTAATTGTGCATTTGGAGTCTTCTAAATGAGCGCCAGTGTGCCCAAGATTGGTCATTTGCGTAATACACACCCAACCTAGCTCCATAAAAGGGCTTTCCACAAAAATCACTCTTAGCCAACATATAGACCATGCCCGTAGCCACCCCACGGCCAAAAGGTCCAGAATTTGTCTTTTTATTATTTTATGTAATTTAATATTATATAATATATTTATTATTGTATTCATATAATATATTTATATTAATATATATATTGTAATAAAGTGTAATTTTAAATAACTATGGCCAGTAATTCGAATCCCATGGAGCCTCAAAGCCACAATAATGTGACGCGAGTCACGTGACATACATAACCCACTGAGTGTAGCATTTGAATCTTTGGTGCGACATCCATAATGAGTAACGCTATGGGTCGAAAAGAGCAGAGTGGCAGAAAAGGCAGGCAGCGGCATCAGTATCACAAAATATTAAACATGTGTTCAAAAAGACTGCCAAACAGGGGATGGCTTAAGTTACTTCCTAACAGATGAAAATCTGTCCATATCCATGAGGTTCTATAACTGGCCGCATTAAAGGCTGATTAGCCGGGACGTTCTGTACATTTATTGACTCATCCAGTACATGACCTCCCTTTCTTCCTATTTTTGCCATCATTTTTTTAAATAACTGTCAGACGAAGGCTTTAATGGCAAGCGGAGTCCTCAGCCGTCAGATGTCACTTCACAGCAAAAGGCGCTCATCCCGTCATGTCTGTGTTTTTGAGGCTGTTTGGTCACTTCATTCGTTTTATTCTGATTGGATATAAATCCGATCACTCAAACCACTTCAGAAGGTGGTCTGGGATGCATGCCAGATGAAACTGGACAGGTTTAATCTTCTGTTAGACAAAATTAATATAAATAAAATAAATTATGACATGGAGAAAATCTGAGCTGCGCCTGAAACACCTGTAGGTGCGCTTTTACAGACAAAATTATATTAAAAACATGTTTATAAGCATAAAACGTGTTCTAACTTTTTACACCTGTAGCCAGGGGGGGTTCGGGGATTCGGAAGACCCACCCCTCACTGACAAAGGTCCAGAATATGTCCCATACATGAACTCATTTGTTCTATTTTGACTGCTATGCCATCATAAATAATGAAAATAATCCATTGAAAAAAGCTTTAAGACCAAGCGGAATTCACTGTCGGCTGTTGCTTCGGTGGGACTATAATCTGATGTAAAAGAAGTCTTCTTACACTACTGTATTGTTTTTAAACAGAGAAAACATTTTACAGATATAATTTGAATAGATTTTGGCTATTGTTGATATCCAGGAATTCTCAAATGTACTTTTTTTTACCAAAGAGGCTAGAAAAATTCTGAAGAATTCATTATTATTGTTTTATTATTATTATTGTTATAATGTTTTAATGATTTTTTTTATTAAAAATGGCCAAATTAGGACTGAGGACAGTTGAATGTGCTGGTCAGTTTGTTTTTCGTCTAATAAATAACAGTAGGCTACAGTTTAAAACTTTAACAGATTCTAATTTAAAAAATTGTCTTGTTTTAATTTTTCTTTATTGCAAATTTTTAGGAAACATTTTAGTACATCAAAAAGTGTGGTTATGATGATGTCTGACAAGCTAATCCAGCATAAAAAGGACTGCTTAAAATGTCACTAAATGCAGTATTTAAATCTCATATTTAAATAGAAACTGAGGCGTATAACTGCAAAAAGGTCCACTTTTTGAGAAAAAAAGAACCACCCCTTTCACCAGGCTGGCTACGGGCCTGTAGACACATATAGAATGTCCTCAAGCATTACTAAGTGTGCCATGCCTCCAAACACAAGGTGATACACAATAATCACTATTACATGTCGAGATAAATCAATAGGTTTGTTGTTTGTACTCTAATTATATACATTTTTACAATTTGACTTCTAATGATACTGAATTATCATTTTAATGTCTACTTACCTTTCACCCACACTGTAAATTGCATATTTAATTATATGTAGGGTTCTTTATCCATGCTTTTAATGCCCTGGCCATTTATGACTATGGCATACAGTATGTGTGGTACCAGTTGTTGAATTATTTTATACATTTACAATAAATTTTAGTATGAAAGTTTTTGATGAATCATGATTTATTAGAATACGTCTGTATGCACATTTTACACAACATTTGAGACCCATTGTTCAAAAAGTTTGGGATCATGTGATTTTTAAAAGAAGTCTCTTATTCTCACCTAGGCTGCATTTATTTTATTAAAAATTTAATTTATACTTTTCCATTTAAACATGTCGTTGAATTCTCTAATGCAAAGTTGAATTTTCTGCCTCATTGCTCCAGTTTTAGTGTCAATTGATCCTTCAGAAATCATTCTAATATAATTTCATATTTGATTCATGTCTTATTATTATTAATTCTAAAAATTGTTGTGCTGTTTACAGTTTGCTAACTTATTTAATGATTACAAACTTTAAAGAACAGCATTTATATAAAATATTCTGGTAGCACTATATAATAACTAAACACTATGGACCATTTATTAAGAATTAGCAAATAGTGAATTCATTATCTGTTAAGGATTAACTTTACATTGATAAACGTTAGTAAGCAGTTTATAACTGAAGCTACAAATGCTGTATTCTTGATTTATAACCACATTTATAATGTGCTTAATTATTGTACTTTCATACTTTGTTAATGATTTATTTTTTATTACTAAATTAAGTATTTCATTATTTACAAACCAGTTATTTAAGCATATTGTTTTTTTTAAGATCATTCAGAATAAGTTAGTAAATAATTAATAAACTATTCAAATTAACATTTATAATTCTTATTATTCAGCCATATACTAATAGTTAATTTGTATGTTAATAAATGCTTCATTAACTCAACTTCATCCAGTTTTGTGACCTAATCTATTTGTGACCTAAGACTATTTATGCATTATAAATCCCTTATAAATGACACTTAAAGGCTCAGTTAAATTCTAAACAGGAAAAAAGAACATGAACATCTTAATTTATTTATTTATTTATTTATTTATTTATTTATTTATTTATTTATTTATTTATTTATTTATTTATTT
>CAIGQZ010000427.1:26841660-26852396 GCA_903798205.1 Danio tinwini
GTGTACTATGAAAGTCAATAGATGATTTTTCCAACATTCCAACACCTGTGGTGACACTTTTCCAATTCTAATGGGATAACCCAGTTTTTTACTGTAAACCTAAGGATTTTTTTACAGTGTACTATGCAAGTCAATACCTGCTTTTTCCAACACTCCAACATTATGCTATATGGTGACACTTTTCCATTTCTAATGGCATAATCCAGTTTTTACTGTAAACTTAAGGATTTTTACAGTGTACTATGAAAGTCAATAGATGATTTTTCCAACATTCCAACACCTGTGGTGACACTTTTCCAATTCTAATGGGATAACCCAGTTTTTTACTGTAAACCTAAGGAATTTTTTACAGTGTACTATACAAGTCAATACCTGCTTTTTCCAACACTCCAACATTATGCTATATGGTGACACTTTTCCATTTCTAATGGGATAATCCAGTTTTAACTGTAAATTTAAGGATTTTTACAGTGTACTATGAAAGGCAATAGTTGCTTTTTTCAACATTACAACATATATGGTGACACTTTTCTAATTCTAATGGTAAAATCCAGTTTTTTTCTTGTAAATTTAAGGATTTTTTACAGTGTACTATGAGAGTCAATAGCTGCTTTGTCCAGCATTCAACATTGCGCTACATATGGTGCAACCTTTCCATTTCTAATGGTATAATCCAGTTCTTTACAGTAAATATAAGGATTATTACATTGTACTATGAAAGTCAATAGATAATTTTTCCAACATTCCAACATTGCGCTACATATGGTGACACTTAAAGAAATAGTTCACCCCAAATGAAAATTCTGCCATTATTTACTTTTGTTTCAAGCCTATTTAGTTTGTAAATATGAATGCTGGAAAATAGTCATAGTATTTATTGATCCTACACTGTATATAATTGCTGCAATTTCAATGGCAAAAAAACAAAAATGCTACAGTAAAAAGCTGTAACCTGGTTAACAGTTTAGCTTAATATGTATGGTGACTAACCATAGATTGACTTTCCCAGAATTTCCTGCATAACACTTCACTATTTCAGATTTTTTTGTTGACATTACTATGGTTCTGTGATAAGCTTTCAACTGTATTTCTAATAGTATAATCCAGTTTTTTTACTGTAAATTTAAGGATTTATTACAGTGTACTATGAAAGTCAATAGCTGTGTTTTTCCAACATTCTGACAAAAATGACATGACAAAAATCATTAAAAAAATATTTGAAGAACTTCAAACAGATGAGGATGAGTAAATGATGTGGAAATATAAATTTTTGCATTACATTAGTTAACATGAATTAAGAATGAACAACAGTCTTTTTTATCCTCACTTAAAGTCAATCACTGCATTTACTAATGCTTTACTAAAACTGATTGACGAAAACTTTTACAAACGGTTGTCTCAGTTAACATTTGCCAATGCACTGTGAACTAACATCTTTATTTACTAACTGACTAACATTTTTATTAATGTATTGTTCATTGTTAGTTCATGTTAGGTAATATATATTATAAATATATGAACTAATGTTAACAAATGAAACTTATTTAAGTGTTACCATAATATGTTTGTTTTCAGTCAGTTTTCTTTGAATAAAACAGAAGGAAAATATGTGGGTATTTAAACATTTTTATAATGTATGTAATTTTGTTTATTAAATGATGCTTTATGTCATTCTTTATGTCTTAATGAAAAAACTTATAACTCAATGTCTAGAAAACCTTATAGATTGCAAGATTTGGCTTCCAGAAGTAAAAACTCCTTTCATTTTCTCCATACACTGTAAAACCCAAAACTCAAACCATTTGAGGAAACCAATTGCAACAAACCATTTAAGTTCAAAAACTAATCCTAATGAGTACTGTGAACTTAATCCATTTGAGTAAATGAAGCAATTTGAGCACAGTGAAACCCAATAAATGAAGAGAACTCAAACCAATTGAGTACTGTAAAACCCAATAAGTTAAATCAACTCAAACCGTTTGAGGAAACCAATTGCTAAAAAAAAGTTATGAGGTATTTAAGTAACTAATCACTTTTTACAGTGTAATGAGTTCATTAAAGTGAGTAATCCAATTGCCGTAAAAGCAACAAGTTGACTTTACAAAAATAATGTATAGACCCGTTGTAACTTATTACATTTTTATAACTATGCAAATTGTACTCATTTTTCAAATAAAAGTAAACTAATCACTTTATTCCAATACACATTTATTATATTTGTTTTTCCCCAGCTTTTCTGTGTTTAGCAAAATGACATAAAATAAATCTGCTCTTCCAGACGCCAGTGTGTCTTCTAAATTCAATACAGGTTATAATTGTATATTTTATAGACTTAATGAAGCACCAAATATGTAATATTGTGATAATTACAGTAATTGAAAACAAATGTGCTAAAATAGTCTGACACTGTAAAAAGGATTAGTTGACTTTAAAAAAGTAAATACAATTTAGCATAATTATAAAAATTAAGTCAGCTTAACAGTTAGTTACAATGGGTTTACTTACATTATTTTTGAAAAGTCAGCTTGTTGCTTTTAATGCAATTGGTTTACTCGCTTTAAGGCCGTACTTACACTATGTACAGTTGCCTTGAACCGGGCCAAAGCACGCTTGTCCCCCCTCCCGTCTTTCCCGACGGCCTGCACTCACATTACATTCGGGCCTGGGCGCGCTTATGTCATCGATGATGTGCTCCTCAGTAAGCGCTCTTGCTCAGCACAGTGGAGATTTCTTTATATCGTTTTAGTCGTTTGATATGCGGTGACACACAGTCTAATATTTTGCCGAACAGATCAGCCACTTTTGACGCTCATAAACAATCATGAAGTCCTCGTGCTGCAGGAATTAGGAGGTTTGCTGAAGCTGCAGCTGACATGCAGTGAGGAATTTGCGCCTTTAATAATCTACGAATGATTAATTAATCTATATGAAACAGTCCCTTAAAAGTCACGTCTCGCTTTCAGTTTCAGGCTTAGGCACGCTTGCACTCACACTGTAAGCTTACCGCGCCTGAGCCCAATTGAACCGTGCTCAGGCCCACCTCTTCCAACCAGGCCAGGGCCGCCCAAGTGAACTGTGCCTGAGCCCGATTCAGAGCACTCACACTCCTCAAACGATCTGGGAAACGGGCCTGGGCATTGCTCAAATAGCATAGTGTGAGCACGCCCTAAGTAACTTTTCACTTTTTACAGTGTACCTTCAACACTTAGTTCAAAACTCTTTTTAAATTAGTAGAATTAACATTCAGTAAATTTTGAGTTAACTACACTCGCTTGATAAATTTGACTGTTGGGTTTTACAGTGTAGGGAAATTGTTTTTGTTTTTGTTTTTTCTTTTTTTTTACAATAATTGATATATATTTGAACATAGACCGGTTTTGATCTCTGAGGTAGTCAATTAATGGTAGCCTATATGTTTTGCTTAATTTCATCAATTCATTTTAATTTAGGTTATTTTATTTATGTATTTATTTAAATCAGTGCAAAAAAACTACATTAACAATGAAGTTGTGTACAATTCCATCAATCAGAAAGTCGCAGTGAGCAAAAGCATGCATAAAAAATTATCTTATTATAATTAGCTCCGCCCACTCACACAGAACACTGAACTCAAAAGTCTCCTCACACTCTAAAATATGTGGATATACATTTTGATATCATCTTGAAATTAATAGTTTTCATTTGGATTGTGATTCATGGGACTTCTGTCTGGTTCTTGAATCTGATTGGCTGATAGCCATGCGATATTCTGCTAGTAACAGCACTCGTACAGCCTCTTCACCCTTGTGTATTACTCCGCTCACAAACAGCAACAAGCTAAGAACACTCTACAGTTTGACAAATATTGCAGCTGTTGGACAACATAATGTACTTTTGAGGCCTTTTTAGTCGAGAATGTACACAGCAAAAATTCCAGTGTTAAATATACAGAGTGATTTTTTTGGTGTTGTTCAGTGTTAAAACCGAAGTACATTTTAATCCACGAGTGTGAAAGAGCATATATTTAAGAGTTTTTTTTTTCAGTGTTAAACTTTTAACCCAATATGCAGTGTATATCCCACTAGTGATGGGAAGTAACTCAAACTGGTTCTTTCAGACAAACAGTGATCAAACCAGTATGTTTTACTTAATTTTAAAATGCAAAGAGTTGAATGTATTGAAATGATTTCTGAAAAGATTAATAAACATTTAATAAATTAAAACTATTTTCAACATATTTAATCATCTGTCACACACACCAATTAATAACATAGGAAAAAAGGTAATATATTAACACTTTGAAGGGTAACACACTCCAGCTCGATGTAAGAATAAACTTTTACTGTGTTAAAATGAGCTCTGAGAGTAATGTACAAATTTCACACTTTATAAAGTGTTATTTTAACTCCAAAATGGAGGGAGTCATATGTACACCCAAGGAGAGTTATGTTAAACTCAAACTGAGTTAAATGTACACGGATTGTTTTGCTGTGTTGTTCAGATTTCAACTATACAGTTAAATTATAAAGATAGTGCCTATTTTAAATATTTATAATTTCTGAGAGGCGTCGGTGGCTATAAGCCTGTCATACTTAGCAAAGACGGTTGACGTTGTCTATCCACAAGATGGCAACAGGGCCGCAAAATAAGCCATTAGAAGATTAAAACTGCGTAATTTCTAACTTCAGCTGATCAAATCATTATTAAACTGGTAAGTGATATTCAAAGCCGATCCCTCTCTTTTGTATGTTGTAGTGCTGTATTTATAGTATAGCGTATTGAGTATGAGATCCCGCATATCAGGAATGTGTGTTGTGTTGGCAGAAAGAAAGAAGAAATGGCCTCATATGTTAAGCGTTTTGCCTTATCGCAAACACAACAGCAATCTGTTAGTGATTTCGCTGCTTTTTTCGCGGTTAATTATTGTGATATCCCGATTGCAATCCCGATATCAGACATTACGCTAGAGAATCAATCAAACACTAGCTCTAAAATGACGTTGATGAATTAGTAACGGCTTCTGCTGTTCTGCAGAATGAATGGCGGAAGAAAGTAGTTCCTAATACAAAAGGGTTTTTAGACACTCTGTGTTTGATTTTCTTTTTTTATATACACGATTATGCCGTCAAACTGTTGTATAAACATATATCACACTCATAGCAGTGCGATGTGGCTGTATATCAGCATTGGTGGGAGGCGTGCGTTAGTGTCCCACCAGTGCTGATATACAGCCACATCGCACTGCTATGAGTGTGATATTGCTCATGTAGCTCTTTCCTTCATTAAAACTGTTTAACACTGTTTAATGCTGAATTTTACACCCATTGCTTCAAATCAAATGTTTCAAAAATCAAAGGTTCAAAAAAGCTTTAAAATGTAGCTGGTTGGATTGGTCCTTAGATTATGAAGTTTTAACAAAGACTTTTTTTAAATCCCTATGGGGAATGAATGAGGAAAACATCCAGTGCTGCTGAAAAATGGGCGGACACTCATGCACTCTTTAGCTCCGCCCACCAAACAGCTTTAATGAAGTGCCACAACCAGCTTTTTTATAATATAAGTGTAAAAAAAGTAATTTCTTTACCCAGGAACCAGGAAAGATATCAGTAAATGCTAATGTTTTATTAATTTGGGGAGCGGAGTGGAGCATTTGTTGTTTTGGTAAAGTGCTTTTAAATGGATTAATTGACTTAAAACAGTGAGTAAACCCGTTGCCCTATAGTACAAAGCTATATTGATTTTGTTAGCTCACATTGCCAGTTTTGTGATCAACAATTCATCTGTGCATGTCATTAAGAAAAAAAAATTTCAATCTGAAAATGCACTTCCTGTTTTTTTTTTTTTTTTCAGTTCAATTTTTTTAAGGGATTTTGAAGTTTTGGGCGTGGCTAACATACTTGACCACGCCCCTTCAACTCTCAGTTTTGATATTAAACCGAAATGGTAAGCAGGTGGAGTCTGTTAGGTTGTAATAACTCTTCTAAAACCTGAATGAAATGCCTACTTTGCTACATCCAATCAGCTCGCAGCACAAAAAACAAGCCATGTCCACTGTTTTGTCATTTAATATTCCATTTCTATAGGAACTGCATCACAATACGAAAAAAACAACAACGAAAAAACAGTCACAGCTTCTGGTTTATGTAGACTTTAAAATTATTTAGTGTGAATTATGTGCATAATTATAAAAATTAAGTCAACTTAATAGTTCCAAGTTACAACAGGTTTACTCAATTTTTGTTCAGGTAATTTGTCGCTGTTAAGGCAATGGGTTACTCACAAAGGTAACTAATTGCGTTAAATAGTGAATAATCTGACCATATATAAATCAATAAAACCAGCTTTGACAAGATTAATTATTCCACCATGCAAATAATGACAGAAGTTTCTTTTTGGGTGAACAGTGCCTTTAACTGGACACAGAGTAACATGGGATGTCTGTATTCAAGTCTGTGTCAGTGTTTTCATTTTAATTTCCCTGTTTTTATTTACGTGTGACATTTTTAGCTCTGTACTGTTTGGCCTCCATCTGTCTTCACATCTTCTCTGTCTGTCTCTGTCCCTCTATTATAATTTGTAGGACAGTCGTTTGGTACTGAGATCTTGTCTCACTAGTGAGTATATAGAAAACTAAGACATTGCACACAACTTGAACCAGCTTGTTGGCCACAACTAGCAGCTGCTTCTGTGCCATGGTTAAAACCGCTTAACATCCTGACAAATGCTTAACTGCTTTTCTTTTCTTTTCCTATTTCTTCTGCATTTTCATTTTAATTGCATTCACATACAGATGAAAACACTACAGATGCTGTTCAGAACGATAAAGGTGATGAGAAGAAGCAGCAGGAGGAGCTAGAAAAACAAATGAAGGCCCTGTCGACCACTGACACTTCAGAAACCACAATCTCGGCCCCGCCCACAGCCCCACCCAACAAGCCTGCAGGAAATACCCCCGAGGGCTCGCCGTCCAAATCCCCATCCAAGAAAAAAAAGAAGTTTAAGGCGCCCTGTTTTCTCAAGAAAAGTAAGAAACAGAAAGAGAAGGCAGAAACTTGAACTTTTACAGATGCGTTTTCTTCACTAATACTTAATGTCCACTGTGTATCCATTTACTGACCTTTCCAGCGGGAACCTTGATGTCAAAACAAAATTAAATTCACATCAAGCCGAAACACGATAAAAATGCAAATTGATTTGATGTCGAAACCCAGCCTGATCTCACAAGGGAATACTTGTTTAACTGAAAAACAATGCTGAAGTCAGATATTCTGCTTTGAAAATGGTTTTTCCGTGCCGGAACGCTGTCTTTGTTTAGGTAAATTTAACCTGCACAATGCCGGTTTAGTCAATAATATTTTAGCACCCCGCGTTGCCTTGTTGGAAAACAGCGTATTTCATTCATTCATTCAGAAAGGCTCTGAGAGCATGCGTCCATGAGGGAAATGTGACAGTGTCAGTGGACAGTATCAGATGTTGAAATGAGACAGATTCAGTTCCACATGAGGTTATTAATTAGCAAATGATTTAAATATCACCAATGTGAGCAGGTTACATTGTAACCGAGGTGTTGGTTAGAACCAAAACTTCTTTTAATATGGAAAATATTCACTCTAATGCGTGTCGTTGCTTTTATTTAGTACACAGTTTAAATTACTCGCTCCTGTACTCAATCTGGCATCCCATGCTTGCATTTATTTTCATCCAGGAGTGCAATACCTAGTTCAACCACTGGGTGTCAAACTTACATACTGCACCTTTAAGTTCAGTCATATGAAAATGTACCATTTAAAAAAGGAGACGTGGCATCAAGCCCCAGCCCTAAACCCAACTATCATTGGTGGATAAGCAAATCGTACTAAATTGTACAAACGAGATCGTCTGATTTCATACGAATTAGCCACTAAATCAAAAAGTTACAAATTGCCACGAAATATAGCGTTGGTTTTGTCAATTTAGTACAGAAATAACAAAGTATAAAATGTATAAAAATGTATGAAAGTTCAGTACTAAAATGTACTATTTTTAAAAGGAGGTGTGGCACCAAACCCCACCCCTAAACTCTGCTGTCATTGGGGGAAAAGCAAATTGTACTAAATTGTACAAATAAGATCATGCAAATTAGTGACTAAATCAAAAAGTTACGAATTGCCGTGAGATTGCATTGGTTTTGTCAGTTTAGTATAAAAAATATGAAAGTATGAAAATGTACAAAAGCTTAGTACAAAAATGTACAATTTTTAAAAGGAGGTGTGGCACTAAACCCCACCACTAAATCCAACCATCATTGAGGAAAAAGCTAATTGTACTAAATTGTAAGAATAACATCATACAAATGCACCACTAAATCAAAAAGTTACAAATTGCCGTGAGATAGCGTTGGTTTGGTCAGTTTAGTATGAAAATATGAAAATCCGAAAATGCACGAAAACGTAAAAAAGGGTAGTACGAAAAGTACGATTTTAAAAAGGGGGCTTGGCACCAAACCCCACCCCTAAACCCAGCCATCATTGGGGGATGAGCAAATCGTAATAAATTGTACAAATGAGAAAATTACGAATTGCAGTGAGATACGTTGCAAAACCTTGACATCCAGTTGATGAGTGTGCACTGAAGACAACTTGACCACCAAAATAACAACACAAAAATAAAAATAAAAATTTATATTCTGATTGCATATACAATTTCCATCCATTTGGATTGCATACAGAATTGAACTAATAAAGTTAATGTGACTAATATTTGTTAGTTAAACATAAATGAAACAAGACCTTGATGTCAAAACGAAATCAAATTGACATCAAGCAAAAACTTGAAAAAAATGCAAATTGATTTGATGTCCAAATCCAGCCTGATCTCACTAGAAAATGTGACTATTTTCCGGTTTGTCCGTTCAGTAGCTAATTTCGTAGTTTAGTTAATGAAAATTAACAATTTTAAAAAGGTGCCATGGCACCAAACCCCATCCCTAAACCCAAACGTCATTGGTGAATGAGCAAATCATGCTAAATTGTACGAATGAGATTGTACGAATTTATACGAATTAGCCACTAAATTAAATAGTTATGTATTGCCGTGAGATACAGTAGTGTTGGTTTTGTCTGTTTAGCACGAAAGTACGAATATGTAAGAAAATTTAGTACAAAAATTTACCATTTTTAAAAGGAGGCGTGGCACTAAACCCCACCCCTAAATTCAACTGTTATTAAGGGGTGGGCAAATCGTACTGAGATTGTACAAATTCATACGAATTAGCCACTAAATCAAGAAGTTACGAATTACCGAGAAATAACTTTGCAAAACCTTGACATCCAGTTGACGACCATGCATTGATGATGCTTTGACCACTGAAATACAACACAAAACATATTATGCAATCAAAAAAAAATGTAGGCCTAACAAATAAGATTTATGTATTCTGATTAAATATACAATTTCCATTTAGATTACATACTTTTAACAGAATTAAACTTTATGTGACTGATATCTGATAAATAGAATCAAATAAGATTTATGTAATAATATCAATAAATCCAATGTGTTTTAAATGCTTCTTATTAATTTAAAACACACTGGATTTAATCTATTGTGTGAAATATGGAGCTGCATCGATTTTGCCCCCGAATATTAAGTTAACCAATCTCATCGAACTGAACTAATTGGATCTGGCTTTATTATATATCTGGCATATATATAACACATATATGTAATTATTCATCTGAAAGCTACAATACAAATTTACACTGGATTTTTCCTACAATGCTTGTAAACTATCTTGATGTCAAAATTACATTAAATTGACACCTAAAATTGGCATCAAAAAATTTTTTAAGTTGATTATAGGACTGTAAAAGATTTTTGATGAGTTTTTGTCAATGTTAGATGTCAGTTTGATGTTGTTTTAACATCAAGGTAGTCAACTTACATCAAATCGATTTGCATTTTTGACATATTTTTGTTGTTGTTTTTACAACAGGGTGCCCACTGGGTTCACATACCAGTTTTTAATTATGGTTTTGTGATTTGAAACACATTTCACGTTCAATTTCACAATGCTTCACTGATGCACATTGAATATGTGACCCTTCCCTTTGCTTTCAAATGAATTGCACTTAGTATATGCATAGAAGAATAAAACAAGAATGTGGCATTGAGTAAGCATTGATTGTTCACGTCTATCGATTCTGATTGTTGCTCATTATCATGTTTATATACATACAAACATGTGACAACCGTGAGTTGAATCTTTTTTAAACATCCTACATCTCACTTTGTTATGAATAGCAGGGATTAAAACTAACCGAAAATGAACCAATCACTGGAAATCATGATCGCAATGGCTTGCAAATAACACACACACACACAACTGAAGGCCAAAACTAGCAAGATCATGGCTTGTTGCTGCAAAGAAAATTCAACTTTAAATGCACGAATTTATTCCACTTGTCGTTTTTTTTGTTTTTTTTTCAATTGTTATTTTTTGGGTATATTTATTTTGTATGTATGCTGGAGACTTCTTTGCAGTTGTAATTATTTTTATGATCCGTCACTCTTATTTAAATGCTTTTGTGTGTATATTAGCTGGTTTATAAACTTGATTCCATGTCAATATTAGAATGTAAAATGCTAGGATCGGATGTATCATTCATTAAAGTTCACATCCATGTTGAGTTGTTGTAGTTCTTTCTTTGGGTTCAATTTTTTACTTGGGTTTTTGTTTGTTTGTTTGTTTGTTTGTTTGTTTGTTTGTTTGTTTGTTT
>CAIGQZ010000427.1:26852406-26899973 GCA_903798205.1 Danio tinwini
GTTTGTTTGTTTGTTTGTTTGTTTGTTTGTTTGTTTGTTTGTTTGTTGGAAATAGGCTCATTTTACAAGTTTCCCAGAGATAAAAAGTTGAGTTGAAGATTTTTGAAGTGGGATTTTGCATCACCAATGGATCCTTTTCACAAGACTGATATGATGCATTTAACTGTCATCATAATCTTAAATCCTTGACAGTTTTTAATATTTTGACAGAATTTAACTTTATGTGACTAATATATGATAAATGATTTATGTAATAGTCAATAAATACAATGTGTTTTAAATGCTTCTTATTAATTTAAAATGCATTGGATTTAATCTATTGTGTGGAATATAGAGCTGCATCGATTTTGCCCCCGAATTTTAAGTTAACAAATCTCATAAACTGAACTAATTGGATCTGGCTTTATTCAACAGCCAAAGATATATTTATAACATATTCATATTTTTTACTGATTAAATCTAATAGTATTCGATTTGAACAGATTTAGATTGATTCTAAGGAATCTGACGACAAACATTTGAAAAAAACTGACAAGTTAAATAAAATCAAAAGCTTGCAAACACTTGATTGTGATTCTTTTTAATAATATAAGTTATATATTAACACATATATGTAATGTAAGAAAATGTTTATTCATCTGAAAGCTACAATACAAATTTACACTGGATTTTTCCTACAATGCTTGTAAACTATCTTGATGTCAAAATTACATCAAATTGACACCTAAAATTGGCATCAAAAAACACTTTAGGATGATTATAAGACTGTAAAAGATTTTTGATTAGTTTTTTTATGTGATGTGTTCTTTGCCAATGTTAGATGTCAATTTGATGTTTTAGTTTTAATGTTGTTATTTATTATTTATTTAATTAAATAATTAATTAATTAATTATTTTATGTTATTTAATATTATATAATATATTTCTTATATAATTAATATAATATATTTATATTTAATATATATTGTAATAAAGTGTAATTTTAAATAACTATGGCTAGTAATTAGAATCCCATGGAGCCTCAAAGCCACAATAATGTGACGCGAATCACGTGACATAACCCACTGAGTAGTAACGTTTGAATCTTTGATGCGACATCCATCCTGAGTAACGCTAGCCTATGGGTCGCAAAGAGCAAGAGTGGCAGAAAAGGCAGGCAGCGGCGTCATTATCGCTAAACATTGAACACATTTTTAATAAGACTGCCAAACAGGGTAAGGCTAAAGTTACTTACTTACAAAGTTCCAGAATTTGTCCCACACATGAGCTCATTTGTCCTTTTTGACTGCTATGCCATAAACAGTGAAAATAATGCATCGAAAAAAGGCTTTAAGACCAAACGGAATCCTCTGCCGGCTGTTGCTTTGGTGGGACTATAATCTGATGTATAGAAGTCTTCTTTCACTACTGTACTGTATTTAAACTGAGAAAACATTTTACAGGTAACTTTTATACTAAATCTTGGATCTTATTCCTGAAATAATAAATGAGCAATAAAAAGATGTGAAGCACCAGAAGTAGAGCAGAGCATATTACATTCATTTGAATATATTTTGACTGTTGATGATATCCAAGAATTCTCAAATGTACTTTTTTTAAGGCGCCAAAAAAAGTTTTTTTTTTCTTTAGTGCTAATTTTTAGGAAATATTTTAGTACATCAAAAAGTGTGGTTATGATGACATGCAACTAGCTAATCCAGCAAAAAAAAAGTACTTAAAATGTCACTAAAATGCAGTATTTAAATCTCATAGTTAAATAGAAACTGAGGCGTGTAACTGCCAAAAGGTCCACTTTTTGAGAAAAAGAACCACCACTTTCCCCAGGCTGGCTACGGGCCTGATATGCATAGAAGAAGAGTTAAAAAGTTGAGTTGAAGAATTTTGAATCCATACAGGTAATCTCCTGGGCCCAGTTTTTCAAAAGTAATCCAGTGGGATTTTGCAAAATCGATGGACCCTTTTCAAAAGAGTGATATGATGCGTTTAACGGTCATCATAATCTTAAATCCTTGAGAGTTTTAATATTTTGATTTTTAAAAAGACGTATGAACATTTATATGCATTTATGAATGTCACAAAAAATGTGAGCTGTTATGCGAGGGGTTTTTAATGCAGCATCTATGGGGTTGAGTAAATTTGACGTTATTCCTCTGTCATCAATCATCAGTCTCACACATTTTTTTTTCCTTTTTCTGAAAGTCTTTATAACATCATCATGGCGTTTTTCTTTTATTATTTAAGCAAATAAGATAATTTTTGTTGTATTCTCAGATTTACTGCGCTCTAAGTTTACCCATTTGGGTTATTCAAAACTTTGAACTCAGATTGGGATCTATTTGTTTAAAAAAAAACAAAAAAAAAAAACAGGATTATCCTGATCTCATCAGAAGGGTGGATTCAGTTGTGATTTTTTTTTATACAAAATAAGCCAAATAAAAGAAAATAGAAGAAAAAGTTTTATTTTTTAAAGTGAATGATCACAAACTTGATGGTTACTGATGATATATAAATTCCTTCAGATTTGAAGCCGATATGAAGCATGCCACATCTAATGAGATATGGTTAAGAACAAAAACAAAACAATCTCAAAGCAGTATTCTATTAGAACAAACTAAAACATGTCAAATGTTTGTTGATTGCAGTGTTTCTGTTTAAAACAAACAAAGGCTGTTTGTGGCCACTGGTATTTTGCCTATCTGTTGTTCTTTGCTAAGCCAGTAGGCTACACTGTGGGTTCCATTTAAGGCTCTGGTAAACAAGATTTAGTAATCCTGAAATTTGGTATTTGGATCACAGTGATCCAACCCAATGTTCCTTTAAAAAAACGGTCATAAAAGTAAGATAGATCAGTTAACCCTGGATAGCTAAACATGGGATTTCCAAATCTGGACCAATTTGATCCAGATTAAATTTTTTCTGGTCTAATATATATCTAATCTAATCTAATCTAATCTGGTCTTTAGTTTAGCTTAACATAGATCATTGAATCAGATTAGACCATTAGCCTCTCACAAAAAAAAAAAAAAGTTTAGTTTTCCTATTTAAATCATGACTCTTCTGTAGTTACATCATGTATTAAGAAAAATGAAAAGTTGATATTTGCTGATATGGCTAGGAATTATACTCCCTTTCTGGGGTAATAATCAAGGAACTTTGCTTCTGTGCTATGGCTGCAGCAGGAGCAATGATATAACACAGCCTTGTTGCCTAGCTAGTGTTACAGACCAGGCTCTCCCCTCTCTCAATCATCCTCAACTGAAGCCTATCAGCCCCGCAGCTGCACAGCACATCATTTCTTCTCATCACCCCAGCACCATAAAAACCACAGTTACCCAGTATTCAGTGTCTGGCCTCATTGCTTCAATGAAGGACTGAACCTTTTATTACATGGATTCCCTGTCTAGTTATCTCCTGCTTCCCGTGTCTGGTTATCCTCGTTCCTGGTTCCCTGTCTGGTAGTTCCTCCGTCTCCGTGCCTGGTTAATCTGTCTTCTATCAGATAACGCCTTCTCCATTCCTGCAACTGTTTTGGCCATTTCAATAAAAAATAATTAAAATAAAATAAAGAAGAGCTTCACAATTTTCTAGCCTCCCTTGTAAAAAGAGTACATTTGAAAACTCATGGATAACAACAATAGCCAAAATAATATTCAAATCAATATTAATATGGGCCGCTTTTGGTGCCAATTCACGCCTTTTTATTGGTCTTTTTTTGTTGTTGTTTCAAGAATAGGACCAACATTTAGTTATTTGTAAAAAAAATCTCTATTTAAAAACAATACAGTAGTGAAATATGACTACTTTCGTCAAATTGTATGCTTTCTAGCACGTTTTCTTGCACAGCTGGATGTTGGACTCAAGAAAAATAATTGTTAGCATGGTCAAAACTGATTAGCTTCAGTCAAACTGAAGTGACAGCCAACAGTTGTTGACAGCCAACAGTCTTAATGCCTTTTTTCGATGGGCTATTTTCACTATTTAGGATGGCATAGCAGTCAAAATACTACAAACCAGCTCATGTATGAGACAAATTTTGGACCTTGTCAGTGAGTGGTGGGTCTTCCAGGTCCTCCAGAGTCCTTCTGTGACAGCTGGCAGCAAAGTTTCTTGATTATTACACTGTAAAGAGTCAATATAGCAACTTTCATATAGTCTTTCATATGGTTCCTACCCATATATCAACCTAGAAAATAGCAACAAACTACAGAAGAGTTAAACTTTAAGTTGTTAAATTATATAAAATTATTTTTTAGAAATATCCCTTGTGCACTGTTCAAATGTACTACACTTTTGTAATGTTTGGGATGAAAACATCCACTGAATTAACCTGCTGTAAAATATAAAAGAAATTGTGGACTGGATTTTTTAAACCTTTGTTTGTGCCGTTGAGGATGTTTTCATCCTGAGCATAACAAAAGTGTAGTAAATTTGCCCAGAGTGTATCGTTGAGTTTCGTTTTTTCTTTCTTTTTCAAAGCATTTTCCCAAAATATGTGTCAAAATAAGACTTGTCACCAAATATCATTCTGCTACCTAAAACACAGAAAAAGGTATGGCCAAATTAAGACTCAAAATCACTCAGAATGGGTGAAAACATCCCCAACAATACTTATAGGATGTAATGTTGTTGCTGTTGTTTTAAGAGGACTTGTAAAATAAGCCTACTTGCAAAAAAATGTGTTCCTTTAATGTATTTCGATGTTTAACTAAGAGTTTATGGGTAGCTATACAGTTAATTACTTTTATTTTCTTCGGACTTTCAAGCTGTCCAGTAAGCGGAACGTATTGTGTGGTAGGAACTATTTCTACGGAACACTCAAAGGCAAGGCCTGTTGTTCCGGATTGCTTTTTGAGACGCACAGTTAATGGAGACCAGCAGACGTTTGAGCCTCGAAATTTCTGGATAGCTGTTTATTTGGAGCTGTTTATTAAAGGAAGGTCTATTTCATGCTAATATACTAATGGGGAGAAGCAGGAGCCGGACACCCCCGCGACGAGGTTTGAATTCATGCATTGTTTTAAAATAAACGTTATATGTATGGTAGCGTTGTAAACACCGCAGCTGGCCCACATCCATCACACAAAACTCGTCAGCAGCTAAATAATCTAGCTCATTATGTGAATTTTACTTATTTTTGTATATGTAAAACATAATGACTTGATAACTAACAGTACCTTTTAATTTATTTTTTTGCCGTGTCGTTTATATTGGTTGCTTTTGTTCGTTTTTATATGTTTGTTTAAGATTTAACAGATTATGCTAGGTTTGTAACATTAGTGATATAAATTGAGGTAAAGTTGTTTTAATATTCGCACATTCGTTCATTTTTTGAACAGAAACAACTTGCGTCACGGCCCCATATGGAGTCAATCTATGGACACATACACTTGCAAAATAAAATATGCAATAAAAAGTTTTGCAAGCAAAAAATTAAATAATGGTTAAAAAATAAAATAAAATCGCAAAGCAAATTTTTTTTTGTAAAATAAAATGTATTTTTCTCAACAAAAATAAAGAATTGCAAATGGAAAATTGCGTTCTGATAAATAAAAATGAAATTTGCAAACAAAAAGCAAAAAAAAAAAAAAAACTGCAAATAAAAATCAATCAGTGCAAAAAAAACTGAAATATTTATCTTTTATAATATCTTTTTTATTATAAAAGTACCTGCCTTTATTTAAGCTACTTCATAATTTGCTTGCCAACCACCATAAAACTTTGAAAGAAGCAAAAGCATGGCTGAGCAGAGGCACACGTAAGAAGTTCAGATATGTCTAATTGATAGTTAGTTGATAGTAGCCCCCTTGTCAAATCAGGGCCACGAAGTGAAACATGCAGAAATGTGAAGTGCAAAGTGAAAACAGCATCTCTAACTCACTGTTAACTAAACAGGTTTTGTAAAGGTGATGCTGTAACAAATGTTTTGCAAATCTGTGTAGTTTTGTTTTATTGCAAATATTTAATTTTTTTTTATTTATTTTTTGCACAGCTTGATTTTTATTTGCAGTTCTTTGATTTTTTTTTTATTTGTCAAAATGTAATTTTCCCTTTGCAGTTCTTTATTTTTGTTAATATATTTTGTTTGTTTTAGTAATTTTTTTTATTATTTCAAATTTATTCTCGCTTTGTGATTTTTTTTTTTTTTAAGAATTGCATTTATACATTTTTTTGCTCAGTACTATTTTTTTGTATGCAAAACATTCTTTTATTTTGCAAGTATGTATGGCCCTAGATTTACTCCATATTTATATTGTTAACCATGCTACTTTAAATATTCAGTCTGAAATCGCATGCAAGTATCACTTCAAAACAACATTAGCACTATTTAATTGACTGTGAACAATGTTGTACTTCAATAGTCATTGGTTGCTGATATGATTTCACTATTATAATTAGAAAGTCTGAATGTGTGAATATAAAACCACCTTTACTTCATGCAAGAAATTATAATATTACAAATTAGTTTTTACCATCATAAGTTACACAATTAAAAAAAAATTATAAAAACACAGAGAAGATTGTTCTATAAAATCCAACTTTTGAATTTCTTAACTAAAACTACATTATATATCGGCAATAACACGATTATTGCTGCCTTTACTTTTTTTATTGAAATTATATATAAATCTTTGCTCAAAACAGTCCAAGCTCATTTATTTATATTAAAACAACACAAATATTACTCTGAGAAAAACAAATAAGTAGTTTAGAGAAAATACATTCATTTCACGTCCATGAAGCGATCCGCTGTTTAGGCTGCAATAGTTTGTCATTAGACATGCATAAAAACCTGTCCCGAAATTGGAATGAGTTAAGAGAAAAACATATTTTAACATATTACTTTTCAGGTAATATCTCTGCTATTTTTAGTCGCAATGAAATCAATAGATTTGAAATAAAAAAATGTAAAAAAAAATCTGGGACATGTGGAGAAAAAATTGTTACATGTACATGTGATTCAATCTTGTTTATATTTACGTTGTTAAAAATTCACTGGCAAAAGCTGAAGCCACCAAATATGCAGAGGTGGCTTAAGGAAATGGCATTAAATATGTCATTGGAGATGGAGAAACTAACATATATTAGTAAAGGCAGATGTAAGATTTTTGAAAACTTCAAAACAAACTATTTTTTTAGTAAAATTTTTTTGGCAATAAAGGTCTGATTCTGGAAAATAATAGGGAACATGCTTGAGATAAAAGACAGTGGAAATGTTTCATAATAGGAGGCCTTTTTTCTGTATTTGTTTTTTATTTAATACTTGTGTATATGTAGGTATATATTTTCAATCCCAGTTAATAACTTGGGATATCTTCAATCCCAAATAATAACTTGACTTCTAGTTGATCATTTGGGAAAGTTTCAGAAGGTAGATTTTTCCGATGAATCATCTGTTGAACTGCATCCCAATCATCACAAATACTGCAAAAGACCTATTGGAACCTGCATGGACCCAAGATTCTCACAGAAATCAGTCAAGTTTGGTGAAGGAAAAATCATGGTTTGGGGTTACATTCAGTATGGGGGTGTGCGAGAGATCTGCAGAGTGGATGGCAACATCAACAGCCATCCACATGATGTATCAAGACATTTGTGCTGCCCATTACATTACAAACCACAGGAGAGGGCAAATCCTTCAGCAGGATAGCACTCCTTCTTATACTTCAGCCTCCACATTAAAGTTCCTGAAAGCAAAAAAGGTCAAGGTGCTCCAGGATTGGCCAGCTCAATCACCAGACATGAACATTATTGAGCAGGGCTGGGGTAAGATGAAGGAGGAGGCGGCATTGAAGATTAATCCAAATAATCTCTATGAACTCTGGGAGTCCTGCAAAAACGTTTTCTTTGCCATTCCAGTTGACTTTATTAATAAGTTATTTGAGTCATTGCAGAGATGTATGGATGCAGTCTTCCAAGCTCATGGGAGTCATACACAATATTCATTCTTTTTCCACTGCACCATGACTTTAGACCATTTTGAAAGATGTAAACAATGGTCCCAACGTATTTCCTGTTTTACATTTTTAATTTCTATAGCTTCCAAGGATCCAAAAAGTACCACATATTGATAAAGTTATGATAGCTGTTTTAACATTACGTTATGATTGAATTGCGTCTTGTTACAGTTATAAAATAGTTTAATAACAAGCAGGAAATGTTCATGGGCTAATGACATGAAATGGTCAATATTCTATACTGTACATTATTTCTGTTAAGTGACAAGACTTCTGTCAAGCAAAGTCAGACTTTACTGTCCTAATTAAATAATTAAAATCAAGGCATGATCATATTTTATTTTGGTAAAATAAGCGTAATCTAGAGGCATTTGACATTCATATTAGCTTAGAAGTCAATTTATTATTATTTGTTTCTAAAACTTGGATTGGCGACGAGCCTTTTTTCAGGTAGTGTATATATATTTTAAACAATGCAAGAATATGAAAATTAGTTGCATACCATATAAGGGCATAAGATACCTGTGAAGGTAGGGCAAATATTCATCCTTTATTGTTCATTTTTCATTCCTCATGTTGTTCATTCATTCCCCCAACCTTTTTTTTGTGTCAGCTTTTTGATTTGTTATTTCCAGAGCGACGGCGTTCACGCTCGTCCTCTCGTGACCGTGAGAGGAGGCGCAGGGAGCGTGAGAGGTCCCGGTCCCGCGACAGAGACAGGCGAAGGTCTCGATCGCGTTCTCCTCACAGACGCAGATCCAGGTGAGCTGCTGATGTCAGACATTTAGAGTGCACTACATGTGCTCACAGCCACAGATGTAAACCCCAAAAATAAAAAGAGGACCCCCCCCCAAAAAAAAATATTTTTTTAAAAATTGCATTCTCCATTGTGAATAATATATGTATGTATACCTAAAATAATTGTGTAAGTAGAATAAAATCAACTGCAAAAAATGCATTTAGAAACAGTTCCCCCTCCCCTTCCTCACATTAGTTGGCCCACTGCCTGCTTTCCCAGTTCGTCTCACCTACTTTATACACACACACACACACACACACACACACACACACACACTCAGGTGTGCAGCTGCAGCTCAATTAATGATGACCTCCAGTAAGTAGGATATTCACTTTAAATAAGTTAATTCTTTTTAATGTAGTTGATGCAGACTCATTCAGAAATTAGTTGCGGAAAAAATGCTGATTACCGATGTAATTTTCAATGAATCTGCAATATTAGTTATTCAAATATTACTTGTCTCGGTAACGTTAGCTTGTTTGCAATAGCTTGTTGTATAGTGCACTGCAACTTACTGTACAAGCCAAAGCTGTTTGCCATGCATTATTTGTGATGACTTTCCATAATGTTAACTTAACATTAACCGCCACAATTAGCATATTGTTAAGCTGTGCATTTACTAAATAATCACTGTGCTACGTCTGAACTGACCCCACTATGTTTTTTTGTTTTTGTATAATCAATTTCTATTCTGTTCTTAAGTGGCTTAATAAACGTGGACACTTCTGGACATATAAATGTAGTTAAAAATATGTACAATATGACTGTATTATGTGTGTCCCCTTCAAAAATTGCTCATGAGAATTTTACATTTGTTGTCCCCCTTTGTTAAATGAAATTGATGCCCATCCTCACAGCGTGTCTGGTTTGATCAAACAGCAGTGGGTCTTGACTCTGATAGGGCTGCACTATATATTGTTTCAGCATCAAAATATTACATATTACAAAATATTACAATATTTACATCGCAGGATCTGCAATGTTGAGTTAGGATTATAGTTGACAGCTCAGAGGTCTCATTTATAAACCTGGTGTATGCACAAAATGGGGACAGAAATGGGATTGTCACTTTTCACGCAAAAGTTGTGATTTTTATAAAAAACAAACTGGAAGAATGTGCGCAGCAATAAGAGTAGTCTGAGTAAACGTATTTCTCTTAAAAAATTAACTTAATTGATCCACTTTAAATCATCAAATGAACAATAATATTAATAAATTATTTATTCTGGTACGTTCACTTTTAAAGATTTCAATGCAAACTTGATAAATCCGACCTCAGTTTTACGTTAATAGAGAAAGTTTTTCATTTGCCCGTATTTTTGAGGTCTGTGACTGTACATTTCAAGCGAATTTAAACCTTTGTTTATTAGAAATTATAATGTCTAGCTTTAGATTAGTAGAATTTGTTTTATGCAAATTATAACTCTACACTGACAAAATTACTTGCATTTAATTATTCCTTGTCATCCTTGTTCTTCCTGATCTAACTGCTGCCTTTGGATCATGATATTTTATTCTCTTGGTTGGAAAAATGGGTGGGCTTTAAAGGACTGGTTCTTGAGTGGTTCAGGTCCTACTTGGTAAGTCAGACGTTCAGTGTTAGGGATTGTTAGGGATTGTGTCTCCTCCCCAGCCCCTTTGGTATATGGGGTCCCTCAGGGATCTGTTTTGGGATTTTTATTTTTTTTTCACTCCCTCTTGTGTCTAAAATTGGGAAATATGGCATGTCTTTCCATTTATGTGCTGACAATACCCAGATCTATGTCCCAATCAAAAAGAACAAGTCTGTTGGACCCCTAATACAGTGTATCAATGACATTAAGTCTTGGTTGTCTCAATTTTTTAAGTGTCAATAAAAAGAAAAACGAAGTTATGGTTTTTGGGGATATTACTGGAGCTTGTTCGGTTGATTTAAGTGCTTTAGCCCAGTACATCAAACCGACTATTGCAAACCTTGGGGTTAAACTTGATCCAGACAAAAAGTTGAACTGTCAGATAGAGGCAGTTGTAAAGTCAAGCTTTTTTCTCTCAAGGCAACATTTTGAGACCATAATGCATGCCTTTATTACCACATGCCTGGATTATTGTTCTTTATATTTGGGTATAAGCGGTCATCTTTGGCTGGCCTGCAGTTAATGTAAAATGCTGAAGCCCGTCTTTTGACAGGGAGTTGAAAATTTGAACATCATCCCCATTTTATCCTCACTTCACTGGCTACCTGTAAAATACAGAATTAATTTTAAAATTCTTTTGTTTGTTTTTTAAATCTATAAATGATGCTGCCCCTCCATTTATATCAGAACTGCTACACCCCTACGTACCTTCTCGCTCTCTAAGATCAGCAGATCAGCTGCTGCTTAGAGTGCCTACTGTTAAGTGCAAGCTCAGTGGAGACTTTTGCTGTGGAAATTCCCAGATTATAAAATGCTCTGGCTTTTTACATTAGGCAGGCCCCTTCCTTGTCTTCAGTTTTTTGTTTTCTTTGGCCTTTGACACTTGATTTTATATTTGTTTTAAACAGTGTTGTGTTTGTTTTCTTTGTTTTAAGTGTTTTATAAGTCATGTTTTTCTTTTTTACTTTACAGAGCTTTGGTCTGATCTTTGGTGGTTGTTAAGTGCTTTATAAATAAAAGTTGAGTTGAGTTGCGTACCTGAATACAGTCTCCAAAAATCCATAAAGCACTGTCTTTCATTTGTGTCTTTGCTTTATTCTATGTTTTTATGCTTATCCTTTGTTTGTTTTATTTTATGCAGATGCACTGTCCTACAAAATTATCCCAGCTAGTCTTTAATTATGAAATTTTAAATAAAAGAAGAGAAATGGGGCTCTTCTAGTTCATCTGGTGAAATTATATTCATATCGCAATAAGTCAGAAAAATTAACCATTGAAATGTCAAGTTTTTTTTTAATATAGCACAGTCCTAGCTTCTGATTACCCTTCCTCCAGCTGTGTCCTTATCTCTTTTATTCAGATCTCCGCGAAGACACCGCTCCTCCTCTCTGTCTCCACTGCGGCAGAAGGACAGACGAGACGATGACAGGAAGGATGTGAAGGAAAAGCCGGCAAAGGTCCATCAGATATCAGGTGGAGATTTAGTTAGTTTTTACTCTACGCTAAAGTCCCTTTTAACTGTAAAGACTAGCAAATCAGTTAATAGTGCAAAAGGTTATATACTTCATATAGTTGTGGATGAGGAGATTTCCCCCCAAAAAGCACTGTGAGTGTCCAGAAAAGCACTATGTAAATGTAAGAAAAAAGTTTTGAAGCTGAATATTCTGTAGTCAGAAAAGTTTTATCGTTTTAAAGCAGATTATTCTAAAATAAAGGATCTTTAGTATAGATTTAATTATGTTGAGTATCATATTTGAATTGTATAGCGCTCTTAGTGTGAAATACGAGAACATAAATCTCATACTTGTGTAAAAAAAAAAAAAGCCTGAATATTATTTAGAGGCACAAACTAAGAATAAAATAGGCAATTTATTGCATGTGTGTATGAACAGATATTGAATAAATTAAGAGCACTTGCAAACTCTTAAATGGAACCTATTATGCAAAAATCACTTTTAAACAAAGTTTTGTGGCAACAGTGTGGGAATTTAACCAGCTTCTAATGGTAAAAATGTATTAATTTTATTCTTTATCACACTTGATAAAAACAGTCAGCAGAAACACTTTTTGACATTGTTGCTTTGTACATGTCATCAGAGGGGAAAAGTCCCGCCAATTAGTGACTATCTGTCCCTCATTAGCATGGAAAGTTATTCCTTTTTTTGAATCTGCCACTATGCTGACACACAGGCATTTGTAGCTCTGCCCACTTTTGAAAAGAGCACAATCTGCACAAAATGAATTTAAGTCAGTCACCAAAACCACACAATTAGGATCAAAGCCAAAAAGGGGCAGTTTCAAAGAGCTATAAAACATTATTTTTAGAGTATTTGGAGCTAAAACTTCACATACACACTAGGGACATCAAAGACATTTTATATCTTGTAAAAAGGGGCATAATAGGTCCCCATTTAGTTGGGATGTGCTGGATTTACTAAGTATGTGTTTGAGTAAAATTTTAATATTTGTTTTATTCTATAAAGGTCTAGTAACATTTTTTTCAAGTAAACATATTGTCATTTAGAGCATAGTTCTTCAACGGGATTCCTGGAGGGCCGCAGATGTGCACAGTTTTGCTCCAACCCTAATCAAACACAGCTGATTCAGCTAAACAATGTGTTCAAGTCTACTAGAGACTGTTAAGCAGGTGTGAATTTGAGGTGGTTGGAGCTAAACTATGCAGAGCTGTGGCCCTCCAGAAATTGAGTTTGAGACCATTAATTTAGAGCTTTTTCTCTTTGTTTACAAAAATACAATTGGTTCTGGTTGATTAATATCATCAAGATTATTTTAAAATATGACAATGTATTTGTCTGATGTTTTAAAAGTCAAGGTTTTGTTGAAAGCATTTTCTGTTGTAATGTAATTTATTCTATTGAAACAAAGATTACATGATCCTTTAGAAATCATTCTAATATGATGATCTTATAACTAATATGATGAACTTATCATGAAACATTGGTTCGAATCAATACTTAAAACAGTTGTGCTATTCATATTTGTGCAGAAATGCCATTCATTCACAAAGAAACATTAAAGTGCGTGCTTTAAAATGAAACACTTGCTTAATGCAATGTTTTGAGTAGTAGTGTTCCATTAAGAAAGACTTAACTGGATCACTCAAAGTGGAATTTGTAAACCTTCATAATACACAGAAATAACTCCTTAAATGTGTCAAACTACAGAAGTTAAAGTGTTAAAATTTGATTGCATTTTCATTCTGGTGTCATGGTGTCGAAAACTGACCCTAAAGCGAATTAAAATTCTGTCCCTTGCTCACCCTCCATCTGTTTCACACGTGTTTTGAGATGATGCAGATATTTTAAAACCAGTGGAAACCAGTCACTGTTGACTTCAGTAGTATTTTTGTCTTACTATGGATGTCAATGGCAATTGGTTTCCAACATTCTTCAGAATATCTTCTTGTTTTGTGAAAGTTCATGAAGGTTTGAAACCACTTGAGTGAGAATGTTGAATAGCTTATGTTAAAATTTTTGGGTGATCTGTGTGATATAAGTGATGTATTGATGCATTTTGTCATCTGTTTGCTCATGCAGCTGAGGACATGCAGGGAAAGACCGAAGAGGAAATCGAGATGATGAAACTGATGGGCTTTGGATCCTTTGAGACGTCAAAGGTGAACTCTCTTTGTTTACAGTTTAAGCGTGTAAGCAATGTCCACTTTATTAGGTAAAAGGTTAGACCATCTTTCCTCTTCAGAACTGCCTTAATTCTTTTAATTTCTTGAAAAAAAAGGTAATTTGAGATTTTGGTCCATATTGGCATGTAGCTACAGATTTGTCAGCTGCATGTCCATAGTGTCTTTCTCCTGTTCTGGTGAGATTTGATGACTCTGGAGGTCATTTGTGTATAGAGTTCATATGCTGTCTAGTTCAAGAAACCAGTTTATTTGATTTCTGGCGTGATGTGTTATCCTGCTAAAAGTTAATATTTTAAGATTATAGTTACAATGAAATCAAAATTTATATATATACACACACAAATATTGCATGTATATAGTAATGCTTGTTATAAACCATGTGTATATGCACGTCATTGTTTTGTTAAGGACCCATTTACTTTTATCAAATATCTTAACCTTCCCTCCCCCTTCTAAATGGCTTTTTTCTGCATGGATTGTATTTTAGAAGGAGCTATCAGGGCATATCTCGTTATTGCTCTGCCTTCATCCATTCACCAATTTTGTTAGAAACACCCATCTTCCAACTATCCAATAAGTTCCCAAAGAGACAAAATTATGCATCACTTTACTTTTTTTCTTATTTCAGGGCCATTTCAAGTAGATGTATGTCACAATAGAGGGAAAAAAAGACAGTCTTAACTTTCATTTTTATGATGACTTTAAAAGACTGTTCATAAAGGGATGGACATGTTCAGCATTCAGGTTGTATGAGCATTTAAAAAAAAACACTCAGTTGGTAATAAAGGCCAAAAATGTGTCAAGAAAATCTCCCTCACACTATCAACCACCTTCTACCTAAGGTATTTATACAATGCATTATGGATTTGTTCGAGTTTTGACACAAATTTTGATACTTCTGACCAGATAACCTTTTATTGACATTTTAGTAGGCCTGTACAAACTCTTAACTGCTGCTGTAGCTCATCTGTTTTAGGGTTTGACATGTTAAAGGCATAGTTTGTTCATAAATTCTGCTATTATTTACACTTGTTCAAAACCTATTTGAGTTTCTTTTTTCTGTTGAACGCAAAAGAAGATATTTTGAAGAGTGGTAGATGACACTCAATTGTTTTTTTTCTACTGTTGAAGTCAATAGGTGCTGGCAACCAGTTTTTGTGATCAAAATAAAAAAGAAACTCCTACAGGATTAAAACCACATGAGGGAGAAAAAATGATGAGCTAATTTTCAATCTTGGGTAACCATCTCTTTAAGCATTTAAAAGATGCTCTTCTGCAGAATTGTTTAGTCAATTTTGCTTTTCTATCAGCGCAAACCAGCTCTCTTAGAACTGCTGCTCCCTTTCTCCCTCAGAACTGCTGCTCTTTTTCTGACCGTTGTCTTTCAACTCTAGATATGGTTGTTTGTGAAAATCACATATGCATGTTGTAACGCGAACGCTTACTGTGAGGGCTAGGGTTGGGGTTGGTGCTGATGTTAATAGTAACTGTGAGAAGAAGGTTTAGGATTTGGGTTACTGTAGACATTAATTACTGTGAGGGGTAGGTTTAGGGTTTGGATTGGTGTAGATGTTAATAGTAACTATAGATAGGCCTGTCACAATAATCAATATATCGACTTATCATGCAATACTTGGAGATGACCTGAATAATTTTTGGTGTTGCAATAAATATTTACAAATTCACAAATCTTGTTAAAGCTATTTTACAATTACATTTACATTCTACTTTATCGATGTCGAGGTTTATAATTGGACATTTAATAGTTTGTGTGTGTGTGTGTGTGTGTGTGTGTGTGTGTGTGTGTGTGTGTGTGTGTGTGTGTGTGTGTGTGTGTGTGTATGTGTATATATATATATATACACATACATATATATATATATATACACACATACATACATACATACATACATACATAATAGGATATTTTAACATTTACCTTACATACTCGTACCTTTTTAACATCAATTTAAAGAATCTGTAACCTTAATAATGGAAAGTCTTTGTCCCTTGAAGGTGTTTTTGGCTATTTACAATACTGTTACATTATATTGTTGTATTATAATTATATTATATTATATTTAGCCCATTATAAGTCTAAAAATTCATTTATAATGGTCTTAAATATGTCTTAAATTTAACTTGGTAAAACCTGCAGAAACCCTGCTAAAAGTAGATCAACTTTTTCTGAAAAAGTCAGCCCAGCACTCTCAATTGACACTTACTCCATTAGGTACTCTCTGTAGATCTTCTTGATTGTGTGTTTGTTTCTGCCATGTGAATGGTTGAAGAGTATTTTTTGTTAAGCAGTTGAACAGGCGTTTCGAATAACATAGGCAGTCTGTATGCATGCTGAGCATGCCTGTATTGTGTCAAACATTGGCAGCAGATGTATGTCAGTCAAATATTTTGGCAGTGTTAATGCGTGATTTGCTGTCTGCTTTTTGTCACCGGTAAAAGAACAAACTGTTCCAGAAACTGGCAGCACTGTTCCTGCAAATAACCACAAGGTGGCACAGCTTTATAGAGACTATGCTTAAAATATTCCTGTAAAAATCAAATTAAAGATGAAGAGGAAAAGTCACTTTTTTGTGTGTGCTGCAGTATTTTCTTTTTTCATTATTGAATAGTAAATGCAGTGTCTTTTTTATATTATATGCATAATGTATGGTGTATGATTGTTGTTATTTTTATCCGACAGGGTAAGAAGAAGGACGGATCTCTTAAAGCATTTGCGGTTAATGTTTCTCAGAAGAGAAAATACAGGTGTGTGTGTGTGTGTGTGTGTGTGTGTGTGTGTGTGTGTGTTTAAAGTATCTGTTTTCTAAACATTGTTCATCAGCCCAAACCCCAGATCGTCTATTTGATCCTCATTTGTAATTCCTGTAGTTGATTTCTTTTTTGCATACGTACAAGCCGCATGTGTTCTTATGATAAAAGTAACTTATGAAGTTAATATCCCAGCAACAGTTACGTATTTGGCCAATCACCTCTGCAGGTACTGCACAGCTAAATGACGAACGCTCTCATTGGTGGGCAGTGATGTAATGTTTTGGTGCAGGAAGAAGATCAATGATGTAATCATATTTCTCTTGCAGGCAATACATGAACAGGAAAGGTGGATTCAACAGACCTTTGGATTTCATCGCTTGATGGAGTCGTCAGGATCCACGTTTTAATGACTTTGGCCTCAACATAAAACATTTGTTTTTTTTCCTTCCTGGAGTTTATGTAAATATTTGTATTCCAGCAGTTTTCCCTATCTGTTTTGTTTTTCAGTCAATGGCTGTTATGCAAGTGTCCAGTTTAGTTTGTAGTAGCTCATTTTAATATTGTCTTGAATATCTTTAGAGAAAATGTTGCAGTGACTAAATAAATGGGAACTCCTGAATCAGATTTTTTTTGTCAGTTGTGCACTTTAATTTCTGAATTTAATCACAATTTTAATTGTACTAACAGCAAAAAGAGAAATAAAAGAATAAAAAATATTCCATTGTGTCTGTTTAAAAGCTGGCAAATCATTTTCAGTTATTTTACCCATCAGCATGTACATGGAGGTGTGTCTGTTATGTGTTCCGGAACATTTTAAAGGCGTCCAATCACGTGCGACAGAGCTGTCGCTATCCAGCCAATCATAGTATAACAACAATACACGATTTGCATAATAATCCATTTTGGCTCAGGAGCAAATGCCAGAATACTACGGTACAGGTTGTACCCTCGCTCCAAAATGGCGCTGTAGTGCTACTTAGTTGCACCATTATCTTGCGGACTCGCATTACAGCAGTCACATATTCACGCTTAAGAATGCGACGCGCCCATTGGTCCTCAGCAGGCACTGCCTTTTGGTTTGACAGCAAAAGCATCCAACAATAAGCTCGCTTCCTCCCCCGTTTGTCCAATAGAATCGCAGGATCTCCAGAGCCCCTGACAGGCGTACAGTAACATGACAGCAGCTAGCAAACATCTCATCTGCCTGGCTCAACGACGTTATGGTTTCGCTAGCTGCGTGTTTTTGTCCTGTTTTTGAATACTTTTCCTAATTTGCACGCAGCCACAGCTTAGCATGTGCAGCTCGAGCTGTTGAACAAGTAGCCAGATCGTTTGTCACGTTTAAAATACCGAAACCAGCGATTGTTTGGACTTTTGGAGGCCGTGTGTTCAATTTTAAAGCCTATTTTCAGCACAATTTTTCAGCGACCAATCAAGATTTTTTCTTTTTTTTTCTATACAGCTTATTATTGCCTACCACCTCGCTTGAAAGGCATATCAAATTGGCGTTTTATTTGACAACAAACCGAGAATTGCGGTTGAACGCTGTTTGTTTTCCAGCCAGCAACCAGCACAGCAGCACCAAAGCTCTGCAAATAATATCACCAGCTGCTCAAATACACTTTTTTATGTGTGTGTGACAAGCTATACAATCTGGCAACCAGTGTCTTCATCAGGTCGATCAGACTAACCTGTCAAGCCATTGTTTAGTTTTTTTTGCTAATTTATTTCCAGACTCAGCGATGGTCTCAAGTTAACAGCGTTTGCTGTCACTACCAGAGCCTAAAATTGACCAAGTACAGAACTAAAGCTGTGAGCTCCTATCTGTTTGACAGCTCATCTATAAAAGTCTTTAGACCTTCCTGAGTGTCACCACTTACATGCTTTCAGGAAGAGTTGCCAGATTTTGCAAACCTGGAAGGGTTTCTGTTGTTGTCCGTGTCGTGTTCTTCTCACAGTTTTAACAACTGATGTCCAACATCTCGTTTAATATGAACAGGACTAGTTAATTGTAGTTATTTTCGGCAGCCGAGGGACATTTTTATTCGGTTTTTAATCATCAATCTTTTTGGAAACCAGCGTGTTTATTTGTATTTATTTGTTTATTTTTGTCCATTCGTTTTTACACATCTTTTATCAACATCATCTCTCACATCTAGACATTTCCCTCGCTGCCTTGTACAAAATAATTCATTTAGTAAATTTGCCTGACAGGATTTTTTTTTCTTACTCTGAACGCTGGAAGAGGAAGAAGCGTGAAGGAACGAAAGGCTGCTGCTTGTTTTTTTCCTCGTTTATATCTGACCCGGATTGTTGTTTTTTATCGTTGTTTATTGCTTAAAATGACGGCTATCGAGAAACTGCAGATGTTGATCGAAGCAGCTGAATATCTTGATCGAAGAGAAAGAGGTAAAGTGACCAATTACTATATATAGTTTTATATAAATAAATATTAAATCGATATTTTTGCATGCATGTGAATTATGACACTGTTGCTATGCTGCTTGCATACCATAAAGAATAAGGGGGCTTCGACCTAGTTATTAGAGGTGAATGCCTGACATGCAGACGGGTTTTTTTCCGTTGTTATGACATTTGGGGAAGATAAAGACATGGAGAAGTGTCCACTTCAGCTGTCTGAGACTGTGTTGGCCAGCCACCATACACTTGTCTTTTACAGGGGACGCTAATGCGTTTTTAACGCTCTCTAGGGGTAAACCCCAAACGTATATGGCATATATTACTTTAATGACGCCCGATGGCATATTTTTGCACATAACTGTAAGTAAAAAATACATTTTTCAGGCTCTGCTGTTGATTTCCAGTGGAGGGTTTCCTGGTGCATCCCCCCTCCCCTCTATCTGTTGTGGTTCGGCTGGCTATTGGGTTTACTCCAGTTCAAATGACATCATTGACCCAAAAGCAAGACATTTGTCCAGAAATTGCTTCATTTCTAATGTATAGCACAGCGTCTTTTTTTTTCCTGGGGTCTGAAATAAATGGTCAATAATACTATGTATAATCAATAGCTTTGATTTTCAGGTGCTCTGGGGTCTAATGAGCTTCTAAATGTCTGTGTTTGGATTTGTAGAAGCGGAGCACGGTTATGCCTCCATGTTACCCTTCACCAGCAACAAAGAGAGGGATGGCTTGAAGCGAAAAATCAAAAGCAAGAAAAATTGCAGCAGCAGGTACTACCTCCTAGTTCCTATATGGCAGATCTATTTACGTGCGGTGTGTTTTTCACCTTTCGAATCCCAATACACCCTCTCTATACCCTGGGTCGTGATTCACACTTCACTTGAAAGGGCTGCATGTCCCGTGAGCGATTTCTAAATGGGTGGACATGCACCCGTGTGCGTGCGTGACACAAACACACCCACTGATTCATCCCTGTGCAGATGCAGTCAGGACACGCTGTCCCACATTCAGCATGGAGAGAGACGTACACTCACTCTCTCGCTCGATTCTCTCCCTGTGACTCTCACCACCCACATCCCACAGTCACAATTTACTCACTCACTACTCAACACCTCACATTTCGTCAGCATCATCCGGTTAGTGTGCCTGGAACTGTTCGTCGCCTGTCATTGGCTGGAATTGGTTGCTTTAAATTGGTTTAAGTGGAACTAATTATGTTGTTCAATGTAAATTGCTTGTTTACCACTTATTACCAGACAATACTGTTTTATTCTGAGCAGTGAATCAGTTCAAGCTCATGACTGTTAGTTTAACACCTATTGTAAATCTATATGTATATCATAAGTATATCTATCATAGGTATATCTCATTAAACAAATTTATATCAGTAATGAAAAATTTGCTCTCCCTCAAGTGGTTCCAGACCTTTATGAGTTTCTTTATTCTGTTAAATTCTAAAGAAGACAATTTGAAGAATGCTGAAAACCTGTAACCATTGACTTCTATTGTAGGAAAAACAAATACTGTGGAAGTCAATGGTTACCGGTTTCCTGCTTTCGACAAAGTATCTTCTTTTGTGTTTAAGAGAAGAAAGTCAAATAGGTTTGGACCTAGTAAAGGGAGTATGAGTAAATGATTTGGGTGGACTATCCCTTTAAATTAGTCATCCAAAGATTTGGCACAGTGGACAATTCATAGTAAAAAAAATCAAATCACCTTTTTCTAAATGCATATTGTAGATCTGATTGTGAACTAAGGATGCACAATATAATGTTTTAGCATCATTCGCAATAGCCACATCGCAGGATATGCAATGTGGATTATATTTGAGAATTTTTGTCTTTTTTTTCTAGTTCAAAAATCTAAATTTCAAAATAAAAACAAGATTATTTTACTTAACATATTAGCAGATTGTTTTACTCATTTTAGCATATTTTATATTTATATGTTATATTTTAACATTATTTTGACCTATTATCTCCGAAAGTAAAAACAAAATATTTTACTTGATTTTTTTGTGTATATATAGAAACAAGACAAAAACTCAAAGTAGAAAAAAAGTTTCATTGTGATTATTCTATTTCTGTTCCTGAAAACTATTACACTGCCCAGAAAAACTTTAATGGAACAATTCAATCTATCTTGTGAAACTGTATTTGTATTGCTATATATGCAGAAAAAGTAAATATCGCAATACCAGATTTTTCCAATATTGTGCAACCCTATTGTGAACAATTCATTCACATCTAAGCTTTTTTTTTGTTTTTGTGGTTTTTAAACAACAGTAAAACATATTTTCTCTGGTGATTTGCATCAACTTTTGAGTGCAGGGCCTACATGCCAAAAATGCAGTCTAAAACCCTGGTTAACCCCAAATCTCCTTTTTTTTCTTTTTTTTTTCTTACCTTTGTTTGATAATTAGTTACTGTTTATGTACATCAAAATACTAAAGAAAATATCTATAGCTTCTTTAATTTCATTATGAGTTTAAAAAGAAAATCACCATTATTTCAGCTTTACACCAGCTCTGTTCTGATTATGATGTGCGTCATACTTAACTCCGCATTCTAGAAAATGTTCTATTACAGGATGTTCTAAACAGGAACATGAGGTACATTAATAAGGTGATAAGTGATAAATCCCCTTCATGTACATTTGGGTTTTTGTTCCAGTCATGACAGAAGTTTTCAGTTGGTCACTGTATATTTCATCTGTTTTTCGTTGGGATTAATGGAGGGAGATTAAAAAAACATTGTAATTCAAGTTTTTTATATTTTGATCCAGTACATGACAAATGAAAACAATACATATTACAGCTCTATATAAGTCGTATATACAAGTATGCATGTACGGCTGGAACATATAGAATGGCTTTAATGAACAAAAACACTAAATTAGGTTGCTGGTTTGAGACCCGGCTAGACTAGTTGGCATTTCCGTGTGAAGTTTGCATGTTCTCCCTGTGTTGGTGTGGATTTCCCCACAGTCCAAAGACATGCGCTATAGGTGAATTGGGTAAACAAAAATTGTCCGTAGTGTATGAGTGCATGTTTGAATGCGAGAGTGTATGGGTGGTTCCCAGTACTGGGTTGCAGCTGGAAGGGCATCCGCTGTGTAAAACATATGCGAGAATAGTTGGTGGGTGATTCTGCTGTGGCGACCCATGATAAATTAGGGACTAAGCCGAAGGAAAATTAATAATTAATGATGAATAATGAAAGAATATTTACTTATTTATTTAATGCAAAATAGAAGTTAATGGTTACTGACAATTCGAGAGTCAATAAAAACATGTATAGTTAAAACAAACCTGTAAGCTTCCTGTTGAGTAATGACACATACACAGCTGCAAACTCGTATATGAACTGGTGCTCATTTTCCTACAGGAACTTCAGTTTCCAGAGGCTGTTTATAAGGTAATAATGCTATAAATAATGATCATTGTATTGCACATATTGATTGTCTCGTTCAGAAGACCTGTGTAATGCCAGGAGCCATGAGTATTAATCTTCTTCTCCTTGTATGTTTTTTTTTTGGAATCTCAAAGTGGTCGTAGCCATTGACTTTGGCATTTTATCACCAAGACCAAAATCTGCTTTAGGGTGATCTCACACTATGCTATCCGAACCGTGCCCAGGCGCATTTCCCAGTTCGTTTTACAAGTGTGAGTCCTCCAAATCGAGCTTGGGTGCAGTTCAGTTGTCCAGCCCTGACTTGGTTGAAAGAGTTGTGCCAAAGCGCAGTTCAATCGGGCTTTGGCGCGGTACGATTGTGGTGTCAGTGCAAAGTGCACCTGAGCCCGAAACCGAAGACACGACATCACTTTTAAGGGACTGTATTTATTAATCATTCTTACTTCTCAATGAACGCAAACTGTTAGTTTATTAAAGACACAAACCCCTCGATGCACGTCAGCTGCATCTTCAGAAAACCTCCTAATTCGTGCAGCACAAGGACTTTTATGATAATTTATGAGCGTCAAAAGTGCTGGATCTGTTCGGCAAAGTGTTTGACTGCATGTCACTGCATCCCAAACAACTAAAAGAAAATAGAAATCAATATAACTAAAGCAATGTCCACTGTGCTGAGCGAGAGCGCTGTTAAACTGAACAGTCGCATCATTGACGTAAGTGTGCTCCGGTTCGGAAGGCAAAATGCAGTGTGAGTGCAGGCCGTTGGGGAGAGGGTAGAGGGGACAGGCGTGCGTCAGCACGGTTCAAGGCAACTGTACCTAGTATGAGCAAACCCTAACCTTCATCCCTTAATTTTCTACTGAAGATAAAAAATACCTACATCTTGGACAGCCAGACGATGAAGAGCAAATTAATTATTCATTTGTATTTATTTATTTTTATTTTTTTAAAGTAATTTGAGAATGTAGGGAGACTGATTCATTCTCTGATTGGATGAGATATCACATAGAATTATGGGTAATGTAGTTGTTATACAGGTACTGCACCATTAAACATTATTTTTTAAAATAATAAAGACTTCAGTACTAGCAGATACCCTCAATTTAAAAAAAAAATTTCATTTACATTATAGAGAAAATGAATTGAGTTTGGAGCCTGCTAGATTAAACTCCATGGAGAATTTTTTTTTCTCTATGGCTTAATGACAACACATTTTGCTGTCATGCATTCCATATGATACTGATTCACAGCCACAAGGACCTCTTAAACAGGTCAGCATAGGGTCATAATAGCTGCTGCGTCTGAATCATAGAGATGATCTATTTTAGGAATAAATGACCTTGGATCAAAATCTAGTTATTCTGTGACCAGCATGCTGAAAACAGTCCCAACTCTTAACCGGTGTCTGGATGTTTGTGTGGCTTGTAACTGGATATTAAGACCCAACAAGGGTAGCTCTGGGTTTGTAGCTATTTATACACAGCCTTATGGCGTGCTCAGTTGAAGATGTTGTTTAAATGTTGGTTTAGCTGAGAAAGAAATAGCAGCTGTCTTGTTAATGCGACAGAACTCTAGATAGGTGGATAGGTGCGATTACAGAGTACATGGGATCACCCAGTGTGTGTTGCCATCAATCTCATATTATAAGGGCTCATGTTGTGTCTACTAGTAAAGTTTTGTTTACTATACAAGGTCATGGGCTGAAATATAGAGTCAAATGCGTGTAAAAAATATTTTTATAGAGAACAATCAGATCAACGATTTCTTGCTTTTTTTGTATTCCTGTGTCCATTTCATATTTCAAAAACCACAAACTAATAAAACCCCCGCTGTATATTTTTATTTTTAACACATTTCTATCTTTGCCATGATTATAGTACATAATATTTTACTAAATATTTTTCAAAGTACTAGTATTCAGCTTTAAGTTTAAGTTTTATTTAGATTAACTAGGCAAGTTAGGGAAATTAGGCAAGTCATTGTATAAGGATGGTTTGTTCTGTAGACAATCACACCAAACGCGCTTTTTGCATTGAAAGGCGCTTTATTGAATGATCTACTAACATCTGCGAGCGTTTTGCGCACTACTTATGCGCCTTGCACGCCTTGTGTTTTAACTGCCTGCTGCGCCTCGCGTTTTTGCCATTGCATTAAAACAAAGTCAACTCTGAGCAGTCTTTTTTTTTTATTCTCCAATCAAATGAAAACAGAGTTAGGGTTTCCCTTGAGGTGACTGCAGTGCTTGTGTTGTCAAGACAACTATGGAGCCTTTTAAAGATGGAGGAAAGACTAGTGGTCGCTGTTTTAAGTTATCCAGAGCTCCATGACTTTACAAATCTTGAATATCTCAATATGAAATATAACAATTATAACAATATCAACAGCAGCACTCGTGCACAATACACAGCTGATTCAGTTGTTGTCTACTGACATTAAAAAGTGCACCACGCTCCTTTTTTCTTTTCAACAAAACAGGCAGTGTGGTGCACCTCATAATTTTGGAACGTAAAAGCGCGTTCGGTGTGATCGGCCCCTAAGGAGGCTAGTAATATTGACCTTAAAATGGTTTTAAAAAAATAATTTTATTCTTTTATTCTAGCCAAAATAAAACAAATAAGACTTTCTCCAGTAGAAAGAATATTATAGGAAATACTGTGAAAAATGTATTGCCCTGTTAAACATTATTTGGGAAATATTTGTAAAAGAAATTTAAAATCACTGGAAGGCTAATAATTTTAGCTTAAACTGTATGTGAATTTATGGTCAGTTGGATGCTTTTGTTTTTACTTCTCATTGGTAGGGTTGGTAAACTATTCCCCATTGGTGGTTGTAAACCCATTTTCTGTAGCTATTAAAGGACTAGCTCAACCCAAAATGAATGAATTACTCCCCCTCCTGTCGTTCCAACCCCCTTAGATCTTCTTTCATCTTCAGAATACAAATTAAGGACCTGTCCACATGAACACAGATATTTTCAAAATGTTCAGTTTTTTTTTTTGTTTTTTGGTTTTGCTGTTCAAAAAATTTCTGAAAACTTTGGCCAGGGTGAAGATTTTCCACAACTTTGCGTAACGTGTGGACACTACTACTGGAATATTTGCCTTATGACGTCAACATGCTCACTGTCTTCTCCTTTCTGATTTTGGTTATCGCCACTTATTGGTTCGGTGTGCACATATCATATCATATTGCACTTTCATGTGGACAGAGATTATTATTATAATTTTTTTTATGAAAGCATGGAAAACCCCATTAAAAAATACTCCTGTACGTGTGGATATGACCTAAGATATTTTAGATGAAATCCATAAGCTCTCTCATCCTCTGTAGACAGCAGTAATCCAAAGGCGTAGTAAGTTCAGAAAAGGAACCAAAACATTTCACGTGGATCAACTGTAGTCATGTGAAGCTCCAAGAACACTTTTGTGCACCAAAAAAACTGTAAAAACCGCTTTGTTCGCTTATGTGTGTGTACATTTACTACAGGCAGTGCGATGGTTGTGTGTTACGCTGTAGATTCTTAGCACATAATACATCGTACTATCGTACTACTTTGACCAAGAAAAGAAGACATTAATTTTTTTACAGTTTTTGTCGCATAAAGCATCGTGTCATTAGTTGAACCACCAAAGTCAAATGGCAAGTTTGATCATATTTTTTGGTTTCTTTTCTGGACTTTGAACGTCTCACGACCATTGCTTTCCCTGAGAGAGCTCTCGGATGTCATCTAAAATATGACATCTGAAAGTAAACAAAGGTCTCAGGGGATTGAAATGACATGAAGATGAATAATTAGTAACAGAATTTAATTTTAACTAATCCATTAATATACAAACTGTAGTTATGTTGGTATATCCCAGGATAAATAAAATATGGGTCCATGATTTGTATCATCTAAATGCAAGGCTGTTGTATTAAAGACTTTTTAGTCCACAAAGTCATTTGTGAAATATGGCCTTCTGTTAAATACCATATCATGATCAAAATCTGGCTGCAGTGAACTTGAGCACACCTTTAAAAAAAAACCTAGTTTTGCAAGAAGTTTTGGTGCACCAAATACATGGAGTCGTGCATCAGAAATCATGCGCACAGGCTCAGAATATGCAAGTAACCTACATTCACTACACTAGCACTGGTGTTAATGCATCATGCATGAAACCCTTTCGCTCTAGAATGCGCCTGGTGTTTCCGCACTGAATAAACTCCTCACATCTCTCCGACTGCACTCCTGACTCATTAGATGGCTCTCCCGTTCATTCACACCAGCTTGGAGGATAGAAAGTGATTTAGTTGCTTGAGCTCATTTGATGATGGATCTTCTGAAAAGCGTCTCAGGAATGCCATTTGCACTGGAGTGTGTTGTGTAAAGGCTTTTATTATATGTAGGTCAGGTGGATCTTCTGTAACTAGTGGATCTCCCTCTTGAACCAGCCTCCAGTTTTCAGTGGTTGTGTTTTCCTGATGGATCATGGGGGAAGGGTGGCAGTGTGTGTCCCTGATCTGTGTATGTGTGAGAGTGGTGGGCTGGTGCCTTCCTCTCCCCTTCCCCCTCTTCTCTTTTTCTTGATTCTGGCAAACGATGCTGCCAATACCCCCGTTTTATACGTGTGTATTTATATTTGACAGGGCTCCTCCTACATCACTTAATATGGAATGTGGGCTAATGCACGTAGCAACAACTGTGAGTTTTGTCATGTTCATTTTAAGGGGTATTTCACCCAAAAATGGAAATTCTGTCATCATTTACTCACCCTATAATTGTTTCAAACCATTTTAAGTTTCTTTCTTCTGTTGAACATAAAATATATTTTAAAGAACGCTGGAAATCACTGACTTCTGTAGTATACTTTTTTATCCAATAGAAGTCAATGTTTACCTGTTTTCAGCATGTTCTTCAACATATCTTTAGTGTTTAACAGAAGCTCATTTGATGATGGATCGTCTGAAAAGCGTCTCAGGAATGCCATTTGCACTGGAGTGTGTTGTGTAAAGGCTTTTGTTATAAGTAGGTCAGGTGGATCTCCTGTAACTAGTGGATCCCTCACTTGAACCAAACTCATAAAGGTTTGGAGTCATTTGAGGGTGAGTAAATGTTCATCTTTGAACATTTTTGATATGTCCATTGGAGCAGGGTTGCACAGTTTACCAGTACTGTAGCAGTACTATATATTATAGGCTGGTTTACGATTCTGTGTCGAGTGATCGGCATGACCCACGGAGCATGTCTTGTGCATTTATACTTCTGCATGCTGTTTGTGTTGCTCTGCAATAACACGTCTGTAACGCTAGCTGGCAGTAGGTGTTTATGTTTCTCTGTGGCGAGTTTCTTCGCTGGTGTTTTGTTTTTTTTTACATTAATGTACAAGTAGCTAAAACTCTTTTCTTCTGAGGCAGGAACCGGCGGACGTGCAACAACTTTAATCATATGGTAAACACAAAACAAAAGTTTTAAATTGCAGCTCCTTCTGGGACTCGACACTCGCTCCAATGGGTTCATGCGGCTTTCAGCCCCGCCCACACACGTCAGCACTACCAAGCTAACCAACCACAGAGCTTGTGCTTCGTGTTGTTGTGATGTGTAGTTACATTTTTTTGAGAGGTGCGCATCGGCGTCAGCCACAGCGAAGGCTATACGACCATGCGAAGGCTGCGCTGGACCACACACATGTATGTGATGCAGAAAAATAAATCAGCCTTATGGCTCCAAAATATTGACGATGCCACTGTAGTTTGTAAAAGGTAGTATCTTTATTAACGGTTCTACAATGGTTAATGTAGCTTGTGGAAAAGTCACTAATATGCTCACACATTTGTGCAGGCAAATAAACAATAGACTAATTTATTTTGTTTGAATTTGAACAGTCTGTGGAGCCCTTTAAGATTGCAAAACTGTAGAATTTCGGTATCGATATTTATTGACTAAACACCATTCTTAATAACGATTTTAAAAAGTTCGGTATGAAGGCTATATTTTTTAAAAATGTGGCCGATGATCACGTGCATCGGAAGGAATGGGAAATTTCTTGGAAGGAATGCCAATAAGCTTAGGGTGTAAGTTTGTCATTTCCAATGGAGGCGCGTGATTTGCATGATGTGCACATGTTGTGCATGTGGCGCACACTTGACGCACGTGCATTTTCCATGTACACCTAGTTGAAAAACATCTGAACTTTTCAGAATGCTGTGAGCGCACCGCAATTCATGTACGTAGAACTAACCAATCTGCTTCACACTTTGTATACACATATATACACATTTCAGTAATAATGGCAGACTAATTACCTCAGACAAACACAGTACATCCAAACACTGCAGCGGTTTTTACTTTTCTCCATAAACGTATATCGCAGCTGCAGCAATGGTTTGTCTGTTTATCATCCTCTGAGAAAACGATTAATGGTCGCCTAGGACGCCAGGGGGCCGCAAACACAAAGCGCAGTGGTGAAGGAAACCACACACTCGCGCTTGCACTTCAGATCAGAATAACAACACAGGTGAAAATGAGTCCCATATAGCAGCAGTGAAGAGATTGCAAATAAAAAAAGAATGTCAGGATGTTACCAGAGTGGCTTTTCGATTTCTTTTTTATTGTGTATCCCAGCCACTAGCACCCCATTTGATTTTTTTTTAGCATAGGGAGTAATGTAGTCATTCAACTTCACAATTTGTAAGTTGCAATATGTATTTGAATAATGATGATTGGTTCCTTTACTTGAAAGCTCAGATTTGATTATCATGATTTGTTTTGTTGACAGAGTTTGAGTTTGTTTACTGTATCATTATTATTCACACCTTAAAGATGTTGATCTACCTTTACCATCGCACACACTTCGTAACATTTTATTTATCAAGTTTAAGAGTCTCTTTAACGCTTATGTTTATTTTATTATAAAGAGATCAGATATTTTGTTTAAATATTTTAGATTTTGACTATTAAAACTATTTGCCTTAGTAATGTTGGTAAATTAAAATAGTGGTTAAATAAAATTCTAATAATCCTAATTGTATTGTTAAAATATTCAATAATTATCCACAAGGAATGATATAAAACATGATATTGTGATTTATTTTATTTTTAAATATTTTTTTTGCAATATGGCCCAGCCCTAGCAGGTATACACTTATTTCACGCGGCCACCATTTTGAAGAACCAAAGCGAGGCTGCGGTGAGAAGAAACCCAGAAGTTTAGGATCAGCACTATGAACATTGCAACAACATGCTGTGGACTATAAACCTCCAGCTGTTTATAGATTATAAAACGCAGATATGGTGTAAACATCACTTTAATATCATTCAGTTCAGTTTAATTTAAACAATGAAAAGCATATTAGGCATCAAACAACATCACAATCTCTCCTCCTGGGCTTCAGTTCATGGCAGCAGGTAAACACAGTGGGGACTTCCCTGCTTGCTTCAACCTATGTAACCCGGTGAGCGATAAAACAATGCAGTCCTCTGTAGCACACCCTCGTGTTGTCTGTAATAGTGTTGTCCCGGTACTGCATAAAAAAACCCGTCCATCTCCTGCTAACATTCAAGCCCCGCTGAGTGCATTCTTAAGCAGCAGATTTGACATATTCACCAGTGCTCAACAGAAATGACTGTGATTGGTCGTGAAGGTAATCAGTTCACCACACTTCACTGAGTGCAAACACAGATGCACGAATAGTGGAGTGTTTTAAAGCCGCAAAGATCAGCAGAGTCATCAGCGGATCGCTTATCTGTGTTTTCACTGGGTAAACAGCGGTGAACTGATGACCTCCATGGCCAATCACAGTCTATTCTGTTGAGTGCGTGAACATGGCAAATCAGCGCTGTTGCGTTCAGCAGTGCTTATGTTAGTGGGAAATTGACGGTTTTTATAAATTTTAGTAACGAAATTCAGTATCTTGACAGGTTTAATATAGTGAAAGAATCAGTGCATTAACTTGAGTTTGATTAATGGCAGCTAAAACGTTTGTTTGGGAAAGAACGTTAGCAAACTAGTGGCATTTCCCTTAACTTAGCTGAAAATGAGGTCCGATATCTCGTTTTATTTTCACTTTTCATTCAGAACGGACCTTCGGGTCACTCAGAAGACAGTGAAATGATATATTTGTGTCGCTTTCCCTTCGCTGATAAGATATAGAGCCAGGTACACAACATTCCTGTGTGACTCAGGCTATACTTCCGGGTTTCTTCCCACCGCAGCCTCGATTATGCTTTTTCAATGGCGGCCACGTGAAATCAGTCTATAGTACCGTGACATGAATTTATGTTATACAGTGGAGCCATATTCATTTTAACAGGTATATTAGTCTATGGGAAGCACTGTGTTGTGACTTACAGGGTGAACTGGATGTGTATATGTAGGTAATAATAAGACAAGATATGCTTTGGAAACTGCTTGGCTTTTAATGTGATGGAACAGGTGGTCTGGCAAGTACAGTAGCAACAAGGGCAGTCTGCATTACACATTGGTATGGGCTGTTATGTCACTGGTTTCAGTCGAGCCCCCCCACCCCACCCCTCTTCAAAATCCACCTCCCGAGCGAGACGCAAGCCAAGAAGATCAGCTGATCTATTAGCACAGGCTCGCTAATGTTAGCATTGTTTATGAACTTTTCATTTCGAGCAAGCAGTCTCACAGCATTCAGAAAAGGCTATTTTAGACCGTAGAGAGAGAAAGTATTTATATTAAGCATATTGGTTTTATTTACATTTTGAATGGACTTTTAAGCTGAATTATTGTGTCTTTTTTTTTATTTTTAGTTTTACTTAGTTGTAACAGGTTGACGCTTTTAAGGTACACTGTTATCAATTTCCTGTAAAAGTCTACAGTAACTTACTGGCAGCAGTTTGCCAGTAACTTACTGTAAATCAATTACAGCAAAAATACTGTTTACATTTACAGCACCATTTATCTTGCTTTGTATTACAGTACTTGTATATCTTTACTATAAAATGTTTGGTACTTTTTACAATGCAACTTTAAAATACAGTAAGATATCGCATAACTGTCATACAGTACAATTCAGTTCATATAACAGTTAAATAAAGTGTCATTTACCAAAATCGTTAACAGAGTATAGTTCTCTCAAAAATGAACATTTTCTGATAAATAAGAATAAAAAATAAATAAATAAATCAGATAACCCAAGATGTAATTGATTGTGTTTTTTTTTGTTTGTTTCCCTTAGTAGAACATTTAAGAGTTTTTTTTAGCTGAGACATTGGTTCTTTTGTAATGGATAAAATACCTCTTGTAATAATTTTGTTTGCATTGATTTTATTATTATTATTTTTATTTCAATAAGCCAGTTGCAAATAAGGGGCCTTTACTGTTCTTCTAATACAAATAAATGGATGGAGTAAAATAAAAGCAAATTTACATTTTTAGATTTTAGTATAGATTTTATCAGTTAGTTGCCTTGTGTAATTTTAAATATATTTTAATTATTCTTTTTATTTACTTTAATTTTAGTAAACGACAATAACTCGAATGGAATGGGGATAAAACATCAGTATGTTGCATCATTATATATTGTCTCTTTAAATGTTCAGCAGGTGGAACACTGTGTATTTCCTAAGACAATTTTCATTTTAAATTGTAATCTTGCAATATTAAATTGTGGCACAAAGAGAACAGACTGTACATCTATCTTATCCTATCCTATCTAGCTTCGAGATATGGTATCTACTCAAACAAATGGTACACAATGTCTTTGAAAAGAAGATTTTAGTGGCCTAAACAAGCAAAATTAAGGGGTTAAAAGGATTGTGAGACACTGGGGTGAGAAGATATCTTCTGCTGCAACCTTGGGTGTATTTTTAGTGTGAGGGTCATCAGGTCAGCTGGATAGATGGCTAGATAGATGGATGGATGGATAGATGAATGATGAGATGGCACAATCCCTCCAAGCTGCCTTTTGGAGTTTGCAGATTTTGCCGTTTGCCATGTTCTGACCAATGCTATAGAGCTTATGTTATCTTTTGGTTTGATTAATAGCATTCAGAGTTGTTGTGTCCACTTCTAACGTTATTTTTATACAGTTCAACCTGCTTATTCGATCATACAAGGTTTTTGCATGCAATCTTTGTTGTAATAATATTTTAATATTGTACTTCATTAAGCTTGCACACGCTATTTCATAATTGCTGTAATTTTAAGATGACTGCATGTGATGACCTCATTATAAATGCCTAAACACAGTGCTAAAAAGATTATGCAGCTGTCAGGTTGTACAGCAGTCACATGGTAATTTTCTGAGATTGTATCATCAAATAATGTCAGTATCAAATGATTTCTGTTTTATTTACTTAAAGGATCAAGTTGCACTAAAGTAGGCTGCTGCTGAAAATTCAGCTGTACTATTACTGGAATAAATTACATCTACTACAATAGTAAGCCATTATAAATTTTATACTGTAGTCATATTTCACAAAATGACAGGATTTTTTAAAGAGGATTTTCAGCTAAATCCTTGGTTTCATTTTTTGAGCAAAAAAATTTTGCTTTTGGGGAGTATAAGAGACACATTTTAGAAACGTTTAAAACATTTTACCAACACGCCATATAATTGAATTGTAGTGTTTTTGTTCATTTATTTGCCTTGCAAACAAGAACATTATTTTTAGCGAGAAAACAACTAATTAAAAAGCAAGATATGTGCATTAGATGTCTAAAAAAAGCTTAATTGATAAAATTGTATCATTCTTTTCGTGCCTATATGAAAATTATGGGTAGTGTGGTTCTGGTTGCACTTATCTACTACCTTATGTTTTTAGGCACATTTGATGCAAACAACCTAAACTGTCAAAATCAAACATTTTGAGTATTGGCCAATACTATACCACAGTACTCCCCAACATTTTTATCACTGTGGACCAGTCAACGCTTGACAATTTTATTGTGGACTTCGGGTGGGAGGTGTGGGCCCGTGGTTTGTAGGTTGCTAGGCGGCCATTAACCGTTTTTTCAGAGGATGACAAGCTGACAAAACATTGCTGTCACTCTGATACAAGTTTTATTTATAGGGAAAATAACAAAGCACCGCAGTGTTTGAGTGTTCTGTTTGTCTGTGATAATTAGTCTACCGAAATGTGTATATTCCAAACAAGCTGAAGCTGACCGGTCAATTCTTGTCACGTGACTTGCCATGCACTCATGGCATTCCTTCAACTGTGGGTGTGTCTGGAAGGCGCAAGCGCATTACCTCCTTTGGAAATAACGAACTTGTACAAACTCTAAAAAAGACGCGATATGCAACGACTTTTAAAAGCCTGCCGTCATTTACAATCTTCAGCAGTTGATCTTCTTGCGCAGACATCGTGGATTCACCTGATTTGTTGACAAATGGGTTGCAGATCCATTCCTTGGCAGTTTGTGGGTTCTTCACTGGGCCTTTTGCTCTTAGCTGAGAAACTTACCAAAGATGTCTGTTTATTACTCATTTTGTTTCGTGTGGGTTAAATTTGGGCGCTCAAGTGACTTAAGAATACGGTCATAAAAAAAAAAAGATTTTTCAAAATAAAAGATCGTTTAGACTTAAATAATAAATAAAACAGAAATAATTAATGATTTCTTGTGCAGTCTGGTACCAATTGATTCACAGCCCGGTACTGGTCTGCGGCCCGGTGATTGAGGGGCTATACAGCTCAGTTTTTCTACAGTATAGAATATCTATATTTCTAAAAACTCTGAGGTATAAAACTCAACCAATAATGTATATTGTGTATTAAATACAGACTACTAATTTCAGACTACTTTATTATAAAGAAAAACAGCTAATCAGATGTCCGGGACTTGTAGAGCTGTGCATCGATGGATTTGCTCTTCAGTGTTTGGACTCTCAGCAGTGAAAATTAAACCACACTGAACTAAACTGAACTGAACTTAAATTTTGAAAACTGAACTACACTGTTTCAATTCACTATAATCTTTTATGTGAAGCTGCTTTGACACAGAGCGCTATAGAAATAAAGATGAATTGAATTGAGAAAATATTCAAAGAAAAATACTATTGCAGACTGAGTTTAAAAGAATTCCGGCAGTTAGAATGACTGCTCAGTAATAGCTATTTAAAAAGAAATTGTTTTGGTAAAAAATAGGGCTGATCGGTGTCACAAAACAGTACATGCGCAATATTGTATTGTGTGACTTTGATCGATACTTGATTCAGCAAAAAAAATGTGGTATCAAATAAATTAATATCAAACAAAGTTCCAATGATAGGGTAAAGTCTAGATCAGGGCTATTCAATTAGTTTGTCATGGGGGCCAGTTCATGAAAAGCATCTCAAATGAGGGGTCATATTTTCAATATGAGTGATGACACAACAGCATATAAGAGCCCATATGTTGTATTTTTGCTCCTTAAGACACCCACGTTGTATTTTTCTACACTAAAATGTCAATATTTTGTATTTTGAAAATGCTTAACATCACTGCATTGTACAATGTGGCTTTTTTACAAACATTCGAATGTTGTATTTCAAAGCACAACAAAAGCAGTGCATTGCTTAAGTAGGCTTCTTCTACATTCAGACACATTAATATGTTATGTTTTGAACTGCACAACAATTAGGAATGCAACAATTATAGATTTTGGTTGTACGATTATATAGTCTGAAGAATAATCATGGTTTCATGGTTATCACGTCTAATGTAAATTGATCTTTATATAAGCTAAGTATTTAAATGAACGGTTGTTATCATCTGCATTAATACATACATAATCATTTAAATACTTTGTAGCTTGTGCTGTATTGAAAAGACGCATGCCACTTCATAATTATAGCGGCCGTTTTTCAACTGAACTCAATTTATTTTTAATGTCTTAGTCACACTATTTGAAAGGCCCGGAAAAATTGCCTCAGGCCACCAATTGAATAGCCCTGGTTTAGATACTGTAGGATACATCTGCTTATATGCATATCAATATAGCACCATTTTTGTGACACCGTATAACAATAATTAATATATTTACAGTACTGTGATGGTTGGGTTTAGGGTTGGGGTAGGAATAGACGTAAATAAAATACAGTTTATTGGGTAAATTGGATAAATAATTCTGTACAACTACTGTTTTTACATTACTGTGATGGTTGGTTTTAGTGTTGCGGTTGGGGTAGATGTTAATAAAATACAAAAAAAAATAATAATAATATAAATATTTCTCATTAACTTCTGACCGCAACCGTATCTGATCTAGCAACAGCCCAATGATAGATATGACTTTGAGGTGTTCAGTAATCTCACAAAAAAAGCATAATTTAGTCAACATGACTTGAATGCAGTATTGAACGTCAGACTCTTTTTCTATTGAGATCTTGTTTCGCTCTCATCTTTTCTCCTGCTGTCCTCTGCTTTGCTTCTCTTTCACTTGTCTGTTGATGTCGAAATGTCCTCTCCGAAGCGAGCCTTCATTCTTCACATGGTGTGTTTGGAGGACTCAACCCCCCACCACCGTCTTGTGTCTCAGGCTTGTGTTTCTAGTTACTGTTGCTAAGCGGGGCCAAGGGCCTCTATGTATTTTGCGAACGTAGCGAGACGTGCACACAGAGAGGACCGAGTACATTTGCAATCAGCAATTAGCATTTTGGCAACTCCTGCGTCCACTAAACAAGCTCAGGGGCCCTTAAAATCCCTCTGCCATAGTGGAGTTTGTTTCTGTAGAGGTGTTATACCACACACACACACACACACACACAAGCACCGGTTCACCTTTGTACTGAACATTCAAATCAGAATTGAGCACAGGACACTTTCTGTGTGCCTTGGTAGTTCATCCAAAAATGAATATTCAGTCATCATTTACTCAGTTTCAAACCTTTATGAGTTTCTTTCTTCTGTAAAACACAAAAGAAGATATTTTGAAGAATGTTGGAAACCTGTAACTATTGACTTCTATATTTGTTTTTTATACTTTGGATGACAATGGTTAAAGGTTTTCAGCTTTCTTCAGAATATCTTCATTTGTGATCAACTGAAGAAAGGAACTCCTAAATGGCTCGTTTCCACTGACTAGTACAGTACGGTACGGTACGGGTCGGTATGGGTCACCTTTATCAGGCTTGCGTTTCCACTGCTAAAAGGGTACCAATGGTACTCTTTTGGTGGGCGTGGCGTACGACAGAAAGTTGCAGTCAACGTCATTTGCGCTCGAGAAAATGTCTAAAGTAAAGCTGTACGGGTCACTCACATATCATATGAGAAGCACTTCTCACAAAACAGATGCTTTATACACAAAAAACTTGTGTATAAATGTTTATTTCTAACTTTTCTATGAACATGAGTTGATTATAACTGCAGATCAATGACAGTGCGAAATAGCCTACTGTAACGTCTGCAATTATATAAAATAAATAAATAAATGCAACATATATATGAACACATACAGACCCTTAAAGTCTCCGATATGTTACCACTTACAGATAAACTACACACAGCATACATTTAGTCCTTATTTAGGTTCAAAACAACACTAAATGTCTCAATCACTCTCATGATTAAATGTGTCTTTAATCTCAGCAGCACTAGTAGCCTCTTTTTAGAAAGTAATTCCATCATTCCGAGTTCATAATAGTCCAAAAGGTGATAATAATAGTTAAACATGGCAGTTTGTTCACGTTTGCTGAAAAAATAATGTGCTCCTTTTTTTCCGGCTTCTCTTTGGTTGTTTTTTCACGTGTCACTCTCTCGTTTGTCAGTTTCTGACAGGATCAGGTTTCAAAAGCACATCAATAATCAAGCGCACGCTATTATCATCAGCTCAAGAAGTTTGTTATTTCAAATATAGATGTGCGGCGAGTGCAAGCAAGAAAGCAAAACCGCTCGCACTTCAGACTGGCTCGTAAAAAACTACGGGACACAGGGTAAAATCGGCTCTTCTTTTTGGCTTTGTAGCTGTTTATCAAGACGACGACAAGGTTCGTTTGAGCCCGGGTGGAACAGGGCTCGTTATTATATGTATATATAATTAGGCTGTAATCTCTCGGCTGTGTATTAAAACATGGCGGCTTCTTTTTTCATTCTGGCTTCTTGCGTGTGCAAATGACGTATCATTGTAAACCAATAGCGTTCAGCTGTGCATCTAGCTCCACCTTTTGGTACCCTTTCCCGTGTTTGGTACCCTTTCGAAAGGGTGCTGAAAAAGGGGTACGGTACAGTTCGGTTTTGGTATGCCTTTTGACAGTGGAAACGGCCATAAAAGCGCACTGTACCACTCAGTGGAAACGGGCCATAAGGTTTGGAGCCACTTGAGGACGAATAAATAGTGAGTAAATTCTCATATTTGGGTGAACAATCTCTTAAAGAACAAGGAGGTGATGTTGTAGCTGTTATTTTGGTAATAGGGATTTTGATGGCAGATATTTCTACATTTTAATGATCCCTTGCAAAGAGCATTTTTTATATATTGTCAAAAATTGCATTATATAAAGGACAAGGTTTGTTTTCAAGCATTGATACAATAAGGGTAAGACTGTTTTAAATGTTGCTTTTTTCATACATTAGAATGTGACATTTACATTTGTACAACTTTTGTGTATCAATAATTTATTTAACTGTTTTGTCAGGCATCATTTGATGACCTATTAATTTTAAGGATCACAGTGTAGCCCCAAAACGTCTCTAAATTATTTTATCTTTATACTTTACCCACTATCCTTCAAACCACTGTTTTGGTAATTACAATCACTTTAGTCAATTTAATTTGATACAGACACCAAAACAAGACAATTCATCTTTTATCTAAATACACATATTGAGAAAAATGTGTGTTTATAAATATTTATATAAAATGTAAAAATGGTCGGCGCAATAGATAGCCCAGTGGTTAGTTCTAAATTTGAATTCTGGCTCGTGGACTTTTTTTCCAGTCCGATCCCTTTTCTCTCTCACTTTACTTACTGTTAACCTACTGTCCTGTCAAATAAAGGCAAAAATGCCCAAAATAAATCTTTTAAAATTAAAAAATGACTGGTTATCTTGTATTTTTTTAACACATTTCTAAACATAATAGTTTTAATAACTGATTTCTAATTACTGATTTATTTTATCTTTGTCATGATGACAGTAAATAATATTTGACTAAATATTTTTCAAGACACTTCTATACAGCTTAAAGTGACATTTAAAGGCTTAACTAGGTTAATTAGGTTAACTAGGCAGGTTAGGGTAATTAGGCAAGTTTTTATATAACGATGGTTTGTTCTGTAGACTATCGAAAAAATATATAGCTTAAAGGGGCTAATAATTTTGACATTAAAATGTTTTTTTTTTTTTAAAAATAAAACTGCTTTCATTCTAGCCAAAATAAAACAAATAAGACTTTCTCCAGAAGAAAAAATATTATCAGACATACTGTGAAAATTTCCTTGCTCTGTTAAACATAATTTCAGAAATATAAAAAAAAAAAGAAAAAAATTAAAGAGGGGCTAATAATTATTGAAAATTATTAAAAATAATTAAATGAAAAAATATATTTCTTTGCCCTTTTCATGATGTTCTGAGTGGGTACTTTTGAATTCCTCTTACTTTTTAAAGTAATAAATGTTGTGTTGCTGTGGGGTGGTTGTTGTCAAGGTGTTATTGAATGGTTGCTAGCGTAGGGTGTTTTGAGTAGTTGCTATGTGGTCTACATCAAAAGACTCTAAACCAGGCGTGTCCAGATTTGTTCCTGGAGGGCCGCTGTCCTGCAGAGTGCAGAAAAACACACCTGAACCAGTTAATCCAGAGATGTCAAGTTAATTGGAGAAAAGCCACTGGAAGTCAAGCCTGCAACCTTTAGCCAAAAAAGCATGACAGCTAACATTAACACTGTGACTTATCCTGGGAAGGAGACCAGCAAAAGCCGTTATATGACAGGCTGTGGTGCCTCATGTGATCCAAGTTAACCATTAAACTTTTTTTCAATGATAATAAAGATCCTCTCATTTCCCAAGAAGTTGTCCTTCCAGGAGCATGTTTTGACACTTCTGGTGGAAATGGTTGAACAAATCCAACAGAAATATTGTTTGCTAGGCATGAATAGATTTTTTAATAGATTATTTGACAAATTTTAGAGTCTACCAGATGAATCTGGTGAGCCTGTTTATCTAGAAAAGGACACTCTTCTTTAAAAACTGATTTTAGATATTATTCTTGTCTGTGGCTGTGTCATTATTAAGCATTTAACACTAAATAACGCACATGATCAGTACCTGAAGTGATCATTGTCGTGGGAGTTTATGCTGTTTAGCTGCTGCAGTGCAGAAATAGAAACCATTTCTTGGGCTGGTTGTGTCAAAAACTTCTTTTTAAATGGGGAACAAATAAATACCTTTTATCATGCTGCAGGGTAGGGCTGGGCAATTAATTGAAACGTAGCCGAAATCGACATTCAGAACCTATAATTGATCAAAATTTTCCAGGTAAATTTTTTTCAATTACTTTCCCTACCGTGTGGAGTCACGTTACCCCGCTCAGTTAAGGCTGAATTAAACTTAATATATTGTGATTTATACGTATTATATTATTATGATATTATACTTCTGCCAAGGGCATGTGTACAATCTGCCGCAGCCATCACACATACCTGTGCATTGCTCAAAAATTTTTACTTCTACATCACAACAAAGTGTAGCGCAAGCTTTGTGATTGGTCAGTTTGGTAGCGCTGACGATGGTGGGTGGCGCAGAGAGCCGCGTTTTAGACAATGTGTTTTAATTTCAGTTGTTCAGCGTAGATGTTCAATATATAATCATAGATAGTGTGCGTTTACTTTTATTATTACTATTATATATTACTTTTAATTATTTCAAAATCAAGTAATGTACCATGCATTCAAAAATTTCTCACTTGTAATATGTGAGCATATTTACTGTACAAAACTTGTCAGTGAACTATGAGGGCAAAAACATAAAATAAATAAATAAAATAATTGTTCATTAATCGTAATAGAGTTAAAATTTTCAGTTAATTATAATTTAGATTTTAGGCCAAATTGCTCAATGTCATTTTGTGTGTAGTTGGGATATGGTTAAAAAACCAACAGAAATATTGTATTGTAGGTATGAATGAATGGATGGATAGATTTCTTTTATAGATTATTGAACAAATTTTAGAGTCCACCAGATAAATCTCATGTACCTGTTTATCTAGAAAAGAACACTTCTCTTCTTTAATAAACTTATTTTGGATGTTATTCTTGTCTATGTAAATGTCATAAAATATTTAACACTATATAAAAAACACATATTCAGTACCTGAGGTGATCGTTGTCAGTGTTTTTTGCTGTTGTTCAGCTACGGCATTGCAGAAATAGAAACTGTTTCTGGGGCTGGTTGCATTAAAAAGTTTTTATCTTGCTGCAGCCTCATTGTTTTGTGTAGTTAGGAGATGGTTGAAAAAATCCAACAGAAACATTGTATGGTTGGCAAGAATGGATGGATAGATGTTTTGTTTTATGGATTATTGAAGAAATTATAGAGTCCAACAGATGAATCTTGTGCACCTGTTTATCTAGAAAAGAACACTCCTCTTCTTTAAAAACTGATTTTAGATGTTATTCTTGTCTGTGTAAATGTCATAAAACATTTAACAATAAATAAAGCACATAATCAGTACCTGAGGTGGTCATTGTCTTAGTAGTTTATGCTGTTGTTCTGCCGCGGCAATGCAGAAATAGACACCATTTCAGTCAAAAACTTTTCTTTTAAAATAAAAAAATACCTTTTATCTTGCTGCAGCATCATTTTGTGTGTAGTTAGGACACAATTAAAAAAAATCCAACAGAAACATTGTATGGTAAGCAAGGATAGATTGGTGAATAGATATTTTTAAAGGAATTACTGTTAATCCACGGCATTGCAAAAATAGAAACCGTTTCTGCAGCTGGTTGAGTCAAAAACTCTTTTTTTAAAGTGTAAAAATACCTTTTATAATGCTTTAGCGTCATGTTGCATGTAGTTAGCACACATTGTAAAAATGCTAACTAATAAAATGTTGGAAAATGTAAAAGAAAAATCAGAATATGAAAAAATACAAAAATGTTAAATAAAGGGTTATTTTCGAATTCATTTAACATACAGAATGGCTAACGTTGACCGAACTACTAACACTAATCCAGCCATTATTACAAGCATTTTAAAGTTAAAGTCAAAATAATTGAATTAATATTTGAACACTGCCTAACTAGCTACTATAATTAGTTTAGTTGACACAGCTTGAAAGAGAACAAGGGCTAAATTAAAGATCATTTTGAAATATGAAAGACATGCACTAAATAATACCTTTAGAACACTTAAGAGCTCATTCAGTAAGAGCCCCGGAGATTTAGAAGGTCCTTTATCCCAATCTCTGTCAGGTTTTTTTTAATGAAGTGATGTAATTTTTGTTTTTTTGTTTGTTTGTTTGTTTTGCTCAGTTTTTTACTGTTTACATGTGATGTTTAGTAGGTGCAAATGGTGTGTTGTTGTCTGGTGTGTTGTACTGCTTTTTGTGGTGTTTGTTGTTTAATGCTTTATTGTATTGTGATGTCAATAGTAGCAAATTAGCTTTCCCTCACATGGATTAATAAAGTTCTCTACCATTACTACTACTACTTGAATGTAGCTATTATTCTTCTCTCTAGCACAAGGAAAGTTAAGGTTGGGGTCAGTTCAGATCCCTAAACTAGAATTTGAAAATTCATACCATTAGCTATGTTTCTATCCAAAGATGCGAATTAAACTTGTGCGCAAAACTAGAATGTCATACACTGTAAATCATTTGTGAATAAAGTACAACTTGTACTCATTGTTGATTAAGGTGTTCTATGCATGTTTCAGTCAATAACATAAATAAAACTACAAATATTATTGTTTCTTATGCCTACTTTAAAACGCATTTAAATGATTAACTTTCACTCTAATATAGTTCAACTTCGCAATTAATCCACAAATCACATGCATTCTGAACTGCGGTGCCTGGTTAACCAAAATCCCCACTTAACATTAGCTAATTTTCATACATTTCCATGCGAATTTAACCTATTAGCAAAACTGAAATCTTGTATAAAACATTTGAGAATAAAGCACCAATGTTTCCATCTATAAAAAACAAAATCGCCACTTCCTAATAAACTAGCGGCAAATATAATAAAGTACACTACCTGACAAAAGTCTTGTCATCAATCCCACTTGTAAGTGCAACAAATAATAACTTCACTTTTAGTTGATCATTTGGAAAAGTGACAGAAGGTAGATTTTGTCCAATAATTCATCTGTTGAACTGCATCTCAATCATCACAAATACTGCAGAAGACCTATTGGAACCAGCAGGGACCAAAGATTCTCACAGAAATTAGACAAGTTTGGTAAAGGAAAAATCATGATTTTATGGTTACATTCAGTATTGGGGCATGCGAGAGTGGATGGCAACATCAATAGCTGGTATCAAGACATTTGTGCTGCCCATTACATTATGAACCACCGGAGAGGGCAAATCATCTCATTCTTCAGCCTTCACATTTAAGTTCCTGAAAGCAAAGAAAGTCAAGCTGCTCCAGGATTGGCCAGCCCAGTCACCAGACATGAACATTATTGAGCATGTCTGGGGTAAAATGGAGTCATTAAAGATGAATTCAAAGATGAAATCCACTGCACCATGACTTTATATTCTATACTGTACATTGTTTCTGTTAAGTGACAAGATGTGTGTCTAAGCAAAGCCAGTCCTAGCTGTCCTAATTAAATAATTAAACATCAAGGCATGATCATATTTTATTTTGGTAAAATAAGCGTAATCTAGAGGTGTTTGCCTTTTCATATAAGCCGCTTCTGATACCAAACGATCGACTAGAAGTCAAGTTATTATTTGTTGTTCCTAAAACTTGCATAGGCGACAAGACTTTTGTCAGGTAGGGTATGTGTTTAACAAGTTCAAACAATACAGTGCTGTATTAGTACCACCAACATCATGGGTTCGATTTGCATGAGCTGATAAAATACAGACCAGGCTGCTTTGGATAAAAGCGTCTGCCAATGCATAAATGTAAACATAAATGAAAGAACAAAGCAATTCCTAATATCTCCCCCTCTCTTTTTTTTATCTCTGCAGGTCTACACACAACGAGATGGAGAAGAACCGGTATGTCCATTTCACCTTCATGTCATTGTCACAGTTGTTCGTTCTTATCTGTAAGCTTTGCCAGGATTATACCTCATTATATCCACACAGATTTAGATTCAACTTCAGTAATTAAAAGCTAAAGGACCAGGGAATGTGACCGAATGTGGTCTTTTCTGTTCACGTGAGTCCACTAGCACCAATATAGCACGCTCAGAGATAAGTATTAAGGTCAGTGAGTCTGCTGATGTATCCATTCAGCTTTGACCTAGAGATAAACCCCCAATAAATGACCTGAAATTTTCAACCGGCTAATGAAGCAGGCTTAACGTCTCCGTCGCCGGGCGCTCTGTGGTTTGGGTAACACACGAGCACCCATCTCTGAGCTCAGCTTGCCGAATGCATTGAATAATACATGGCGCGAGGCTTAGCATTGAGCAAAACCAGGGTGTCTGGACTTTGACTTCTAAACTCCTAACAATGCACAGAGCTTAAGTCATGCTCCCCTCCCATTCGCGCTTAGTAAAGTGTGTCCTTTCTGAATACATCAGACCAAAGTCTGAGTTCACAATGCTTGGGACAACTGATCCACTATTGGTTTCTGAAGAGCGGCTTTCATTTACTGTTTAGAAATGGGAAATTAACAGGCAAAGAAGGAAAGCAGAGCTCCCTGTGTCTCTGCTTTTGTTTCACACTGGCTCAAAATGGAGTCCAGGGTTGATATTCATAAAGCTACTCGTGTGGGAGTGCTTTTGTGATGCAGATTTGAAGAAATGGCCAGCGTGTCTGATGTGAGACCAGCACAGCTGTGTTGTGATGATTCATGTGGTTCAAAAAATATATATTTAACAAGGCTAATACTGTGGGCTAGCAGTTATTATGTGTGGTTTGACATTTTAAGGGATAGTTCACCCAAACATGAAAATTCTGTCATCATTTACTCACACTTATTTCATACCAGTTTTTTTTTGTTCTGTTAAACACAAAAGCAGATATGCAAACAAAAAAGATGAGTAATTTGAGAAAATCTTTGAATGAACTACCCCTTTAAAGGAACACTTTTTGGAAATAGGCTCATTTTACATCTCTTAGTTAAACAGTTAAACAGTTGAGTTTTGACTTTTTAATTCATTCAGCCGAACTCTGGTTATTGTGGGAGCATTTTTAGCTTAGCTTAGCATAAATAATTGAATCGTATTAGACCGTTCGCATCTCATTCAAAAAAAAAAAAAAAAAAGAGTTTTAATAAGACCAACAAAAGTTCCTTGATTGTTAATCCGGAATAAGCGTTTCTATAAAAGCGTATAAAAGTTTCTAGCCATAGCCATAAGCAACTTTTCATTTTCTGTTGGTCGTATATATTACATTATGTGACTACAGAAGAGTCAAGCTTTAAAAAGGAAAAATATTGACTCATTTATTAGAAATAAAAAAAAAATTTGAGAGAGATGCTAAGCTAAAGTGTTAAAAAATGGTAGAAATTAATGTGACTTGTAAAATTAGCCTATATGCAAAAAATAGTGGAGTTTTATGCTTGTACATGCCTGTGGACGATTTCCATTTGTTCTCTTTAATCAAACAAAATTTTGTTCTTAATTGTGTTTATTTAGCAAGAATTCTGTAAATTGCTTAACATGGCAGTAAAGAAATTTGTAATGTTACAAAATATTTCTTGATGTTTTACAGCGCCACATTAGAGAATTAAAGCGATTACTGGACTGGATCCAGTACTGGATCATGGACTGTAAATATGGCATTTAATAATCTAAGTTGAACTCGTATTCTTGTTTGGGCTTTGTTAAGAAGATGTGTGATATGAAGCCAGGCAAAATATACTTTAATGTGTTAAAGGTTTTTTCAAATCCAGTCAACATACAGAATGGCCGATGTTGGCAGAACTAATAAACATGAATCTGAAAAATCCTAATTCAATATTTTTATAAGAGAAACTGAGTGAACATTAGTAGATCTATTCAGAACATTAGTAGATCTATTCAGAACATTAGTAGATCTATTTTTAGTGTGTGTATTTGTTTTTTATTTTATTATTAATTTTATTAGTAGTATTAATTAATTAATTATTAGAATAATTAGTATTAATATTACTTTTTTATTATGTAACTATATTTAGGGGGTCATTAATCGTCCTAATCATTTTGGATTTTTGTTTACTTCTCTCTCCCTCTATGTCAAAATATACATTAATATTCTAAAATGTTTGTTTGTCATTTTTTTGTAAAATTCTTTAAATGAAGTTGGGAAAGAGCTAATTAGCCTAGCCAAAGCAGCTTGACATTCTGCAGAAAATTCAGCTTTGTGATCACAGGAATAAGCTTTAAGCCTTTTTTTTTAAAGCTTTTAAAAAATATATTAAATGCTACTGTTAATTGTAATTATTTCACAGCATTGTTTCATTTTAATCAATTAAGTAAAGAGGCTTCTTGCAAAAATATAAAATCTTGCCACAAACCTGTTTTCAAGAACCATTTGGGGGAAATAATGGTATATGATGTATTACTACTTCATAAAATAAAAAGCAGCTTCTTTAGTCTAAATCTATTTTAAGCACATCTTTTTAATCTGTGTTTTTGTCCCTTGGGATAAAAAAAAAATGCTGAATATTTGCCCAAAAGAACAAGCTTTGTTTGCACCTGGCTCACAGTTTAACACTGTGCCATTTAGAAAAAAACTGCTGTTGTGCAAGTTAAAAATCTCACCTGAAACGCCCCGCAAAAAGCCTGCTCTTGGTGTCATGTAAAATGTCACACACCTGCATCGTGTGAAACTCTTAACATTTGTCCTGGTGACCTCAATGCCACACATGGCATGTGTTTTCACTCTGCACCAGTTATGGGCCATATGTGATACACACACACACACACACGCACCCACCCACCCTGTAGGCAAAATGCAACACTGTTTTTTATGAAATTCCTGTGTCTAATGTTAAACTTGCTTTGAATCTGTATATTAATGGGAAATGGCAAATGGAATGGGATGAATGTAAAAACAATAAATTATATGAAGTGAATCCATTAGTAAATGAAATAAATAATTACCATTTTGAAAATAGGTGTACATACAAGATGTAGAATGGGCCACTCAAGACTTACACACTCATATATGCATGTATTGAAAGGGGGAAGAAAAACCTATTTGATTTGTGACTTGCATAAGAATATTTGAAATATTTTAATACAATGTGTATGGTTAAGTTATATTAGAGAGTGTTTTATTCGGGAAATATCTGAAGGGAAACTTTTAAAAAGGTGTCTTCTGGAGGAATTTTAGAATATCATTAACCAAATTAAAAGAATGTTGTTATTATTTGTATGTTTTTGTACAGTGAATGTTTATTAAGAAACCAATATGATTGCATGTTATATTGTATGTTTAGTATAGGATTTGTCATGAATAAATAAAAACATAAGTAAATAAATAAATAAACAATTACATAAATAAGTTAATACATAAACAAATAAACCAATATTTAAATAAACACATAAATAAACAATTATTGAATAAATATACAAATACATAAATATGCAAATAATTTAATAAACACATAAATCAATACATACATGCATACATAGATAAATAACAGACAAATAAATACATGTATACATGTAAAAATAAATAAACAAACAAATAAATATATAAATAAATACATAAATGAGTAAATACATAAATAAACAAATAAATAAATGAATGAATTAATGCATAAATATACAAATCATTAAATAAGGACATACATAAATAAATAAACAAATATATAAATGCATGCATACATAGATAAATAAAAATACATAAAGAAATATACATACATACATACATACATACATACATACATACATACATACATA
>CAIGQZ010000427.1:26904753-26923320 GCA_903798205.1 Danio tinwini
TATATATATACACGCATACATACATGCATACATACATACATACATACATACATGAACAGTTGAAGTCAGATGTATTAGCCCCCCTGTTTATTTTTTCTCCATATTCTGTTTAACAGAGATTTTTTTCAGCACATTTCTAAACATAATAGTTTTAATAACTCTTTTCTGATAACTGATTTATTTTATCTTTGCCTGATGACAGTGAATGTTATTTGACTAGATATTTTTTAAGACACTTCTATACAGCATAAAGTGACATTTAAATGTCTAAGTTAATTAAGTTAACTAAGCAGGTTAGGGTAATTAGGCAAGTTATTGTATGATGATGGTTTGTTCTGTAGACTATCGAAAAAAATATATAGCTTAAAGGGGCTAATAATTTTGACCTTAATGGGTTTTTTTATTAAAAACTGCTTTTATTCTAGCCAAAATAAAAGAAATAAGACTTTCTCCAGAAGAAAAAAATAGACATACTGTGAAAATGTCCTTGCTCTGTTAAACACCATTTGTGAAATATTTAAAAAAGAAAGACAATTCAAATGGGGGTAATAATTCTGACTTCAACTGTGTATATAGATAGATGGATAGATAGATAGATGGATATCTATATATAAAAATTATAGATAAAAATTATATATTTATAATTTCTATCTAATAATTATATAGGCATAGGTAAAGATTAATCACTATTAAATTGTTTGTTTTGACAATATGTGTGTGTATTATATTTATTATGTATATGTGATACACAAATACACACACACAAAAAAAAAATATACGAATCTATACATATTTAAAGTCAAAACAGACGTGTATTTTGGTTGATTAATCGCAATACATTTTAGCCTAGCACTATAATATAATATAATATAATATAATATAATATAATATAATATAATATAATATAATAAAGGCTTCATGGTTGCGCAGTGGGTAGCATGATCGCCTCACAGCAAGAAGGTTGCTAGTTTGAGCCTCGGCTGGATCAGTTGGCATTTCTGTGTGGAGTTTGCATGTTCTCCCCGTGTTCGAGTGGGTTTCCTCCAGCTGCTCTGGTTTATAATATGTAATATAATATAATATAATATAATAAAGGCTTCATGGTGGCGCAGTGGGTAGCATGATCGCCTCACAGCAAGAAGGTCGCTAGTTCGAGCCTCGGCTGGATCAGTTGGCATTTCTGTGTGGAGTTTGCTTGTTCTCCCCGTGTTCGAGTGGGTTTCCTCCGGCTGCTCCGGTTTATAATATAATATAATATAATATAATATAATATAATATAATATAATATAATATAATATAATATAATATAATATAATATAATATATAATATAATATAACGTGTGTGTATGTGTTGGAAGTTATGAATCTTGTCACTTCAGGCCTGGAATATTTTCTTTACATCAATCCTGTGTTTGCAATCTCACAATTTGCATGATCTTCTCATCATTTGCATTTGGCAAAATGACACCTTTCGTTTTTGCATCCTCTCATGCGACTTTTGCTATTTAAATGATTACAAGCTAAACTATAGTGGCTTCCTGAGAGCTGCCCACCTCCAGCATGGACATTTCTCTTGGCAGAACACGCATTGCTAACACGCAGACGCAGTAAAATAGTTGGGTTGTGACCTACGCCTCCATACAAATACAGCAGCAGAGCAAAACAGTCTGCAGTTTCTGGCAGGTTGCATAACCGGTCATGTGTTTGCTGGCACCATCACCACCACACCCAGCAGCTGCACACACACACACACACAAAGACACAGGACGTCTAAGTAGCGTTCGAGGGATGAACTTAATGCTCATTATTTAAATAGCATGTTTATTTGTTGGATTCGTGCCATTAGATGTGAATGTAAGAATGCTAGTAATCTGTTGCATTGTGCTTTTTTAATAGTGCTTAGAAATTCATCATTTCTTTTGAAAATTATCATTTGTTATGAATAATTAACAAAGAAAAAATATATATACACATACATGCATACATGGATATATAAATTATTTTTGCTTGTTTAAATTGCTTGTGTAATGGAAAGGAGTGTTTATTTTTTTGTAATTGTATCAGGGTTCCCACACTTCTTGAAAGTACTTGAATTTCAGACATATATTCAAGGCCTGGAAAGAGCTTAAAAACAAACATAAGTCCTTGAAAGTGCTTGAATTTAAAGAGTTCCTATTATGCATTAAAAAGGGTCATATTTTGGTTTTGGGGGGTCTCCAACAACAGGCTGATATGCATGCAAGTACAAAAAACACTTTCATTGTCTTATGATATGCATTTATTTTACCTAATTATCCCAACAACTCCCATATGATTCGTTCAGTGATTCATTTGTTTCCAAACCCCTCCTTAGCGTAATGCTAATCTGCGCTGATTGGTCCGATGACCCAGTCTGTTGTGATTGGTCGACTGCGTTCAGCGCGACACAGAGAGAAATGCCCATCGTGGCTTATCAACAACTTTGAGGTAGCCAGAGTGCAGAGTGTATGTGTGAACCCAGTGCAGGAGTGCATTGAGGCAATGCAGTTTAACACCAGTGTATTGCTCTTAACCAATGACACACATTCAGTATTGGGGTGCTTTCACACCTGTGAATTGATTCATTTGATCCAAAACAGGGATTAAAATTGTTACATTGTTGCTCTTTGTTCTTGGTGCGGTTCGCTTTCACAAGGCAAAGTTTCCAAACGGACCAAAATAACTAAAACAAGTCACCTGTGAGTAATCTCCTCACATTGGTCAGAGTTTCAGTTTATTTTGCAGAGTCCCGCTCAGCTGTCGGGGGTGGTTTGGTGGTGTTTGACAGGGTGCGCGCGACATGTCTGAAGAGCGAGGAGGGATGTGGTGGGGAGGGTTAAAGAGAAGGGTGCGCGACGTATTTGAGGACCGGGAGGGAGACGCGCGATTTCCAGGAGATTATCACTCATTTGCAGGCATCCGGAAGTCTCTGTGCATTTGCGGGAGACTTGGGATGTCTGGAATGACCTCCCGCCCTATTCATAATTCTCTCTTCATATAGCCGTATGCCTATTACATATCCATAAAACACTGTGATGTAGCCGGGCTCAGATCGTATCGCTTTCTCACTACAATCGATCCGCTCCAGAGTTCGTTTCGATCAAGCCGAGAACACCTCATTCAGGCGGTCTCGGAGCGATTGCTTTGGCGCAGATCCGAGCGCGATTGCCCTGTTCACATATGCCAACTGAACCGCGCTAACTGGGCAAACGCACCAGGTTTTGGAACAAAAGTCTAGGTATGAAAGCACCCTTAATCCACACAGTGGCAAAAGCTGAACTATTTTAAAACTTGACCACCACAAGTGTGTGTAGGAAATGGGCAGGGCTTGAGTTCCGTATCGATGACACGGCTAAAGAATCGTTACCCCGGCGATTCATTCGAACTACTATGAGTTGACTCTCTTATAAATGAATCAATAGTATTAAACACGGTGCACTTGCAGATTTAAGCTTTAGCTGGATATTTCACTTCACTTACGCCCCATTCACACGGGGCGTCAGCTTTAACGCTTCCCATTCACTTTGAATGGGTGACGTCAGGCGTTGCCAAACTGCATTGTGGATTTATCGGCGCTGCTTCAGTGGCATTGCTCGCTGCAAAAGTTGGGCCTTGCTCAACTTTTCAAGCGACGACGGAAGCGTCAGCCAATAAGATCGCTGTATGCAAATGCACCAGCTTAGACAGTGGCCTATTGCTGACTAATTTCATTGGCTGACGCTGCTATGATGATCGCGTCAGCCTCAGCTCCAGACACGCCTTCTGTCAAGCGTTGATGATGAAGCCCCGTGTGAATGGGGCGTTAGAGCTGTGTTACAGACTACATGGAAGGTCATTATCAAAAACCCTTTAATCTTTAAGTTTATGGTGTAATTTCAGCAGTTGCACTGTGCTGCTTTCAAAAAGTAAACAAAAAAACTAAGAAATGAATTCATTGAATTGTATTTAATTTCTTTGAACATGACTGTTTGAAACATCTACATTTGTGAAATCAACACATTCAAAATATCATCATTACCATGGCATTTTAATGTAAATATTAAGTGTAAAGCCGTGGTCACACTGCTCTTTTCTCCTCATAGACCTTTATTCATTCGCATTTACGCAAATGCGACAGACCGGAAATGCAAGCTTATCTTGTTTAATCCCGCCCCTTTTCGCAGCGCCTTACAGCAAAATTTCCTGTGCTCAAACTCTAGTGTGACCACAGCATAAGTGAAATGTTAAGTACTGGAAGCACTTTCATGGCCCTATACATTATATGCTGGGAGTGTACATTTTTAAAGGTGCTTGATTTAAAATTATTTGTGATTTAAAAAATTCTTAAATTTGGTGTCCACAAAAGAGTGAAAACACTTAATAAAAGGATTTATTAAATAATATAAACTTGTATCTGTTATATGATATCAAACGAGTAGCAATGCGTTATGGTTGTATATCGGCACTGGTGGGAGGTGTGCGTTGGCACAAGGCCACATGTCGAGTGTCTTAGGCCCAATCCCAGTTCTACCCCTTAGCCCTTTTCCTTACCCCTACCCCTCGTTTTGCACGTTCCCATGAGGTAGGGGCATCCCAATTCTCTTAAGCTTGAAGGCATAGGGGCTAAGGGGAAGGGGTAGATAGCCCTTCGAACAAAGATTTTTTAGTACCACATCTAAAACCTAGGGGTAAGAAAACTTCTTAGAATACACCAGCCACAATAGCATCCATAAATTAGTATATTTTTTTGTCATTATTACGAATTTTTACAACAAACAAACACATGTTTTAATAAATTCATAACTGCGTTCGTGTTTTACCGTCATGCTTAAAAAAAATGCTAAAATAAAACCCACTAAATTTTGCGATCTATAATCCATAATCATAACTCCTGTATAGCAGTCCCACAATATTCTGACACTCGATGACACTCGAATACCCTGTCAGACAGGTCTAGTGGCTGGGAATAAGCTTTTTACAGTGTCTGCTATAGTGTTAATGTTGTTTTTGGTGTGTTTACATAGATGAATATGGCCACGGTGTAAATGCGCAGTATAGTTACAATCTTATTGCCACATTATACAGTATATATGATAATATATGCCTTCAGTGATTTCCTGAAGATAAATACCAAAAAATAACAACTGGAATAACTACAGCAGTCATGATCGTCTGATCTCATATGAAGCAAGAGATTGTGATGACATATGATGACGTGTGCAGGTGCTGTATTGGTGTCCCAATTCTTAGGGGTAAATTTTGAAGCCCTTCCCCTTCACACTTGGTTTTAAGGGCCAAGGGGAAGGGGTAGGGATACAAAAATAGAATTAGGATTGAGCATTAGTGTCCTACCAGTGATGATATACAGCCACATTGCACTGCTACGAGTGTGATATATGTATATAAAAAATTTAAATCAAACACGGAGAGTCTCAAAAACTCTAAGGAACTACTTTTTTCCGCCATTTATTTACATCTGCAGTTGATGTCAGAACAGCAGAAACCATTGCTAATTTTACCAATGTCACTTTAGAGCTAGTATTTGAAAGATTTTAGATTTTGCTCAGATTTTAAGATTAAAAGGCTGAACGGCATGAAATGCCATCAGTCTAGAGACATTTCCAGTATTTCAGCTGCAATATTTGTCAAAGTGTAGTGAGTTTGTTGATCTGCTGTCACACTATGTGGGTGGAGTAATACAGAAGGGTAAGGAGGCTGTAGAAATGCTGCTATTTGCAGAATATTGCACGGCTATCAGCCAATAAGATTTGAGAACCAGACAGAACTATTGTATAAATGTGTGTATTATACTGTTTGGTTTTAAGATGATTGTAGTGTAGTAAATTATCATCAAATAATATTTTGGACAGGGTCAACCTATTTTTTTTTTTGACAATAAAAATATACATTATGTGAAAGTTTTGGTTTGCGTAGATCTTGCGCAGGACTTTTCTTTTTTCTTTTTTGGTTATCGTAATGCTGAATTGCTGTATCATAATAGTATTATTAAGAAAAGATAATGTTAAGATGGCAAATAAAAAACAATATTTTATCCAAAAATTTGTTCCATATAACCTGTCATAACGTATGTCAGTAAAATGTTCCTAATTTGTGAAATGAGAATATCTTTGTCTGTATATGTCAAATATATGTATTATTTGATCATATTTATAATTGTTTTATTGTAAATAATTGTATTATATTTGTATATTAGTGATACTGTATTTATATTATAATAGAATTATTAGTAATAGGATATTTGTAATATAATAGTATGATTTTTTTTTGTTAAGTTTGTGATTCCCTTGTTATATTAGTTAGAGTATGTGTAACAGTGTTTTAGTTAATTACAAAAACTGCATAATCAATTAAACCCCAATGATTAACTAGTAAGTAATGTCAAATTTATTATTGCTATTATCAAATAATAAATGATTGATAATTATGCATTATGTGTTCAGATAATAGCAACGATAGTGGTGATGTTAAGCACTTTATATCTGTTTTATTTTATTGTCATATTAAATTATTTGCAGACAGTGTTTTATGTGACGATCTTGTCTGTAAAAGAACATTTTTTTTTTTTTTCTATTGATAGTTATAATTATATAGGACTGAAGTTTTCAAGCTTAAAAATGGCCCAAATGTTCATGTACTCAATTATAAATTCATTAACAGAGTTATCTTACACCCTTACGTCTGAAAAAGATTTACAGAAATTCTTCTAATTTTTGTTTTAACTGCAAAAAATCCAAAGGGTCATTCTTTCACTGTTTCTGGTATTGACAAAATCATTTCTTTTTAGAAGAAAATACATAATTTCCTACAAGGACTCTTTAGGATGAATTGTAGTTTTTCTCTGGAATTTTATTTGTTATATGGTGGAGTAAAGCTAACCTAAAAACGTCACCTAAAAACACTGAACAAAATGTGTCTGCAAATAACAATTTAACAAAACAATAAAATAAAGCAGCTATAAACGGCTTAGTATTGCCACAATCGCCGCTATTATCAGAACAAATAATAATTAATTATCTATCATTCTTTATTTGATAATAGCATTAATACATTTGACAGTAGCATTATAAATTATTATTTTACTAGTTAACCGGTTAGTTTATCTGGCAAAGAAATGTTTATTTTTATTGTGGTCATCTCCTCGGGTACCCTCCTTTAAAATGTGCTTGTCTCAAGTACTGTATGTTCGCTATATCCACTCGGGAAACTCATCTATGACATACATTAAAAGTCTGATCATTTTCGGCAGCTATGGACACCCTTTTGGCGTTACATTAATAATTTCTCCTGATTTTCTATTCAATGGTACACATTTAGCACCTAGCCTGACTGTATTATCCTGTTTACTTGTTTGTATATTTCTCATTATTTTCTACTGCGTAGCTGAGACTGTATTTGTATGTGCTGATGTATTAAAATAACTGACAATTAATAATAAAAAAGACAAAATCACTGTAAAATGTAAGATACAACTAGTCAGTATACTTCATTCTCTAAGTCTTACTCTTACTCTGCCTTCATGTGAGGAGCAACTCTAAAATGTTAACAGTGCAGATCACATTCCTCTAAAATTTCTTTCTATAATTTATGTCGTTGGCGCTGCGTGTTGAAAGTATTGCATTGAAAGCATTTGTGGTTCCTTTATGACTCACTCTGTCTGTCTGTCTGTCTGTCTGTCTTTCCTCATGTCACTCAGGAGGGCACATTTACGGCTGTGTTTGGAGCGCTTGAAATCCCTCGTGCCCTTAGGACCAGAGTCAAACAGGCACACAACCCTCAGCCTGCTCATGAGGGCCAAGGAACACATCAAGGTATGTGCCAGCAGACTCTGTGTGTTCAGTGGCAAGAAAACAAGATGTTAAAGCAGTAAGTCATAAGAGGCAGGTAGTGATTGTAATTGTAGGGATTGTACCGTGGTTAAGTGGCGTCGTTGAGAACAACACCTGGAGTGCAAAAAAACTCCCAACACGCTTAAAGTACAATTGAAATGTAACATAAAAAGTACATATGATTTTGCTAGCTCACATTGCTAGTTGTGTGATGAACAATTCATCTGTGCATGTCATTAAGAAGAAAAAAAAACTAGTTTGACCTTGTAATCTTTAGTTGAAATCTGAAAAACGACTTCCTGTTTGGTAAATTCTCGGATTACCCCTATCTGAGGCAGTGGTTCTCAAAGTGGGGGTTGCAGGACAATGACAAGGGGTCGCTTGGTGATTTCCAAAACTCAAATAAATGTTATTAAACTATTTGAATTACCATTTTTTATTCATAACTCACAAAAGATAATTAATAGTTGCGTTAAAGAAACAGCAACAACAACAACATACAAATAAAAATCAGCCATCAGCCTTTAATTTTTATATTAAAATGTAATAAATTAATAAATAACAACAAAAAAAAAAACGCTATATGGTTAATAGGCTGTTGCATTTTTGTGTTGTCAATATGCTCGTGTTTATATATGCCAATAGTTGTGTCTACAACGTTTATATATTTACAGTATAACCACCTTGAAAAATGGGGATTGCGAGTCACTGACTGAAAAGTTACTGGCTGAAAAGTTTGGGAACCCCTAAGCTGGGGTATTGGGCATGGCTAGCATACTTAACCAAGCCCCTCCAACTGTCAGTTTTGACAATAAACAGAAATGGTGAGGAGGAGGCGTCTGTTAGGTTGTAGTAACTCTGCCCAAACCCTTTTCTCGATCTTTCTGAATGAAATGCCTACTTTACTACATCCAATCAGCTCGCTGTAGAAAAAGCAAGCCACGCCCACTGTTTTCTCTGCATCACAATATGAAAAAAATTTAAAATTGTAGCAGCTTCCAGTTCATGTGGACTTTAAACCACCAATGCTTAAATGAATATTTTTCCAGCTCATTTAGACAACTTCAGTGTGGGAGCACTTTTAGCTTAGCTTAGCATAAATCATTAAATTGGATTAGACCATTAGCATCGGTTGGATAATTTTTTTTGTTTAAAGCTTGAATCTTCTGGAGTTATATTGTGAACGAAGACAGAAAAAAAAGAATATTGAATTGGTGAAGGCCATGTGGTGGCGTAATGAGTAGCGATCTCGCCTCACAACAAGACGGTCACTGGTTCGAGCCTCGGCTGGGTCAGTTGGCTTTTCTGTGTGGAGTTTGCATGTTCTACCCGTGTTGGCGTGGGTTCTCTCCGGGTGCTCCAGTTTCCCCCACAAGTCCTAAGACATGTGGTACAGGTGAATTGGGTAAGCTAAATTGTCCGTAGTGTATGTGTGTAAATGAGAATGTATGGTTGTTTCCCAGTGATGGGTTGCAGCTGTTCAGTGCAGGATTCAGTTACTGGTGCACCTCTCTCCCCTGCTACATTTGACAGACTGCTCATAGACATTATAATTGAAAGCATGGTCCGCTTTCAGTCTGTTGCTTTGACACGTCAACATGGCTGCCATCTATTATAATGTACATAGGTACTGCCAGTCTCTGTTCAAGATTTGTTTACGTCTGTGAATGTGTGAAATATCACAAGCAATGTATCAAAATTCCACTGATTTCTTGAAATAAATTTTGCATTTCGGAATAATCGTAGCGCAGCTCTTTGATAATGAGCTGAACTCTCCTTCCTCTCTATGCAGTATTGGATGAACACAATATGCAGCCTATTCCTCTTTCTTCTTTAGAGAAAAGAAGAGAACAAAGTATCACAGCTTGAACTGACTCCGAAATGTTTTTTTCATTTTTTCGTAATGAATTAATACGCATCGGACTCAGTGTGCAAGATTTGTTTACGTGAAAAATTCTTCGCATATGAATATGAAAAACTTGAGTGTGCAAAGACCTTCATCGTTGAAAGTTGTGTGGTATTGTCCCACCCCTCCTCCACTGTGATTGGACGGCTAGCTCAAAAGTGACACTGATGTCCGCTGTCTTTTTCAGCTTGCAACAGATGAAAAAAGCAGAGCGGTCTGAGCTGACTGCTCTCTCAAAGTCTCACTATGCTGCAGGCGATCAACAAATGTGTTGCTATCATTGACAACAATAGAAAACAAACGCTCAACTTGACAAAAAAAAAAATGCTTTAATGGACTCGCAGCCTAATTGAGAAAACAAGCAATAATCAAAAACTTTGATCAAGAAATAAGATCAATAAATTAGTCACATTCAGTTCAGCACAATTCTGGATTTCTTCTTGTTAGTTTAGTTCAGTCAATATGAATGTCAGTGTTGAAGGATGTGATTCACTGTGTAAATCTGCTATTTCATAATGAATTAGAAAATACTGCTGCTTTCAACAATTGAACATTCAGTTTGATATGAACACTAAACTGGTGTGTTTGTGTGCAGAGGTTGGAGGACAGCGAGAGGAAGGCCCAGCACACTATAGACCAGCTGCAGAGAGAACAGCGGCACCTGCGCAGGCGTCTGGAGCAGCTGGGTGTGGAGCGCACACGCATGGACAGCACGGGCTCCACCATCTCTTCAGACAAATCCGACTCTGACCAAGGTATTTATGCATTGGTGTTCACACCAGAGTCACTTGTGTTGCATCACGCCGCCACAGCAGCTTTTTGACTTTTGAAAGTTGTTTATATTCATAACAAATATTTTTTACATATTTTTATATATAGCCTACACAAAAATACACAACATGCACCATAAGGAGATAAATAAATAAATAAATACGTGAATGAGCTAACAACAATAATGGCAATGTATATTAACTGGTACTATTGCGCCAGACCACACACGACACACCAGCTGATTGGTGGAGAGGAGACAGAGTGATGAAACCAATGATATGAGGATGGTTAGGAGGCCATGATGGCCAGAGGCTAATCTTTTTCAAAGGACATCCTGGGATTTTTACTGACACAGAGAGTCCGGACCTCGGTTTAATGTCTCATTTGAGCTGTATAGAGTCCCCATCAATATACTGGGGCGTCATAGATATATACATTAAATATCACATAGGGACCCTGAGCATGCGTCAATAGCGCTGCCACATTGGTACAGTGCTCCTAGGACAAACGTCATTCAACCCCACTAGTCAAGACAGTGTGCCAATGTGAAGATGCTGGACTTTAGTGCTGTGTACGGGTGTAGTAACGAGCAAACAAAGCACAAAGGCATCACATTTCATAGGTAAGAATTTGTTTTTTGTGTTTTTGTATGTTATGAACTTTTGTTGTGCTTAACAAGTAATGTTATTGTTGATAATACAGTCTCTTACTGCAGTGAGCATAAGGCAAGGTAGCACCAACTCGCACTAAATTCTAAGCTTATGCTAGTTTTGATGAATAAAATAAGCAAACAATGTTATGAAATAGGACAAGACGACGCTGCACTGCCAGAAACTTGTATTATTGTCGGCTAAGTGAACGAGTCATTCATAACGGAGATTCATTCACAAACGAATCGCTTCCTCCGTCAGAATGAGAAGTAAAAGCAGGAGAGGGGGGTGTTTTCAGGACATGGATTAGATCAAATTAAACAGGGAAGGAGGGTAATGCATTTCCATGCACACAAACACTCACTCTTTGTCAGGAATGCCCATGCGGTCACATCCATCAATGTAGAAAAGGGATGTAAAATTATAATATTTCGTAATTTAAAAAAATATTTGCATACGGACCACCGGGAAAACTCCCGATCATATGTGTATTTCTCTGGCTTTGGATGGCACCGTCCTCCACTTCACCTTGGTCCTGCATTCATTTCAAAAGAGCGCTACCCTGTACTAAAATGGCGACTCTTTTGACGCATTCCTTCTAATAAACAACAGTAGGGTAGGCGACATCTAATGTATATATCTATGCTGAGGCGTTAGGACCCACACAAACCGCAGGTTGAGCGCCCCCTGCTGGTCTCACTCACATCACTTCCAGCAGCAACCTAGCTTTCCCATGTGGTTTCCCATCCAGGTACTGACCGGATGCAGTCCTGCTTAGCTTCAGTGGGCGACCATGTGAGAGCTGCAGAGAGCTAGCTGCCGGCCACATGACAGTGTATATACAATTATACAAATCTCTCTACATTTATATGAATATACAAAAAATAAGAATATGAATTATATGCTCAATCCTAAAATGAAACTTCATACCGCCTTATAGCCTACACATTCTAATAAACATATGTTGAAGTGAAGTTGAAGTGAAATTTTCTTTACTGTAGCAGGGACATTTTTACTTTACTATATTTATTTCTTCTGGAGAAAGTCTCATTTCTTTTAGTTTGACTGGAATAAAGACATTAAAAAAATAATAGTTTTTGAGGTCAATATTATTAGCCTCCTTTAGAAATATATTTTTTTGATCTGCAAACCACTGTCGTCTAGTGACTTGCCTAATCAATCTAACTTGCCTAGTTAGCTAATTAACCTAGATAAGCCATTAATTTTAAGGGGAATACTGTTATCTTGCAATATTACTAGTAAAATAGTATGTACTGTCATCATGGCAAAAGAAAAATGAAAGAAATGAGTTATTAGAAATTAGTTATTAAATCTATTATGTTTAAAAATCATCAAATCAAAATATGTAAAAGCAACAAATGAACTTGCTTTAGCGTACGTTTTTCAGTCCAGCTGATGATATTTCCCCCATTCCTCTACTATTGAATAAATCAACCTTAAAAAATCCTTTAAATCATCAAATTAAAATAGCATAAGCTCACTAAAGCAGCATTTATTTGATAAAAGAAAATGCAGGAAAATATTCTGAAATATTATTGCAAATAAAAAAATGATTACTATTAATTATTACTGAGGCAGAGCTGAATTTACATCAGACATAACACTAGAATTTAGTGGTTTTGGGGCAGTAAACAAACATTGCATGTTTGATTCCCGATAAGAAGTGCTCATGATTTGTAAATCTTACTCTGATTAGCACCAAAGATTCAATCCAAATGTAAAAACAGCCTTTTAAAAGGCTTTCGGGTTTAACTACCGTAATCTGCCTAGAAGATGTATTTGTGAGAGGGTCACATAAGAGCTCACATGACTGCTCTACACAGAGTTATTGTCACACAAGTGTTTGTCCCAATAAATGGTTCCTAAAAAATGAAGAGAAAAAAAAAGTAGATGCTGCTCAGTAGAACAAGTGACTATAAACCAACTAAATTCAGTATCATGACAAAACATTTGATGCAAGGTTGAAATTTAAAGCATTTTTCATAGCATTTTCCCTCATGATTTCTATCAATGTAGTAGTCAGCCAACATGCGAGTTTTAGTAGGCAGAGCTAATGAACTCACATTGGCTTAATACCAGCTGAATAGTCTAGTGGTCAAAGTACTAGAGTTGCGTCCCAAATGACACACTATTCACATATACACTCAACAGTGTTGATTGCCTTCCCAAATGAAACCTGTTTGTTTTAGAACCAAATTTTCAATTCATTTCCATTTAACATTTGCTAAATTACTGAAATAAATCACAGAATTACCAAATAGTACATGTCATGAGTACAACCCCACTGACCATCGAGAGGGCCGTAATCATCTCTACTGAAGAATTATGCTAGAACAATCCAAAATAAATAATCTAACCTTAGCACCTGAAAGCTCCTCCCCTTCTTCTATGTGAGCGAAGCTGTGAACCGTTGAGTGCATGAAGTGTTTAACATTACACACTTCTGTTTATCGCTAGAATAATTTCGTCCAGGTATTTAAAGTGAACTTAGTGTTTTTTAAAGTGCACTTATTGAATTTTCAGTGTGCATGCACTTCTTACACCATTTAAAAAAATAATATTAAATAATTTTATTTTTTTTTACGCACCCCTAGGAGCTTTTCACATCTGGCTTGTTTCAGAATCTAGTGTATATTAGTCCTTAATAATAATAATAATAATAATAATAATAATGCATTTTATTTAAAGGCATCTTTCTTGACGCTCAAGGTCACCATACAAGACAGCAAGGTCAGTCAGTTCAAATTAAACACAATATAAAAGTCAATAGAATACAATACAATTTAAAAAAGTGCAGTTGAGTTAAAGAGAGTAGGCTGTTCTATACAGATGAGTTTTGAGTTTGGATTTTAATTGTAAAAGAGTTTAGATTACGGAGAAGAGAAGTGAATTCTAAAGCTGAGGAGCAGAGTGGCTGAAGGCTCTGCTTCTCATGGTGAAAAGGCGAACGGGGGGAACAGTGAGGTGAATGGAAAAAGCAGATCTGAGTGTTCATAGAGAGAAGGTGTGGTGATATGAACAAGATTAGTAAAGTATGGAGGAGCAAGATTATGAATGGCTTTAAAAGTGAGACGTATTTTATAATTAATTCTGAAGATGGGGATCCAATGAAGCTGTTGTAGAATGGGTGTGATGTGACCGGTAAAGGGGGTGTTTGTTATAATACGGGCTGCAGAGTTTTGTACCAGTTGTAATTTATGAAGGGTTTTGTTAGGGAGGCCAAACAGAAGGGAATTGCAGTAGTCTAAACGAGATGTGACTAAACTATGAACAAGAATGGCAGTTGAATGAGATGTGAGAGAAGGACGTAAACGATTTATATGTCGAAGGTGGAAATGAGCCTACTGGGTGATATTATTAACATGTGAAGTGATGGAAATTGTGATCCTGGGCCACAAAACCAGTTTTTTGTTGCATGGTTAAGTTTGTGGGGGAAGCCAAAAATGCATTATATTTTGTTTTATGCCAAAAATAGTTTGAATATTAAGATCATCTTCCATGAAGAACATTTGCATTTACATAATAATGTAATGTAATAATAAATAATGTAAAAAAATTGATTAGTAGTACTAAACTCTTCTTTTGTTCAACTTTTAAGGGGATTTTTCTTAGTATTTAGATTTTTTTAAACCATCAGATTTTAGATTTTTAAATAGTTGCATCTCAACCGAACACCGTCCTGTCCTAACAAACCATATACTTATTTACTCAGCTTTTATATGATAAATCCAAAAATGTACCCTTATTTCTGGCTTTGTGGTTTATGATCACAATCTTGGTTTGATTTTGAGCATTATGTTGCCTGAGAATTCTGAAAAATCAGCACAGAATGTAATGCATTCCTCCTGTACACTGAAATATTAGACAAGGACAGTTTATTAAATAAGAGATGCATAAGAATTACAAAATAAAAGTTGATCTTTTTTTTATTATACAATGTAAATTCTAATGTTTTAAATACAAGTACGTACGTAATAAAACTAAGCATTGGTGAATGAAATGATTGAGCGTGGGAAGTAGGACGCAGATTAACCTAAATGTAAAATAAATGTAAGGCTTGATAAAGCAAAGAGATACAGATGGGAAATTGGCAACAGATGATTGCACAGGAAGTCAAACAAACATAGATGGATGCGAATGTAAAGCTATAGAGCAAACAAGGAGACTGAACAGTGTTTGCTTTTTGCAACATGTCCAAACCCGTACTGCTCTTTTAGTACACATTATACCAGCATTCAGTTCTTTGAGTTTAATCATGTAAAAAGGTAGCAACTTGTTTTAATGCATTTATTACACAATACGAAGCATGCATTAATTAACTTTCACATATCAAGGACAAACTAATAAGATCAATTTGAAGCTATAAGAACTTTTCAAAAATACCCAGAAGCCCTTGCTTGAAAAGGGTGTTTTAGTGGTAATGCCAAAGCCAATTCAATTCAATTTAAGTTTATTTGTATAGCGCTTTTCACTATAATTATTGTCTCAAAGCAGCTTTACAGAAGGTGCACATTATTGTATTACATTTAAAATCAGAAAGATTACGTTAGTAGTGAAACAGCAGAATGAACCCCCAACTATTCCGGCATGCAGAAAATGTCCTTGCAGCTGCAACCCAGTACTGGGAAACACCCATGCATCCTCACATTCACATACTCATACACACGACCAATTTAGTTCACCCAATTCACCTATAGAGCATGTCTTTGGATCGTGGGGGAAACCGGAGGAAACCCACGTGAACACGAGGAAAACATGCAAACTCCACACCGAAACTCCAACTGGCCCAGCCGGCACTGCAACCAGTGGCCTTCTTGCTGTGAGGCGACAGTGCTAACCACTGAGCCACCATGCCACCCTAGTTGCTAAAAAAGCCAAGACTAAAAGCTAATATGTAATAGGCTAATGCGTGCTTCATGAGACAGAGTTAGCATTACAAGTTTTGTTATGGTAAACAGATATTTTCATCTCCCCCATAGTAAGAAAATCTCTACTAATCACTGCGTCTCCAATAGCATACTACACTCACCGGCCACTTTATTAGATACACCTTACTAGTACCGAGTTGGACCCTCTTTTGCCATGAACTGCCTTAATCCTTCATGGCATATAGATTCAACAAGGTACTGGAAATATTCCTCAGAGATTTTGGTCCATATTGACAAAATAGCATCACGCAGTTGCTGGGATTTGTCGGCTACACATCCATGATGCAAATCTCCCATTCCACCACATCCCAAAGGTGCTCTATTGGATTGAGATCTGGTGACTGTGGAGGCCATTTGAGTACAGTGAACTTATTGTCAAGTTCAAGAAACCAGTCTGAGATGATTCGAGCTTTATGACATGGTGTGTTATCCTGCTAAAAGTAGCCATCAGAAGATGGGAACACTGTGGTCATAAAGCGATGGATGTTGTCAGCAACAAAGCTCAGGTACTGTGGCATTGACACAGTGCTCAATTGGTACTAATGGGCCCAAAGTGTGCCAAGAAAATATCCCCCACACCACTACGCCACCACCACCAGCCTGAACCATTGATGCAAGGCAGGATGGATTCATGCCTTCATGTTGTTGATGCCAAATTCTGACCCTACCATCCGAATGTCTCAGCAGATCAGCAGTTTCTGAAATACTGAAATACTCAACCAGCCTGTCTTGCGCCAACAACCATGCCACGTTCAAAGTCTCTTAAATCACCTTTCTTCTTCATTCTGATGATCAGTTTGAACTGCAACAGATCGTCTTGACCATGTCTACATGCCTAAATACAATGAGTTGCTGCCATGTGATTGGCTAATTAGAAATTTGCGGCAGTTAGACAGGTATACCTAATAAAGTGGCCGATGACTGTATACTCTATGCTCTTATGCACTTACACACTCAAAGGCATAGTATGAATTTAGTGTCGTCCCAAATGGAACACGAAAATTTTTTTACTAACCGGAAATTCAAACCGTATCCTAGATGGTTGCTAAATTAGTGAGGTAAATGACCAAACTACCAAATAATACCTGTTATGAATAAAACCGAATTCACCAATGTCAGTGCCACCCTCCACTTTTCACTTTGTGATCAACAGCCAGGGCTGAATTTTGGTCCCAGCCCACCCCTGCTCTGCCCATTCTGCTACGTGAGCAAAACGTAGAGTGTGAAGTGTCCGACATTCCATACTTTATATTAATGGTTGAATAAGTGCATCATTCTGGTATTTAAAGTGCACATAAAACAGATATCTTAGTGTGAATGCACTATTTATACTACAAAAAGGTGTAGAATAGTGCATAAGTGTGCAATTTGGGATGCACCTAATTTATCTGAAATCGTTTGTCATCACACACAAGATTCATGTGCAGTTTAATGATCGCACATGAAGCCCACGTAATTCAGACAAATAATGGTCTCTCGGGAGTTTATTTTGTATATGCTGTGGCCTGTCCTGCAAACAGATGGCTCACAGACAGACTGCCGCACCATGATGAATGCTTTAACACCTAAATTGGAATGTTGCCATGGAGATAATGGACCAGATTGACGAAACATAGTGCTCTTCAAAAATGCACATGAAAATGCTGTAACCTTAATAAAGATTTATTGAAAACAAGTTCTCAAATGACATTACAAAGCACGGATTGCATGCCATTCTGTGCATGTAAATTGATTTTTTTTTATTTGGCGTTGACGATGTTGCATAAGCCTGGTTGAGTGTGCCATGCATACATAACAATAGATGAGAATTATCAAGGAAAATTTGGCTGATGGTGATATTATGAATGTTTGTTATGACAAAACTGGATCACTCCCTTTATAAGCAGCTGAGTGTGCACTGCTGACAGCTTCATTGATTATAATGTGATCAATCTTGTTTGTCGTGTCACACCACTTGCTTGCAGTGTGGACACACTGTCAGACATTTGTTTTAACATCCTCCGTCAACATTTGTGGTTTGGTTTTTCTTTATTATTTCTTTTTGTCTCAAGTTTTAACCTTTTATTTAACTAATTTTAGATGCTGCCTTTTAATTTTTGCATTTTGAGTTTTATCAAATAGGAACAATAATAATAATAAAAAAATATATATGTATGTATTTATATTAAAACTATATATGTTATAATATGATGAACTTACGCAAGATCAGGTGTAAAAAGCTTGGTAAATGTTTATTTTTTTTACCCAAATTAATAATAAAGAAATGTGTAGATTACTTTAACTGTCAGTATCGATGCTTATATACAGTTATATACAGGTCAGTGTATTTTTTGGTCATTGGATTTTCACTTTAAAAACAGATATTAAAAAAAAGAGCCGTTCATAAATTCAAAAACGAATATTAAAATACGAAGCGTTTTTGTTTTTCATGGTGAAAAATGGAAAAG
>CAIGQZ010000427.1:26928320-26943004 GCA_903798205.1 Danio tinwini
GTAGAAAATAATCATTTTTGTAACATTTTAATGTGCTTTAACACACCTCCTTTCTAGACTGGAACGCCCATGAGTCCACAAAGCATCGCAAATGGATTTACTATTTAAACAACATGGCGCAAAGTGGGAAAATTAGGGTTGCGCTGGTCTGAAAATAGCAACAAATCACGCCAAACACGTCTTGCACCTTTTTGCACCAGGTGTATGATAGGACCCGAAGTGTTTAAAAGAGTCTTGAGCACCTTGATTAGTGGCATCAGCTGTGTTTGATTAGGGATGGAGCAAAACTGTGCAGAGCTGCATCCAGGAATCCAGTTTGAGACCTATGCTCTAGAGTATACACTGATTTCAGATATACAGTGTGTGGGTGTGTGTGTGTATACATACACTTTAGAATGATGTACCAAAAATAAAAACAAACGGATTGTTTCTTATTGTACGGATTGCTGCTGTTGGGTAGTTTTGAATTTAAAAACGAAATCCAAAAAAAAAAAAAAAAGTATAAAAACTAATGAAAAGTATAAGCGTGTTTGAGTTGTAGCCATGAGAGCATTAGAGCACGGTGTATTTGGGAATGTGGGAGAAAAGTCGGTTTTGTATATATAAAAAAGATAAATATATATATAAATATACAGTATATATGTTTGCTTGTTTGTGACGTCACTGTCCACAGACAGAGAGAAAGGGTTCAACTCTTTTCTCTCTCTCTCTTTCTCTCTCTTTTCTTCTATAGGGGTTTTGGGGCTGTTTGCCTTTGTATTGATATGTTTTGTTTTTATTTGTTACAAAAAGGTGCAAACTAAAAAGTGAACTTCCTTCTCAAGATTGTGTCTTGTTGAGAAATGGTGTCTTGAATATGATCCCAACCCGCACCCACCGAAGTCGGCTCTGCTTTCTGTGCAGTTCCACCTTTTTTTATTTTTTTTTTTATTTCTGTGTTTTTTTCCCTCTTGATATTCGCCGTCTTCTGTGAACGCCGGTGGCGGGACATAGAGAACGTGCTGCACTTCCGAATGTTATGTGAAAGACTCTACGGTGCTGTCAATCTCACTGATGTGAATTTTTGCGCTACAAAAACACGCTTTCAGATTTTTGTCCCGGCGCTGCGCTTGTCACAGTCTATGATGTCACCGCGGGGGTAGATGTACTACTTTTTGTTTTGTATATATGGGTTATGTACCGTACGCAGAGTACAAACGGCTGAAGCCTTAAGACATACAAATGTATGGAAACAGTAGATGTTATCAGAACCCATCGCCAGTCATTCCCACTGATCGTGACTGCGTCTCAGGTGTTTCACACCTTTCCAAATATACATCAACACACACACACACACACACACACACACACACACACACACACACTCATTCTTGAACATATACTGCCTCTTCTAAGCTAAATTGAAAAGAGGTTTATGTCTGTTTTACATCCAATCAGAAAATGGACATTTCTATGCTGTTACTTTTTAAGAATTGGGCTACTTTGGTGTTGACTGCTAAATATGTGGTTAAAGGAATGAACTTAAAATAAAAAAACTGAAACTGTACAGATTGTGTTGCTGTTTATTATTCTAAAGTCCATCTTTTATGGAGAGATTTAATTAAATCAGTGGCAATTACCAACCTACATCACACAAGACGTCACACGGGTCCCCGGTTGCCAAAAAATGACCGTCTGCAATAGCAAACATGTGGTGTTTTGCGGTAGGATGCCAAATTCAAAAGTCCAAAAACAGAAAACTTAACTTTTACCATACACCACACTGTTTTCAATGCCGACTGCAGACGTCTTTGGCTAAAAGGGAGCTGAATGAAGTGACGACCTAATTAAAAATGCTGGACTCTGCAGTTCTCATGTTATATCAGGTAAGTTCACGCTATGCTGAATCATATACACTACTCGTTTTTGATTGCAGCAATGATTTCGACAAAACAGTTACATATGGTTAATTAAACTGCGGACACTGAATGCTTAGAATGAAACGTAAAAGTGTAAGTTATTACAGTTGGTTTTATATTCACACATTCATTCATTCACAACTTGTGACACACTCCCTATATTGTTCACCACAGCACTTGAAAACAACATTAACACTTTTATTACAATATTTATTGACTGTGAACAATGTTGTACTTTGATAGTCATTGGCTGCTAATATGATTTCGCTCTTTAGAGTTTGTAAATAATACTTTTATGAAATTATATTATTAAGGCGAAAGTCTAATTGTGCGAATATAAAATCAACTTTACCTTTATATGCAAGTTCACATACCCTGGGCCGGCCGTACAGGTGCAATTTGCTGTCAGAATGCAGTTGTTCTGCTTGTTGATGATCATCCTGGCCTTGTATAACGTTAGCTCCATCTTTTTTTCCTTGTCTTTGGCTCAGCAGAACCTCGGTTTTTAGCACTACATAGTTTTGAATCTGGTAATCAGGGAACATTATTTATTGCACATGACCACACAGAACACAATTGTTGGCATCCAAACACTTGGCAAGATTAACTCTCAGGATGGCGCCGCGGATGGCTGCCTCGGTGTGGAGCTCTTCAGTGTTTGCACTATTTCTGTTAGTCTGTCCTGTTTTATGTTTATTAAACACGATCAGTTATACCAGGGATGAGCTGCTGAACATTCGGCAGTGCACACCAACTAATCACCAACTGGATTTTGATTTCTCTGGCGTTTTGCGGAACATTGTCATCGGCGGAGCAGCTGCTTTGTGGAAGAAATACAAGACCCGGCGGCGTGGGAAAAGAGCCGGCGCGCTCGTCAGGCTGAGACAGCGCGGCTTCAGAACAGCGCTGCCTAGCATCCATCTAGCGAATCTCCGCTCGCTTCCTAACAAAATGGACGAACTACTTCTGCTCTCACGCGAAAACAAGAACTTTAACAACTCTGCTGCGCTGTGTTTCACAGAAACCTGGCTGAACAAAGCCATTCCGGACAGCGCATTACACTTACCGGACTTTCAGCTGTACAGAGCAGATCGCGATACGGAGTCAACGGGCAAAACACGCGGTGGTGGGACATGCTTTTACATCAACAGGAGATGGTGTACGGATGTAACTGTGTTAAAGAAGATGTGCTGTCCTGATGTGGAAGCGCTTTTCATTAACTGTAAGCCGTTTTATGCACCGCGGGAGTTCTCCTCGTTCATTCTCGTCTGTGTTTACATTCCACCACAAGCACACGTGAGGACTGCGTTACAACAGCTGTCTGATCTGATCACAGAGACTGAACAACGACACCCGGACTCTGCTTTTATCATTCTCGGTGACTTTAATCAGGCAAAACTCACACACGAGCTGCCTAAATTCAAACAGCACATCACATGCCCCACCAGAGACAATAACATTTTGGATCATTGCTACACCACAATAAAGGATGCATATCGCTCTGTCGCCAGAGCAGCTTTAGGACTCTCCGACCACTGCCTGGTTCATCTTATACCAACTTACAGGCAAAAACTTAAAACTACTAAGCCAGTATTAAGGACTGTTAAGAGATGGACCAACGACACAGAGCAGGTCTTACAAGCCTGTTTTGAATGCACTGATTGGAGTGTTTTTGAAGCTGCATCCACCAACCTAGACGAGCTCACAGAGACTGTAACATCATACATCAGTTTTTGTGAGGAGTTATGCATCCCTACCAGGACCTACTTATCATTTAACAATGATAAACCATGGTTTACACCAAAACTTAGACAGCTTCGTCATGAAAAAGAGGATGCCTACAGGAGCGGGGACAGGATTTTATACAATCAGGCCAGGAACACACTGACAAAGGAGATTGGTGTGGCCAAGAAAAGCTATGCCAAAAAGCTGCAAAACCAGTTTTCTGCCAACGACCCTGCATCAGTGTGGAAAGGCCTAAAAGACATCACAAATTATAAAACGCCATCCCCCAGTATCGACTGCAACAAACATCTTGCAAACGAGCTGAATATCTTCTATTGTAGATTTGACACCTCTGACCAGACACCTCACACCCACCCGGATCATCTTCCTACACAGCCATCAACACCTCCAGCCATCTCCCTCTCACCCCCTGCACTTCAGATCAGTGAGGATAATGGGCATCAGATCCTCAGTAAACAGCCATCAACACCTCCAGCCATCTCCTTCTCCACCCCGGCACTTCAGATCAGTGAAGATAATGTGCGTCAGATCTTCAGTAAACAGAGGAGAAGAAAAGCACCAGGTCCAGATGGTGTTTCACCAGCCTGTCTGAAAACTTGTGCGGACCAACTGGCTCCCATTTTCACACAGATCTTCAACAGCGCAAAGTTCCATCCTGCTTCAAATGCTCCACCATCATCCCAATACCAAAGAAACCAAAGATCACAGGACTCAATGACTACAGACCTGTTGCCTTAACATCTGTGGCCATGAAGTCATTCGAAAGACTGGTGCTAGCTTATCTGAAGGACATCACTGGACCTTTGCTGGACCCCCTGCAGTTTGCCTATAGAGCAAACCGGTCTGTGGATGATGCAGTCAACATGGGACTGCATTATATCCTAGAACATCTGGACAAACCAGGGAACTACGCAAGGATACTGTTTGTGGACTTCAGTTCTGCCTTTAACACCATCGTCCCATCACTGCTCGAGAACAAACTGACCCAGCTGTCTGTCCCTAGCTCTGTCTGTCAATGGATCACCAGCTTTCTGACAGATAGACAACAGCTAGTCAGAATGGGCAAAATCACATCCGACAGCCGCACCATCAGCACTGGTGCCCCCCAGGGATGTGTTCTCTCCCCACTGCTCTTCTCCCTGTACACAAACGACTGCACTGCAAAAGACCCCTCCATTAAGCTCTTGAAGTTTGCGGATGACACTACTGTTATCGGCCTCATCCGGAACGGTGACGAGTCTGCATACAGACAGGAGGTGGAGCGGCTGGCTTTATGGTGCAGATACAACAACCTGGAGCTGAACACGCTCAAAACAGTGGAGATGATAGTGGACTTTAGGAGAAACCCCCCTGCACTCCCCCCACTCACCATCATGAACAGCACTGTGGCTGCAGTAGAGTCATTCAGGTTCCTGGGCACCACCATCTCTCAGGATCTGAAGTGGGACATTCACATAGACTCCATTGTAAAGAAAGCCCAGCAGAGACTGTACTTCCTTCGTCAGCTGAGAAAGTTCAACCTGCCACAGGAGCTGCTCGTACAGTTCTACTCAGCTGTCATCCAATCCATCCTCTGCACTTCAATCACCGTCTGGTTCAGCTCAGCTGCCAAAACCGACCTCCGTAGACTACAGCGAATAGTCCGGACTGCTGAACGAATCACTGGCACTACCCTTCCCACACTTCAAGAACTGTACTCTTCCAGAGTGAGTAAAAGGGCTCGTAAAATCACTCTGGACGCCTCACACCCAGCACACTACCTGTTCGAACTGTTACCGTCTGGTCGGCGCTACAGAGCACCAAGCACAAAAACAGATAGACACAGGAAAAGTTTCTTTCCTCAGGCCATCTACCTCATGAACAGTTAAATATTCCCCTACTGTGCAATAAACGTGCAATACTTTCTCATACGCACTTGTACACAGCACCTTATAACCTGTATATTTACAACATATCTGTACATACATTCAACATCCAGATCTTTTTGACTGACTGCATCTCTGTTTAATGTTTATTGCCTTTTCTTTTCTTGTATTTAATTTTGTGTTGTCACTCGTCACTTTATGTACACTGAAAGCTTCTGTTGCCAAAACAAATTCCTTGTGTGTGTGAAGCACACTTGGCAATAAAACTGATTCTGATTCTTGTAGGCCTTTAACTTCTCTCTTGTAAAATCCCTTGGAGCTTCAATGAGATTGTATATTTGGGACTGGATGCTTGGTCATTTCGTCTTATTCAATATCCATTGGAAGGGTGCTATCGCAAATGGACCTGTCAGACGAACGCTGCTCACTTTAACGTTAACTTTGCTGAATCACTGTGCTTATTACTGTGTGACAAGCTGTTATAATACGCTGAAAGCATTATGTAAATAATATATATATTATGTAATCAATATATCTTATTTCTAAGACAGCAACAAACTCTGTACCACATCGGATGTCATTCCCTCAATGTAAATGCTAGCGCTCCCGCTTTTTTCTGCCACCTCTCTGCGCGCGCATCCTGAATGTTTACAAACATGGTAATTGGTCTATAGGAAAGGTAATGCTCACTTCATTTGGTTGTTAAGTGTGACGTCATGCGAAGTGGCTTTCGAATCTAATCGCTCTATCAAACTGTATGAGGAGACTCAACAAATGGTAATAATAAAGATTTTTAAAGCTATGTAATGCTTTCGAAATTCACGATTGCTATTTATATATACAAGCCTAATATCCGATGGCCAGAAAGTGATTATTTTGTATAAATTGTTAAAAGATTGGTATTTGTGATGCAGCAAGTCCAAAGACTGGTGTGTACACCATGATTTTATATAAAATTCACTTTAAAGTGTGATAGGACTAAAAAGTGGTCATAAACAAGTATTTTCTCAATTCAAATGAGTAGCGGCTTGGACCCGGAAGCAGTATTTCATACGTCACGACTTGAGCAGATTGGTGCATTTTCTTAAAAGGACAGTTCACCCAAAAATGAACATTTTCTCAGCATTTCCTCTCACTCAAGTGGTTCCAAACTTTTGTGAATTTTAATTCGTCTGTTGAACAACACGAGATATTCTGAAGAATGCTGGAAAAAAGCAGCTATTGACTTTTTTTATAGTAGGAACAATAGATAGTAGTGGAAGTCCCCATAATTCTTCACAATATCTCGTTGTGTGTTCAACAGAAGGACGAACGTGGAGGTTGAGAAAATGTCTAGAACTGTCTGTTTCTCATTTTAACATGATTGCATTATGCTAAACTGACTTAAAACGGTTACTCTTTGACTTAACATTTAAAAATGTTTCAATCAAGTTGCTCAGTCAAAAACTGTTGTGATTGAATAAAGATTCACTCAAAAAATGTTTTGTTTTTTTTTTGCTCGTTCAAACTACTCATTTAAAATAAGCTGAATCAACACAATTCTTGAGATTTCATTGGGACAACTTAACTTTTTAATGTTCAATCCACATAAATTTGTTAAAAGTGTTAAGTTAACTTAATTGATTTGTATTGGGACAACATGAATGAATTGTGTGGAACCCAGCATTTTTTACAGTGTTGTAACTAAAAATACATGAATAGATTAATAGATAATAATCACGTTTTATTTAAATGATTTTTGTTGATTAATTCCTAGCTTTTGTAGAAGTGTATGCACTTAAACTCAGCAAGCCACTTGCTCGATTTGCAAAATACAAATGTGTCTTATGTAAAAGAATGGAACGAGTTTAGTTCTGTTAAATGATTCATTCTAGCAGTTTGAAACTAAATGAAAAAATAATCAAATGAACCAGATGAGAACTTGTTGATTCAATGAGATTTAAGCTCTTCATATGAACGACTTTCTCTGGTGGCGGTATGCACTTATAAGCTGGTTCGCATATGCACCAATAAAACCGCATAAGAAGTCACTGCGCATGCTTAGCTTAACAGACTGAACTTTTGAAATCCTGCAGTTGCGGTGTTCCACATATATATGGACAACTTATTCTTGGCACAAGTAACTTGGAGGCGAAAACAAAAATGTACTTCGAGTTAATTTTGCATGTAGATGATTTTTTTTTTTGCACTGTTCCCTTTAAACAAGCTACTGGAGTGAACACTGGTGCATGAGCTTGAACAAGACTGATGATGTAGGGATTAAATGAAGAAGATGCACATTTGTAGCTGGACAGAAGCTCTCCTAGACAGCGGTTATAACACTGTTCCTTTAAATGGGGTGCTAGAGCAAGTAAGCTCGAGGTGGAACAATCATTCATTCACTTTCTTTTTAGCTTAGTCCCTTTATTAATCTGTGGTCGCCACAGCGGAATGAAACGCCAACTTATCCAGCATGTGTTTTTACGCAGCGGACTTCTTCTAGCTGCAATCCATCACTGAAAAGCACTCATAAACACTCATTTACTAAGGACAATTTAGCTTACCCAATTCACCTATACCACGTGTCTTTGGACTGTGGGGAAAACCGGAGCACCCGCCAACGCGGGGAGAACATGCAATCTCCACACCGAAATGCCAACTGGCCCAGCCGAGGCTCGAACCAGTGACCTTCTTGCTGTGAGGTGACAGCGCTACCCACTGCGTCACCGTGCAGCCCGTAGAACAATCATTGATGCTCAATCTTCTTCCTGCGGCGCTACAGCCCGTGTGGAGCCCTGGCCTCTTCCACCACTCCTCTCCAACCTTCCCAATCCAAAGCCTGCTTTCTCCAAGCTTGCACTCTTAGAGTACGTAGATCATCTTCTACGTCATCTGCGTGGCCTACCAGGAACGTCTCCTTCCTTCTAGTTTTAGCTTGTCTGTTCTTTTAACAGCTCCTTGTTCGGGCAGTCTCTCTAAGTGGCCCAGTCATCTTAAACGGTTCCTCTTTATTTCCGTGACCAGGCTTGGCTTTGCATACATGTCTGCCACTTCTGCATTATTCCTTATCTGCCATTCACCTTGGTCACACTTCGGTCCATAAATCCTCCTTAGGATCTTCCTCTCCCATGCGTTAAGAAGCCGTTTGTCCCAAGTATTGATGCTCAATACATCTTTTTTTTTCTTTTTTTGTAATTGGTATTTTATTAAATACCATTGTTTTCTCTCTTATTTTACAGCTTTAAAAATGTTATTTACAAATGCCCTTGTGATCATTTAATGTTTATTTTATGTTAATGTATACATTTCTTTCTTTTTTTTTGTCTCACGCCATGGTTTAACTGAACTGCCAAAATGATACTTTGAGGTGTATTGTGAGGATGTGAGGCAATATAGATATATATTTGGTGAAATCACAGCATGTTAAGAACTTCAATGCTGCCAGCTTATAGACAAATCTAATTGAAGCAACAAAATAGTTTGTATTACCTTACATGGACAAGACCGAAACTTGATGTAACAAGGACGAATCTTGTTGAGTTGAAGTGCTCTACTGACATTGAGCATATATGAATACATTTAATCAGATAAAACCAACACAAACATTTGAATTCAATTAGCTGCAAAGAAGTTACACAGACCAATTAAAACCATGTTGAAATTACAAGTTTATAATAATAGCAACGCAAATAGCAACGCAATCTCACGACAATTCGTAACTTTTTGATTTAGTGGCTAATTTGTATGAGTTTGTACGATCTAATTCATACAATTTAGTACGATTTGCTCATCACCCAATGACTGTTAGGGTTAAGGGTGGGGTTAGGTGCCACGCCTCCTTTTTAAAATCGTACATTTTCCTACGACTGAACTCGTACGAATTTGTACGAATTAGCCACTAAACTGACAAAACGTAAAATACTTACGTTTCCTTGTGAGATCAGGCTGGAAATAGGGCTGATATTCATTAAGGTATAATATCTACACTGGAAAAACTATTTTTTGTGTGGTGAAATCTAATATATTTACTGTAGTAATTTGTAGACTATAATATTAAAGGTCAAGGATAACTAGAATTTCTTACACTGTAAAACCCAAAAAGTTAAGGTAACTCGAACCATTTAAGGAAACTGATTGCAACAAACCATTTAAGTTCAAAAACTAATCCTAATGAGTACTGTGAACTTAATTCATTTGAGTAAACGAAGCAATTTGAGCACAATAAAACCCAATAAATGAAGAGAACTCAAACCAACTGAGTACTGTAAAACCCAATAAGGCAACTCAAACCCTTTGAGGAAACCGATTGCTACAAACCATTTGAGTTAAACTTATCTATATGAGTACTGTGAACGTCATTTGAGTTGAAGTAATGAGGTATTTAATTAATTCATTACCTTCAACACTGAGATCAAAACTCTTTTCTAATGAGTAGAATTAACTTTGTCAATTTTGAGTTAACTACACTCATTTATTTTGATAAAGTCGACTGTTGGCTTGTGTAAGTAAAATGTTCAACAAAAAACATTAATTCAAGTTAAATAGAAATATTTAAATCATGTGTAATCAACTGTTTATGATAAATAAACACAAATGTTTCAATCGGTTATTCAGTTATATTTGATTTATATTTTATTTTTGTATTATATAGAATTTTATTTCCAGCCCATTTCATTCACTGTAAAAAATTCCACACATAATAGTTCCACACAATCCTTTTGGGGATCGTGTTAAACTAATGGTTTTTACAGTTTAAGGTGGATTGAAAATAAAACAATTAAGCTTTTCCAAAAAAAATCTCAAGAATTGTGTTGTTAAAAAATCATTTTTTAAATCACTAAATAATTGGGAATTTAAATATTTAATATTAGGGCTGCACAATATATGGTTTGAGCATATCGCAATATGTCACATCGCAAGATATGCAATGTTGAGTTAGGATTTATAGATGAGCAGGAACCACAGGTCAAAACACAGGAGATTTGTGGAGACACTGCAGAACTTAAGCACAATAGAGTGAAAGTTAATCATCTGCATGTGCTTTCCGGTTTCCAAAATGCATCACAAACTGCTTGAGAAACTGTTCTACGATGATAATTGGTGATGAAATAAATGATGTTCAATAAGATGTACTTGTGTTTACTAACTGTTGATTCAGTTAAACATGCATTTTGAACTGTAGGCCTACATAAGCTTGAAACAGCGATTTTTGATTACCTTAATCCGACTAAAGTCATAACTCAACTAAACAGAAATGGAATTAAGATGTGGAGTATGCATATATTAGTGGCAATATTGAAGTAAACACCGCAATCAAACTATTACCGTCATGTAGGACTTTTCGCCATATTTTCCAACAAGATCCACACACGTGGCTGTCAGTAAAGGACCACACTCACGCACACACACACACACACATCACAAAATGCGGAAGATTTTTTTCTTTCCATTCGGCATGCGTTATTAAATTTCATAACACTCTCACCAGTCCTTACTCCTTATTTGTGTCTAATACCCAGTTTGCCACGGGGGCATAAATTAAATGTTCATGAGTGAAAGTTAAACTGCTGAACTGCAGTTAAAGTCACACAAAATTACAGGTAAACACCTTAATTATATTATTGTCTATTAAGGCAAATAACTAGATTACAGATGTCCATGTAAGTGTAGTCAGTAGTGTCCTTAAAGTAAGTCAAAGATCCAGAAGGGGCATTCTGCTGATTTAATTCAGAAGGGCACTTTTGGTCACCGGTCAGGTACACATCTGAGATAAAATATCAAGGCAAAAGTCATCATGGCATGCGTAGAATAGACCCAGCTCCCAACCCAACTTTGAGAATAGATTAACTGCGATATTTTTTTTGAGTCTTGCGTTAATGCAGCATGTTAACGCAGATAACGGCCCACCACTTATATATATATTTATTTATATTTATAGATATATATCGCAATAAAATAAATACCTCAATGTCTAATTTTTCCAATATCGTGCAGCCCTATTTACTATTATTATTTTTTTGGGGTTCCACACAGTTTCTTCATGTTGACCCAACATGTTAACTTGTTTTTATTTGTGGTTTGACCATAAAACAATAAAGTTGTCCCCCAATAAACTAAAGAGTTGTTTTGTTTCAACTGATTTTTAAATAAGTATTCTGAACAAGCAGCAAAAGAAAAATAATAATTGAGTGAGTAAAACACAAACATGCAGCCTATTCTGATCCATAAAGCATCCACAGTATCATCAAGATCCTTTTCATTCCTTTAAATTAGTTAGTTCTTCATACAAGCAAAACCTTATTTTAATAACTCAAAGGTATGAAATCCTCGACAAGCAGACTATGACTGTGCTGACATTCCAGTTAATATTAATTACATGTAAAAATGTCGGTTTTGCTCTCTGGCCCCACAGATCTTCTAATATGCGGTCGAGCATCTGAATATAGCTAGATCATATCTCAACTGTCAGTCAATAACCAGATGAGAGAGGAGGATGGAGGATGAAGCGGGGGAAGGGCAGGTGTGGTTTTTAGATCAGACTAAGAAGAAAGAGAGAGGAAGCTCTCGGGGTTTGACCAGTCCAGTTGGATTAAGGCTGCAAAGCTATAATGCGTAAAGGTCACCATGATGGACCCCTTCCCACTCTCTTCTTCCTCAGGCTTCTTAGTGTTGCTGCGTATATAAAAAGAGAGAGAGAGAATCTGTCAGAAAATGCTTGGTGTTCATTCATTCGTCAGTTATAAGAACTGAATAAATGAAATTGGCCGTAGTTTATGTGTGTAAATGAGTGTGTATGGGTGTTTTGCAGCTGGCTGGGCATCCACTGTGTAAAACATAAGCTGAAATAGTAGGTGGTTCATTCTGCTGTGGCAACCCCTGATGAATAAAGAGACTAAGCCGAAGGAAAATAAATTAATGATATGTACATAAAAATGTACACTTTTCCCCCCAATGCAATTATGTATCTATATTATGTTTAAAATATTTAAAGGGATTTTTCAAATACAGAATATAGTGCATCAAAAGCTAATTTTGTTTTTAAATGTAATTTTTCACTGTTATAATTTGTAGTTGAATCTATATTTACTAAAAATTATTCCTAAAATGTGACAAGACAGAGTTCACCCAAACATGTACTCACTCTGAAGAATGTTAGAAACCTGTAACCATTGACTTCTATAGTAGGAAAAACAACTACTTTGGAAGTCAATGATTACAAGTCTTCAACATTATTCAATATATCTTATTTTGTGTTCAACAGAACAAAAATAGAGGAACAGAATTTTCAGTTTTGGGTAAAAAATAAAATAAAATAAATGCTTGCAAAGCAGAAATATTGGCTAAAGTAATCTTGATTACTGGAAAACAAGTCAAAGATATTGATAGGAAATATATAGGTGCAGTGCAGTTACTGTAGTCTCGGGTATAGAGAGAATAGAGTGCAAAGGTAGTACAGAGGATTAGCAGCAATTTGTGGGTCAATATTTCTGACAGGATCTCAGCATTAGCGGGTCTGAGCGTGTGTTTGTTTGTGCGTGAGTGTGAGTCTGTTTGACCCGCTGCTCCACCCTTGGCTGTCAGATTACACAAATCCACCAGCTTATCCAGCAGCAGAGACCTTCACTTCTCCATGTACAGCAGTGTGTTCATCACTGACATCACTAACACACACACACACACACACACACACACACACACACACACACACACACACACACACACCACAGTACGACTCCTGTGGGAATCAGCAGAACCGCACTGATACTGGTGGATTTATATATATATATATTATATAGGTATATATGGATGGATGAACAAATGTTGATAAATGTATATATAATTGGATGGATGGACAAACATGGATGGATGAATGAAAAAGATGGGTGGACAATATGGAAGGTTGGATGGATGGACAAATATAGAAAGGATGAATGGATAGATGGACAATATGAAAGGATGAATGGATAGACAAATATGGAAAGGATGAATGGATATATGGATGATGGACAGGTTTGGACTGATGGATGAATGGATAAGATGATGGCTGGATGGATGGACAAATATAGATGGATGAATGAAAAAGATAGATGGACAAATATGGAAATGATGGATGGACAATATGGAGGGATAAATAAATGGATGGACAAATATGGAAGGATGAAAGGATATATGGATGGATGTACAAAGATGGATGAATAAAAAAGATGGATGGACAATATGGAAAGGATGGATGGATAGATGGACAGGTTTAGACTGATGGATGAATGGATAATATGATGAATAGATAGATGGATGGACAATATGGAAGGTTGGATGGATGGACAAATATGGAAAGGATTAAAGAATAGATGGACAATATGAAAGGATGGATGTATGAACAAATATGGAAAGGATAGATATTTGGATAAATGGACAGATTTGGACTAGTGATGGATGGATGGATGAATATTTATAGAGAGATGGACAAGATGGATGGATGCAGAATAGACAAATAAGAATGGATGGATTATTGAATGGATGAATAGGTGGACAAATGGACAAACATGAATGAATGGACAGATGGATGAATTGAAATATGAATGGATGGACTAATGTATATATAATTGGATGGATGACTAGGTGGATTTAATAATAGACAGGCAGATGGATATAGATGGATGGATTAGTGGACATATATAGATGGCTGGATAAATGGATGGACAAATGTGGACATATATATTGATGGACGGATGGATGGATTAATGGACAAATATGGATGGATGGACAGACGAATGTGTGGATCGACTATTAGGTGGATATATAGATGGATGATGGGTGGGTGAGTGGACAAAGGTGGAAATAAGGATAGATGGATAAATAGATAGGTATAGATGGATGGATCAATGGACAAATATGGATAGATGGACAGGCAGATGTATGGATAGACAAATGGGTATAGATGAACGGGTGGATGGACAAATGTGGACATATATGGATGGATGGATGGATGGATGGATGGATGGATTGACTGCATCAGAATCTGGTGGTGGACAGTGCTCTGCTTCTGCTGTGGGTCAGTGTGTTTAATTCTACTGTCCATCATGGTTACTGAAGCTGCAGGTGCTCTGCTTGTGTGTGTGTTTGTGTGTGTGTGTGTGTGTGTGTGTGTGTGTGTGTGTGTGTGTGTGTGTGTGTGTGTGTGTGTGTGTGTGTGTGT
>CAIGQZ010000427.1:26954616-27015626 GCA_903798205.1 Danio tinwini
GTGTGTGTGTGTGTGTGTGTGTGTGTGTGTGTGTGTGTGTGTGTGTGCGTCTCTCTCTCTTTGTCTCTCTCTCTTTCTGTCAGTATACAGATAGAGACAGGAGCTCAGAAAGCGCTGACTGAATCCAGAGACCCGCAGTGAGTCTCGGGGGGTTTGTGTGCTGTGATGGTGAGGTGTGGCTCTCCAATACTCATGACTCAGCATCAGTGTGTGAAGAAAACTTTCATGTGCATTTTTGTCACACACAGCTTTGACGCGTCTTCTGTGAGTGTTTGCAGATGCACTGTGGGGCCTGAGCTGAATGCAGAATAATAAGTCTGTTTGAGTCTGTACAGGACTCTGCATCAAATCAAAGAGGGTCATCGGGTTGAGACCTCTGTGTCTCATTTAGTATTCAGACACTGCAGAGGCTCAGCCTGCCACCCGCAGTACAACACACACACACACACACACACACAGACACTCCCTCCCACTGCAACATGCTTCAGTCACATGCAGTATCTCTGCACACACATGTGAATGTATAGGGTACTGAGAATTCAGATTTTATTTATTTTTTATTTTATTAATTTAATAACGTTTATTTCATTATTGTTTATTACTGAGGATTGTTTTTATTGTAATTAGTTTTATTATAAATAGATTTGTTTATTTATTTGTTTATTAAGATTTGGTACCATGGGTTGCAGCTGGAAGGGCATCCGCTGTGTAAAACATATGCTGGATAAGTTGGCGGTTCATTCCGCTGTGGCGACCCCAGATTAATAAAGGGACTGAGCTGAAAAGAAAATTAATGAATGAATGATTTGGTACTTTCCATTTAAATAGTGTAAAACTATTTGTACCTAAAAATATATATATATAAAAATATATATATAAACACTTAATGTCAAGTACAGTTACGCTCTTCTTCTTTTTTTCTATGTTATTTAATATTTGTATGTATTGCCATAGTATGACTGGGTGCTTAAGTTCTATTTAAGTAATAACAATACTTATTATTAATCATAATAATAATAATAAAAGGAAACAAAAAATAATGGTTTCAATTATTGTTTTATATTTTATACATTAACTAGTTTAGATACATACATTTTATTAATATTTTTGCATCAGCTATTTTTTTTGCCTAAGTTCTATTCAATTATTATAAAAAAAGTTATTTTTTTATTAGTAGTAGTGTTTGTTTTTGATGTACTTGTTTAGATATGTATGCATCTCCTTTGTATTTATATTTTCACTTATATGTTTGTTTTTGCATTGTAATAGTATGCTTTGCTGCTTAATTTCTATTCAAATAATGCTAAAAAAAGACTATAAGCAATATGCACTTGCACTAACTTTTCGAGCTCGACACTTTGCATTATTTGACCTTTATTTATCCTCACTTTTAGCCTCCTCGTGCTGCCAATCTCGATCGCATGAAAAGCCGTTGAGTGGCCACAAAAGGCCGGGCGGTGAATGAGCGATCTCTCTCCCGGGACTCTTGTGTTTTTGCTCAGGGTTGCAGGTTTCCCCCTCCACCAGCACCACCGCCCTGCGTCAGATGATGCGTTGCCTATAAAACCCGCCGGTGTGCCATCCCGACTGGCACTCTCACACACTCTCTCTTTCTGTCTCTATCTTCCACATCCACACACACTTCACTCACTCGCTCTGTGATCTCAAGCCTCCAGCATGAGTTATTCCGGCGACATCTACACGAGCAGCTCCTACAGGAAGATCTTCGGGGATGCGCCTCGCCGCGTGCCAGTGGGCAGCAGCCCGTCCCGGGTGACGGTGAGTTACCGCTCCGCACCCCAGCAGCAGCAGCACCGCACCTATGGCTCTCCGTCCCCCATGATCACGTCCTCCAGTTACCGAAGCAAACTTGCCTCCGGCCGCGGAGCTTTCCAACCGGACAACGTGGACCTGACGCAGACAACCGCCATCACCAACGAGCTGAAGATCATCCGCACCAACGAGAAGGAGCAGCTGCAGGGCCTGAACGACCGCTTCGTGACGTTCATCGAGAAGGTGCACAACCTCGAGCAGCACAACAAAGTTTTGGAGGCGGAGGTGGCCCTGCTGCGCCAGCGCCACAACGAGCCATCGCGCCTGCACGACCTGTACGAGCAGGAGATCCGCGAGCTACGCGCGCGCGTCGAGGAGCTCGCGCACGAGAAGAGCCAGATGCACCTGGACTGCGTGCAGATGAACGAGGCGCTGGAGCGCGTCAAGGACAAGCTGGACGAAGAGGCGCGGGCTCGGGAGGAGGCCGAGAACAGCCTGAAGGGTTACCGCAAGGACGTGGACGACGCCACCCTGTCCCGCCTGGAGCTCGAGAAGAAAGTGGAGTCGCTGCTGGACGAGATCGCGTTCTTGAGGAGAGTGCACGAGGAGGAGCTGCAAGAGCTGCAGGCGTCACTCCAGGCCACACAGGTACGAGAGCACTTATGGATTATATGTATATATGTATAAAAAATTATTAATTGGATTTACTAATTGTGTTTAAAGGTAAGTGGTTGCAAGCTATTTATATGAGCTGAATTTAAACTAACAAATTAAGTTGAATATTACTCTATTTAATTTGTTTAAATTCAGCGCATAGAAATTGTTTGCTGCCACTTACCTTCATCCTTACCTTACCTTAATCATGTTTTTAGTGTGGGAGACCAGCTAGAGACTATGAAATAGTAGCAAAGTTATGTCTTAAATGGATAGTTCACCCTAAAAAAAATAATTACCTAATTTATTCTCCCTCATGTGATTTTAAACCTTTATGAGATTCTTTCTTCTGTTGAACACAAAAGAAGATATTTTGAAGAATGTCATCAACTTAGTAGGTAAAAAGGAATACCATGGAAGTCAATGTGTCCCAGCATTCTTCAAAATTTCTTCTTTTGAGCCAAATAGTTTTTAAACAAGTCAAGAGTGAGTAAATTATAATTTTTGGGTGAACTATCCCTTTAATACCATTAAAAGAAAACTACTTTTAGATCCTATACATACACTCAAATAATTATAATTTTTTTGCTTGTTCAAACTACTTATTTAAAATTAGCTGAATTAACACAATTCTTGAGATTTTATTGGGACAACTTAATTTTCTTATGTTCAATCCACATAAATTTGTTAAAAATGTTAAGTTAACTTAATCGATTTGTGTTGGGACAATATGAATGAATTGTGTGGAACCCAGCATTTTTTACAGTGTATATACATAATGACATAAAATATTTGATCAATTATTGCATAACACAAGCATTTAAAAAATCAGAGAAAATATAGAAATAAAGCTCCAAAAATGCATTGGATCCAAATATTACATATAGCCAGTTTAAAAAAATATTGAAATCACTATTCAATAAACACATTATTATAAAGAATTTTTAAATGTGTGCATCTTATTTGATAAGACAGCACTATGAAAAGCACAGAAATCTTCTGTTTTTCAGAAGTCTTTAATATACTATTTTCATAAATATTTCACATCATACGGTTTTGCAGTGTCATTCATGACCATGTGATTTAATCAGTGGCATAAAGCTGCAGATTCACATATTCATTCATTTAAAAAAAAAAATAAACCATAACAAATTTCCTGTATATATTTAAACTATTACCTTGTGATATTAAATATGAGAGAATGGACCATTGGTTTGCATCAAAGGAAGTCTTTTTAAAAGTCAAGTAGTATCTTACATTGCATAATTCAACTTATTCCAGATATAATAGAAGTGCTGTGTGTTGAGAGATGGCGTGGGCATGCGTATGATGACTGTGCAGTGTCATTGAGGGCAGTATGGTGAAATTTACAGCACTGCAGCTCAGACGCGGTACTGAGACCCTGCACTGCAGCAGCACCTCCACTAAAATATGCATTTATAACACCAGTCCCTTCTTATGCAGCTTTAACATCAACTGAAGCACATTTACTCAGACTAAACAGAAGCGCTAAAGGAGTCATTCATGTATTGAAATGTTAAAGTAAGGTGTTTGTGGATGGGAAGTTTAAAGTATTTTTTTTACCTCTTGGCATCAATCAGATGACGATGCAGTAGCGCAGGATTTTAGGTGTGGCTGCAGCGCGACCCACGGCGCAGCGTCCTTCACTTTACACTGCATCATTTTACACTGGTACAGCTGCAAAAAAAAAAAAGTGATTAACTTTCATTCTGTCTTTTATTTGGCAGTTAATTCTCAGTAAAAGCAGTTCAACTTGAGCTACAGTAAAAGTGACTGCTGTAAGCTATCATGCATGGGTTGCTGTTAATGAATTGCATCCTTTTTTCCCATCTATCATAAATGCTGGCTTCCAAACAATCAATTTGTGTTAAGATGACATTGAGCTTATTCGATTCTCCTATAGCGCATGTCTTTAGACTGTGGGGGAAACCGGAGCATCCGGAGGAAACCCACACCAACATAGAGAGAACATGCAAACTCCACACAGAAATGCCAACTGACCCAGCCGGGACTCGAACCAGCAACCTTCTTGCTGTGAGGCGACAGTGCTGACCACTGAGCCACCGTGTTGCCCCGTTTCATGTTCAATCAACTTTAATTTGTAAAATCTAATAAGCTAACCCAATTCCTTCATGTTGCCCCTACACAAATCGATAGTGTGGATCCCAGCATTCTTTTACAGTGTAGGTCAGTCTGATGCTTTTTTTAATTCGATGGACAGTAGTTTGATTATATTCACAGGAAAAAACGTTTATTTGTCAGTGTACTGGAATGAGCACTGATAAGTGGATCCAGTGCTGTATATGGTTAAATAAATACATGTATAGCTGTGATTTATTTATATGTGCAGATGTAAATGTGTATTTCAGAGGATTAATTATTCATTAGATCAATACTGGTCAGTTTTACAGGCGAAAGATTATTTATGGCTGTTATACATGCATTGTAAAAAAAAATCCTTGCTGCCTTAGTTTTTTGTTGTTGAATCAAATGAAATTTTCTAGTTGTCTCAACTTACATCAAACTGACTGAAAATATTAAACTTTGTATAACTTAGAAAAAAATTGTTGACACCTGATTAACTTACTAAAATAAGTTAATGCATAAAAACATGCAAAAACATAAAAATATATAGTTTTAAATGTTAAAATCCCTTATTCTTATCAAATTGAAAAAAATATTCACATTTAACTGCTAAATTACATGTAGTTTAATATGTTAAAATATATCTCATTTAAGCCTATGAAGCAAAGCTGAATTTTGAGTCTTAAGTGTCACATGGTCTTTTAGAAATCATTATAATACACTGCTTTGGTGCTCAAGAAATATCATTATTAATATAAGTATGGTTAATATTTGTTCTGGAAAGTGCAATACATGTATCATTCAGTACTGTTTAAATGCTTTTTAATGCTGCGGTCTGTTACTATTATAAGGTGACATATTATTGCATTTTCAAATAACTTTTTTTGTACTATAATATGTTTTTAGAAAATGTATAAGCTTGAACTCTTAGGCTTAAAGGTGCAGTATCTAAGTTTGACACCCAGTGGTTGAACTAGGTATTGCACTTCTGGATCAAAACAAACGCAAACGCCGGTTGCCAGTTTGAGTACAGGTGCCAGTGATGTAAACTGTTTTCTAAATAAAAGCAACGACGCGATAGAGGGAATTTTTTTAATAGTTTAATAGTTTTTTTTTTTAAGTTTTTGTGCTAACCAACACCTCAAATTGATATATTAGAAACGGCTTCTATTTCTCACAGCTGAACAACAGAAACCTATGACAGTGATCACCTCAGGTAAACCTTGTGTGCTTTATTCAGTGCTAAATGCTAACAATGTGAGTTTGAATGTCATTTTACATGACATTTATTGCCATATACTGAAGCAGCAGCAGATAGTTCACCTTAGATCTTGAAAATACAAGAAACCGTTTGAAATTGAACTTTAGAACTAAACACATATGAGTGATTCAGCATCTACATTTAATGATGTTAAAGAGGGTTAACATGCATTAAACACTTTATAAATCTTACCATTTTGTGAGTGAGTGCATATTTAGTGCTTCTGAAAGGCTGTATTTAAATTTCTGTCGTGTTTCGTCTGATGCAAACAGCCAAATTGCTCATCACTGTGTATCTCGTCACAAAGCGTGTTGTTAGGACACGCTGATACAATGTAACCTGCTCACATTTGTAATATATATATCATTTGCTAATTAATAACCTCATGTGGACGCAGTGGGGCAGTAGGTAGTGCTGTCGCCTTACAGCAAAGTCGCTGGGTCGCAGGATCGAGCCTCGGCTGGGTCAGTTGGCACTTCTGTGTGGAGTTTGCATGGGTTTCCTCCGGGTGCTCGGGTTTCCCCCACAGACATGCAGTATAGGTGAATTGGGTAGGCTAAATTGTCCGTAGTGAATGAGTGTGTGTGTGAATGTTTCCCAGAGATGTGTTGTGGCTGGAAGGGCATCCGCTGCGTAAAACACATGCTGGATAAGTTGGCGGTTCATTCCGCTGTGGCAACCCCAGATTAAAAAAGGGACTAAGCCAAAAAGAAAATAAATGAATAACCTCATGTGGAACTGAATCTGTCTCATTTTGACGTCTGATACTGTCCATTTCGCTCACGGACGCATGCTTTCAGAGCCTTTCTGAATGAATGAATGAAATATGCTGTTTTCCAACAAGGCAACCCAGAGTGCTGAAATATAATTGGCTTAACTGGCATTGTGCAGGTTAAATTTACCTAAACAAAGACAGCGTTCCGGCACAGAAAAACCATTTTCAAAGCAGAATATCTGACTTCAGCATTGTTTTTCAGTTAAACAAGTATGTTCACTTGGGATGTTTCTTAAATATCTGCACACATATTATGGTATTTTTTGGCTTTAGAAGAGTCAAAAACTTACATACAGCACCTTTAAAGTCATTCAAATTTGTTGTAACCTTTATCTGTTAAATTGGCCAATTTTTTTAATTATGCGCATAGCTCATTTACTTAAATAGTAAGTAAACTTTGTTGTAACTTCTAAATGTTAAGTTGACTTAACTTTTTTTGGAATTATGCACACGCCACATTTACCTTAAAAGTAAGATAACCCAGTTACTTTAGCATTAAGCATTAAGTTGGTTTACTTTAAAAAGTCAGTAAACTTTGTAAATTGTAACTGTTAAGTTGACTTAACTTCATTTTTATAATTATGCACAAAGCTCATTTACTTAAAAGTAAAGCCGTTGTCTTAAAAGCATTAAGCTGACTTAACTTTAAAAAGTCAGTAAACTTTGTTGTAACTTTTAACTGTTAAGTTGACTTAACTTCATTTTTATAATTATACACATAGCTCATTTACTTAAAAAAATCAGTAAAGCCGTTGCCTCAAAAGCATTAAGTTGACTTTAGTAGACTTTAGTAAACTTTGTTGTAACCTCTAAATGTTGAGTTAATTTTTAGAACTGTGCACATAACTCATTTACTTAAAAAGTAAGTAAACCCATTGCCTTAAAATTAGAAAGTAAAGTCAACCAATGACTTAAAAAGCAACAGGTTTACTCACTTTTTAAAATATAGTCAACTAAGCGCTTTTTACAATGTACAGATTTAAAACCAAAGGCATTAATAATACTTGTGTCAATAATAATATTAAAAGAACATTGTACAAAAAACATTTTCAAAACAGAAAAAGTCTTGTTTTATTTTAAAGAACTGATCACTAAATGTTTAAAGGAACTAAAAAGGCTCTTTAATGGCAATACTGCCGCAATTATTATCGGGAACACTCATTTTTAAAGTGCATTCTATTTATAATTTGATTATGTTTATTCAATTAAATTAATCTTTATTTCTATGTAAATGTAAATTCGTTATCAAAGTCCACATGAACCAGAAGCTGTGACCATTTTTTTTTGTATTGTGACAAACGAAATATTAAATGAGAAAGCAGTGGGAGTGGCTTGTAGGCATTTCATTCAGAAAGATAGGGAAAAGGGTTTTGGGGAAGTTATAACAACCTAACAGACACCTCTTCCTCGCCATTTCTATTTTGAGTCAAAACTGACAGTTGGAGGGGTGTGGTTAAGTATGTTAGCCCCGCCCAATTCCTAAGATATAGGTAATCTGACAATTGAACTGCACTCTCAGAAATAAAGGTACAAGAACTGTCACTGGGGTGGTACCTTTTCAAAAGGTACACATTTGTACTTGAAGGGTCCATATTGGTACCTCAAAAGTATTTATTAGTACCTACAAATTTTAAGAGGAACACTTTTGTAATTTTTAGGTACCATTATGTACCCTTGAGGTATTAATATAGAACTTTTAGGTACAAATGTGTACCTTTTAAAAAAGGTACCATCCCAGTGACATCTCGCGTACATTTATTTCTGAGAGTATGAAAGAAACAGGAAGTGCATTTTCAGATTTCAATTTTAGGGCAAACGTTTTTTGTTGTTTTCTTAATGACATGCACAATGACGTTCACCACTAAACTATCAGTGTGAGCTAACAAAATCAGTAGCTTAGATTTGATTTCATGTCTATTTTAACAGTTAGCTTGTTGTCTCAGGTGTCAGTGGAAATGGACGTCAGTAAGCCTGACCTTGCTGTGGCCCTGAAGGACATCCGTGTCCAGTACGAGTCTCTGTCGTCCCGAAACCAGCAGCAGGCAGAGGAGTGGTATCGCTCCAAGTTTGCCACTGTGACAGAGGCTGCGGCTCGCAATAATGACACTCTGAAGCAGACCAAGGATGAGCTGTGCGAGTACCGGCGACAGCTGCAGTCCCGGACCCTGGAGATCGAGGCCCTCAAAGCCCACAACGAGGCCCTGGAGAGACAGCTGGCAGAGATGGAGGATCGGCACAGCAACGAGATCGGAGAGCTGCAGGTCAGAGCGCTACATTATGTTAAATATGTTTTACATTTAAAGTTACCCGTGAAGTGCTTAGAAATGTACATTTTTATTCGTCGTTTGGTGTAATCTCAAATGAAACATGAAGAGAGGGTGAGAAATAGTGTAGCTCCTCCTCTTTAAAAAACAGCCAATAGCAATTTGTTTTATCAAAGCTCTGCCAGTGAGAGTGGTTGAGCTGAAGCGCATTAAATGAGAAGCGTCTTGAAGGGGGTGGGGCATCTCAGATACTAGAGAGCATCTGATTGGTCACGATTAGATGATAAACTGAAGTGTGAGGTGACATGAATAAAAATGTTGATTTCTTTAGGCAAGTGACAAACTACAAACTTTAAATGTTTATACCAGTTGTATATCCCTTTTGTCACTATTTTGGTGCGCACTAGCTTATAGATAGCTTATTTTTATCTTTAAAACTAACAATACTGATACTAACATCTAAAAAACATTATTTTAATTCCATGGGACATTTAAATGCTCCTATTGCGTTTGATCCTTTTATAAGTTTGTTAACCAGACGAAAAACCATATATGGTCATTTTATGACATTGATTTCAATATATATATATATATATATATATATATATTTTATAGGTCCTGTAATAGCCCCCAGTGACACGGCAGGATTTTTTGTGTCCTATAAAGGGTTAATAAATAGTATACATTTATAACAATTTGGAATAAGATTCCCACTAATTAATGTCATTCAAAAGCATCTAATAACAATGATTGTGACATCATGTTTAATGTTATCGCAAATACGGCTGTTCGTTGTTAGTTCAGATATATTTAATAATAATAACAGGTACTTTTGATTTTATTTTTGTGTTAGTGAAGGCTACTACATGCTTTAAAAGTATTTTTAGTCAGTTCATTAACTCATTTATTACTAAAACACCTAAAATGTAATAAATTAATTTAGTGTAACCCACCAGTCCTACTGCACCCAACCCGCTCTGATCTGGGATCGAACCGGTGATTCTTTGCATGGGAGTTGGTTGCTCTAACAAGGAGGCTAAAGATCATGGCCTCTAGTGTCTGTCGCTAGAGCACCTTTAGAGGTCAGAGAAGTAAGGTTTACCTGCAAAGCACTTCGCTAGCTGACCTCTACTACACTCACTCTCCTAAACCTCCTTCCCATCTCAACCAAGGTCCCACATGTAACCCACTGGTCCTACTGCACCCAACCTGCTCTGAGCTGGGATCTAACCGGCTATTTTTTGTATGGGAGTCGGTTACTCTAACAAGGAGGCTAAAGACCATGGCCTCTAGCGTCTGTCGCTAGAGTACCTTTAGAGGTCAGAGGAGTGAGGTTTACCTGCACCACTTCCCTAGCTGGCCTCTACTACACTCACCCCTCTAAACCTCCTTGCCATCTCAGACAAATCCCCACATGTAAACCACTGGGTCTACTGCACTCAACCCACTCTGAGCTGGGATCGAACCAGCGATTATTTTTATGGGAGTCGGTTACTCTAACAAGAAGGCTAAAGACCCTGGCCTCTAGCATTACATTCTAAAGTACCTTTAGAGGTCAGAGTGAGGTTTACCTGCATAGCACCTCCCTAGCTGGCCTCTGTTACATTTTTAAACAAATTTTGTGAAGACAAATGCCAAATTTAATACAAAATGTCAACTGTATTAAGAGTATATGAAGCACATCAACCAAATACGACAATTTTGTCATCATTTACTTTTATTTATAGGGACGTTTGAGCAAAATTATTGATGTGCTGTTGTAGCTTTTATTAATAGTCTGAATTAGTTTTTTTATTTATTTTGTTTTCATTGGACTTTTTGTTAAAGTTCTACTTTCATTGTTTAATAATGTCTGTAGAGTTTTTATATAATGTTTAAGATCAGTATGTATTTTAGTTTAATTAAGTGACACTAACTGAAAGGGTTTTTAAAAGCTTTTATGATTTTAATTATTTTCTGATAACATTTATTTAATGTTTACTAACTAAAATCATTTTAGTTAGTTTTAGCTAACTATAATAACCCTGTAACAATTTTTTTATTTCTAAGGGAATTCATAAGATTTTCAACCAGAAAATGTTTTTGCATACACAAATGTTTTGTTTCTGCTGTAGGACACCATTCAGCAGCTAGAATCTGCTCTGCGGAGCACAAAAGGTGAGATGTCCCGCCATCTGCGTGAATACCAGGACCTGCTGAATGTCAAGATGGCACTGGACATTGAGATCGCAGCATACAGGTCAGATCCCTTCATAATTATAATGACTATTCCCAACATAGGCTCATTCTGAAAACGTAGCCCTATGTACATTTCTGGAAATCACAAATTATGTAGCCAGAGCTACATATGGCTTCGTTTCATCTTTAAAAGGAATGCTACGGTGAGCAATGACACCGTTCCTTTTCTCGCTTACCAGCTGACTGATTACCTCCATATGGACGGCTTTTCCAATGTTACCAGTTTGTCCGGTAGCTCGACAGGAATGTCGGCAGACTTAAGATGCGGAGAGGAGTTGACCATGACGATGGGGTTCAAGTCTGGTGAAGAACGGTTTCAGAAAGCTGTTAAGACTAAAACAAAAGCTAAAAAATTTAATAAAAGTATAAAAGTAAATAACAGGGTGAGAACGTGGTAAAATCTGAAAAAGTGGGAAAAATCAGGCAAGGGCTTTTCTTTTTCTGGATTACTTTTTAAAACACTGTGGTTGGGTTTAGAAAAAGGGGTGGGCGGGTCAATCCGTGCGTTTTAAAACACTATTAGTTGGGTTTAGGGAAGGAGGAGGGTGGAGGAATCGATCTCAAAAAGCGTACACAGCGGCCTCTGGTTGATTCGCAAAAACAAAAACTGCAAAAAAAGGTAGCTCCTGGGACGTATTTTGCTCTCTCCAGAAATTTATATAGGGGTACATAATCAGAATGAGCCTGGGTTGACTATTCCATAATTTGACACAATGATTCATCATTATCAATATATGGTTGTTCCCAATAGGAAGCTGCTGGAAGGTGAGGAATGCCGCCTGAGCTCGGTGGGCGGAGCCATTCTGCAGTCCGCCTACTCTTATCCAACCAGCCGCATGTATACCCTAAGCGCCTACAGGAGGGTCGGAGCCAAACCTGAAACAGAGGAAGAAGAAAAGCAGGAGGAGGAAGAAGAGGAGGAAGAGGAGCAGGAAGAGAAGGAGGAAGAGGAAGCAGAGGAGGAGGAGGAAGGAGGAGACGAGGCTGAAGAAGGAGAAGAACAGGAAGAAGGAGAAGAGGAGGAAGAGGAAGAACAGGAGGAAAAGGAGAAGGAAAAGGAGGATGAGAAGAAGGAAAAGGAAGAAAAAAAGAGCCCCAAGGAACAGAAGGAGAGTGAGAAAGAGAAGGAGAAAGAGAAGAAGAGCGATAGCAAGGCAGATAGCAATAAGGCTGATAGCAAGAGTGAAAAGGCGGACAGTAATAAGGGTGAAAAAACCGCTGCGGTCAAGAGCAAGTAAAGCTGCACTCCGTCAGCGCTTCCACCACATTCGTCCGTGTCCTCTTTACCTCTCTGTCCCTCTGCCACACACACACACCAAAACGCCATCTTCACTCTCATTTCACCGGGTACAGCTGATCTCATCCGCTGATGTGTCAGGATCTCTGCAGGAAAGCATAGAGTCAGTAATAAAAGAGAGATTAAACAGGATCTATGCAGGAAGAATAGGAAGTAGTTTACCTAAGAAAAATCAGTTTTTGTCATCATTTGTGTCTTTCAGATATTCAGAATGTATCCAAACCCCCCCCAAAAAAAGCAGTGTTGGCCATGCGATTCTGCGAAAGTCATGATTTTATTTGACAAAACAAAAAACTATTTAAATTATTACTCATTTAAATCATGAGGATGTTGTTTGAAGCTGTTTTTTTTTCTTTTAATTTAAAGCAAGAGTTTACTCAAAAATTAAAAAAACTTTTGTTATTGTTTACTCACACAAAAGATAAAAACACTAAAAGAAGGTATTTTGAAAAATGCTGGTAGTGTTTGGCCATTTTTTTCTTACTATAGTAGTAGTTTACAATGGGTAACAGCAGAAACTAGCATTTTTCAAAATAGGGCTGGGCCGATAAACGATATTATATCTAATCACGATCAAATTTATTGCAATAACAATGATAAGCTCTGAACTTTTTTTACTCTATATTGATCTAACTGTGCGTTCACACCGAAAGCGGCGAAGGTGTCAAAGTAGCCGGAAGTCATTCATTTTAAATGGGAGCCAGCGGCGATAGGTGATGCTGCGCTTCTTTGCTGGTGTGCGTTAAAGAGAGTTGAAATCAAGTAAACTTTATAGTAATGAGCTATAACATGGTTCGGCGGTAAGCAATCGGTTGTTGCTAGATCGTATATGGTTGCAGCCTGAGGTTAACGAGAATTATTCATATTATTTATAAAATTTCCCATTTATTACATTTTATTAAAGTGTACCCCCACCCTAAACCCAACCGTCACAGTAATGCAAAAACTGTAGTTGTACCGAGTATTATTTATGCTGTCTATTAATCTACCCAATAAATAGTATTTTTTTAATGCCTACCCCCCACCCCAACCCTAAACCCAACTGTCACAGTACTGTAAAAATATTAATTATTGTTAGTGTCATAAAAATGCTGCTATATTGATGTGCATTTTGCACTTCTGGCCTGCCGGGTATCCAATCTAAACAAGCAATCAGACTGTAGTAGTCCACCACTTGAGAGGGTTCCAGTGAACACAGTACTGTAAACTTTCCGACCACAGTTGTTCCCAAGGGTTTGATTATTGCAGTCGCCGGATTTTCAATTATTTATGATGTTTTCTTACAGGGACATACATTAAAAAAAGTTACTAGCGAGTTACTAATGTGTATTAAAGTTTTATTTTTTTTTTCTTCAAAAAAAAGCGAGATTTAAATACAAAAAAAAGTATTGCTGCTTCAGAATATTTGACATATGGACACATTATATAAGTGGAGCAAAGCGGCAGCACACGCAACAACTTGATCTTCTATTATATGAATTTGATAAAAAGTGCACAACATTTTCACGCTAGAAAGCACTTTTTATGCAGGAATGTATCTGATTTGCTGATATGCTGCAATGGCTTCTTTAAATACAAGATCAATGTAGCGAATTTTGACGCTCTCAACGACGAAGCTGTGAAGGCAGTTAATAATAGGAATTTAAAAGTGTGTTGATATTAAAAATGTACCGAATATTCGGCCACCGAATATTTATCATCCGAAAATATGCTGTCATTTAACGGACGCTCTAATTTTTGTGGCTTCAGTCATTGTTGGGGGATTCTTTTAAATGTGGCAGCATTAACAACTTATATTGAAATATATATCGTTGTCATTCAATATAGAAAATATTTATCCAGATAATATTTTTGCCATATCGCCCAGCCCTACTTCAAAATATCTTCTTTTGCGTTCAACAGAAGAAAGAAACTTCATTAAAGTTTAAACCCACATGAGGGAGAGTAAATGATGGCAGAGTTTACATTTTTGGGTGAACTATCCCTTTAAATAAGTAATTAAAAGTTTATTTATATAGCATCTTTCATAGTCATTAAGTCACAAAGTGCTTTACAATAAAAGAAAAGATGGTTAAAAACACCTTTAACACTCCTTGTGGTTACAGTCCAATCGTATTTGGAGTATATGGTGTTAATTAATTGTAAACAGAATCATTTAGCCTAATCTGTGTTGTGTTAAAGAGAGCCTACAAAAGTGTAATTAGAAAGATCAAATGATAACAAATCTTTCATTTTCACATCAGTGAAGGTCAGACAGTATACCTGGTGTTCATGTGCCATTTGAATAGCACAAAGAAAGGTGATGCCTTGCAAGCCAAATGCACAGGCAGTCGGTGCAAAATGGACCAAGTTCACTGGTTCCAACCTCTCGGTGCTATTTGATTTAAAACAAAAATACATGAGTTTGGATTAGGTGATGATTCTACATAGAGCAACAGCATATCCATTACAATATATAGAGCCTCACTCGAGTCCTGAATGTACGTCACAAGCCAAGCACAGGGACAGACCATGTCTCCTAATATTCCAGCGATACTAGGGCATCTATACCCACATGAACGAAATTGTCCAAGCTCATTTCATTAAGTTCACTCATAAGGAAATAAAGCTTTCATTCAGATTCTAATCCAATGCATGCCTCGTTTTTCAGCATCCATGCATGCATGCATCCGTCCACCCGTTTATGGTTTTCTTAAATTGCACTGGTCACAGCACGGCATGGAGTTCAGAGAGGTCGATGAGGTTGAGGATGAAACATTTATGGATTTCTCGGGGAGGGTTTCAGCGTTTAGATGTGGGAGAGAGGAGTGCATTGTGCATCTGTAGTGTGGGGATAATCCTTCTGCAATATAGATCCAGACGCTTTAGAGACGATTGCTGCTAAATATCCCTCTAGTGCTTCTTGTGTTTGAAAATGGCCTCCTTTTGATTGATTCCTCAGTGAAGGATTGACAGATCTCTTCCTCTCCGTCCTGATCTCTTCCATGTGTTTCACTTTTTCAATAACTCCTTCTCCCACCTCATGATTTTCTTCTTTGAAAAAAGTTGGGGGGATTTCTTGAAAACATGCAATGGTTGGCACTGAAATTAAATGAAAAATTATTTTGCATGGAAGAAGAACATTTGGACTACTTTTAGGAGCATGAAAGGGATAATTCACTAAACCTAAAAACCTGGAAACACTGGTTTCCAAAGAAAGAAAAACAAATACTACAAAAGTCAATGGATACAGCATTCTGCAAAATATCTTCTTTTGTGTTCAACAGAAGAAAGGAACTCTTAAAAGTCTAACTACTGATGATTTTCAATTTTGGGTGAGCTATCACTTGAAGATTAGTTTCCCTTCTGCTAACGGTCATTACAACCATAATGCCTCTTATTTTTCATTAATTTCTTATTAGTTTCAGTTCTGTACTACAATAAATCCATTAAAATCATCATAAGTTATTGACAGTACAATAAACGCTAACTATTTGTTTATAAAGTGTGACGATATGGGGTCTAATTCTTATTAGGATGTAGGCCTACTGTTACGAAACGCATACATTAACTGACGAAAACTCAAAAGCTTCCTATTTCGTATTATTTTGAGTTAGAAATTACTCGAAAGACCCAAAAACGATTGTGTTTTCGGAGGGAGAAATGTCTTTTTCATTACTGGGTGTCACTGTCGGTCGTTTACATATATACTTTAAAACAGGTAGTCGCACATTAAATATTTAGCACATTCAAAACAACTTACCTCACTCGCGTCTAATAAGAAACTGTCGCTACACTCGCGCGCGCTCTGCTTCTGTGAACCGCAAGCCCCGCCTACTTTAATCTGATTGGTCAATCACTATGACCCTAGAAGTTTTTTTATTTTATTTTTTATTTTATTTTATTTATTTTTTTAACAATGCTTGAACAGTAACAGAAAGGCATTAATACTTTTTAGAATTACACAAAAGACTGAGATAATCAATTTGCATACATTCACAATCTTTCCATTCTCCTTATTAATACAACATAAATAAATAAATAAATGAAATAACAAAAATTAACCAAAAATAAATAAATAAATACTAAAGAAAATTAAGTGGCAGGAGAGTGAAAGTTTTCAAAATATGAAACCAAAATCCTCTAATGATGAATATAAATATCTAGCTTTTTGGCTTTTCATCTCTCTTAATGTATTTAAATATATCACAAATTCTTCTTTAAACACCACTAGTCTTGGGGGAATTTTGAAAAAACTTACATTTTTGAATATAGAATTTTAATAATAACATCAAATTATTCATTATATAAGATATCTTTTTATCCTTAAGTATTAGGCCAAACTTAATAATTTCCCATGAGAGGACAAGTCTTATAGATATTTTCTGTTGTATCCAAACTAATACATCGTCCCAAAATCTTGTTACCACATTACATTGGAAAAACAAGTGTTCAGTTGTTTCAATATCTAAATTACAAAACTGGCATACATTTGAGTCACCAATATTAAATTTTAACCTTAAAAATTCTTTTGCAGGATAAATGTGATTCATAATTTTAAAGAGCACTTCTTTACATTTGGGATTACTATGACCCCTAGAAGTCTGTCAAATATTACTGAAAAATAACGGGTTTGAGTTCCCATAAAAAAAAAACAACAACGTATATTTGGGTTGACTCTTAAAGGCCCTTTAAAACAGATTTCGTTTTCTTTATGCAAAATATCAGTTTAAAGGCATAGTTTTGTGAAATTCAATGGTTGCAGGTTTCCAACATTTTTCAAAATATCTTCTTTTGTGTTCAGCAGGAAAAAAAAGAAACTCGTAATGGTTTGGAACCACTTGAGGGAGAGTAAATAGTTGTAAATTTAAATGTTTGTGTAAACTATCCCTTGAGTTGAATTTTAGGAGTACATTTGAAATGAAATTATTGACCAATGGAAAAGTCTGTGTACATGATGGGTTTTTTATGTTTGTCCCATTTTTGTTCAGGTCTCAGCAGAAGTAAATGCTGTCTTGAGCTGGACATGTTGGCTCCAGCTCTTTTCTTTTCCTGCAGGTGACACAAGCAGGTCATAGGACAGAGGGTCACAGACAGTCACACCTACAGCCATAGTGAAGGGCTAGAATTATTATTAATACTTCATAAAAACAATAATCAGTGCCAGAACTCATCTCAATGACCCTTCACAGTGCAAGCCTGCTTGACTGAAAGATTACAGGACATAGATTCTGACACATTATGGGTGAGCGTCTTGATTTTAAAGAAAAGATGAAAATGTAGTATTTACTCACCCTCAAGCGGTACCAAACCTTTATGAAGAAAAACAAATGCTATGGAGATCAATGGTTACTGGTTTCTGACATTTTTCAAAGTATCTTCTTTTCTGTTTAACAGAAGAAAGTAACTCATAAAGGTTTGGAAAAGTCAACTTGTTGTTTTAGGGTGAAATAATTTTTAAAAATGTGAAAGAGAAATCTTATAAAAAATACAACACTAGATACTTTGCTGTATCCTCATTTAACAAATGGCTTAAACGATCAACATCATGAATGGAAAAATAATAACAATATGATATGAATTATTAATTCAAAAGCATCTACAAAATGTTGATTTTTGAGGCAGTAAAAATCAATGCACACCGAATAATCATTATCCATGTATTTCCATCAATGGTCTTGATTTTGTACAGTTGAAGTCAAAAATAAATAAAAATCAAATACAAACTGAACAGAAATTAGAGAAAAAAATATACAGGGAGTCTAATAATTCTGACTTCAACTATGTATAATTTGATAATTTCAAAAATGTCACATGTAGAGAAGACTCCAGATTCAGATCTGTTTGTACATTACTGTGACGGTTGGGTTTAGGGTTGGGGTGGGGGTAGACGTTAATAAAATACAATGAATTGAAAATTTAATAAATGATATGAATAATTCTCGCTAACTTTTGGCCACAGCCGTATGTGATCTATACTGTAGCTGATTAACCATGTGGATGGATGATAACAACCTTCTGAGCCTACCAGTAGGCGCAGAAAGCTCTTATGGCCCATATCTATCAGCTGATAATCACTGACAGCGCCCATTCAATCGAGTGATAACATCGAACCGGCTGACATGTGATGTTTGTTAAATAAGACAGATTGGAAAGGATCACATTTCTTTAAATAAGAAATCCTAAATATATTCTCTTGTATAAATAAATGGTTTCCGACTGCATCTTAGGAAACAGCAAAACGTCCAAAAATAGGCCCAATTAATATGGAGTTTTCCACAATCATTTTTTAATGGGGGTTTTAGACATATTTTGAATTATGCATTGTAAAGTATTGTTTTAAAGTGAAGTCAAATAGAGGTAAAATGACCAGGGCATTCGTTTGGTTTTTAAGCCTTTATAAGGTGAAGAACTATAGTAACTTCATTGACAGTATACATTAGGACTGCACGATATTGGAAAACACTGACATTGCGATATTTTATTTTTCTGCAATACATGTTGTGATGTATATCATTTCACCAGATGAAATTAGTAGCTCTATTTGGAAAGAATTCACATGATTTTACATTGATTATGATGAGTGCATCTGCATTGAATATAACAAACCATTCAAAAGTATTGATAAAAGCAGTCGAATAAAGATATAAATGATTTTCTGGGAGTCTAGCAGTAGTCATGTACACGAATTGTGTAGTTTTTATTAAGTGTACATACACTTAAGTAGAATCAATCTTTCTTAAAGTCAAAAGCATTATAATTTATTGTGTGTGAGAACTTTACATGCTTACACAATCACAACTGTGGTTCCTGATCAACTTTAATCCTGCCTCAACATTGCAGATCCTGCAGTGTGACTATTGCAGTTGTGCACATTGCGATATCAATGTTAAAACGATATATTGTGCAGTCCTAGCATACATAAAAGTTCAGAAGTTTTGTATTAACCTTCAGTTACCCTCCACATTTTTTTCCAATGAGTGCCCTATATACGATTAAGCTCATTTATGGTATAAGTGTGGTGACATTGAATTATAACACTATTCAATCTCATCTTTGTGACTTCGGAGAGATCGGGAGAGGAGGGAAGAACAAGATTTCCAATAATTGAGATAAATAAAGCGATCCTAAATTACTGCTGAACTGAATCAATCAAGAAGAGTTTCAGTTTGCATGGCCTGATTCACTTGGAGCTTGACAATATGAGGGGGTGGGATAGATTTGCTTGATGTGTGTAAAAAAATGTGTACGTAAATGCCTTAATCATGAATCTAAACTGCTTTAAAGAGTCCTCACGTTTTCTGCATCTCGACACTGTTTCAGAGATGGTTCAGGAGTGCTGACACTTTTACTGTATGGCTGCTAACTGATAAAGTGATGTTCCCCTAAAGCCAAATAAAGCCATTTATCAACCAAACATTCAATATGTTGCCTCTTTTTCCTCTCAAGAAAACACCAAGATGCAATATTCAGTAAGACTCACCCGAGAGTCAGATAATAGAGCTAATAATTATTAATGACGTACATTTCATTTTCTTTACTGTAAATGTAAAGAATGTAAAAGTTATTTAAGCTAAAGTCAAACTATAAACTGATAACGACAAAAATGGTTCATTGCAAACTATTTATATAAGCTGAATTTAAACAAACAAATTAGGTTGAACCTTTTAAAATTTAATTTGTTTGTTTAAATTCAGCCCATATAAATTTTGCCCTTACCTTAAAAAAATTACGTAAATCCAATGAGTCATTTTTTTCTGTGTACTTTTAGTTAACTTTGAAAAAAGGGAGTAAACCTGTTGATCTTAAAATTATTAGTTGATGTACAAAACAGTGAGTAAATCTGTTGTCCTAATTATTATAATTATAAAAAGTCAACTTACAGTTGTAATCAGAATTATTAACCCCCCTGATTTATTAGCCCCTTGTTCATTTTTTTCCCCCAATTAATGGAGAGAAGATTTTTTCAACACATTTCTAAACATAATAGTTTTAATAACTCATCTCTAATAACTGAGAGATGAGTTATTATTCTAACTTTATTTTATCTTTGACATGATGACAGTAAATAATATTTGACTAGATATTTTTCAAGACACTTCTATACAGCTAAAAGTGACATTTAAAGGCTTAACTAGGTTAATTAGGTTATAGGCAGGTTAGGGTAATTAGACAAGTTATTGTATAATGATGGTTTGTTCTGTAGACTATGGAAAAAATAAATAGCTTAAAGGAGTTAATAATTTTGACCTTAAAAATTTTGACCTTTTAAAAATTCAAAACTGCTTTTATTCTAGCCGAAATAAAACAAATAAGACTTTCTCCAGAAGAAAAAATATTATCAGACAAAATATAATCAAAATATTATCAAATTTCCTTGTTCTGTTAAACATCATTTGGGAAAACTTTAAAAAGAAAAAAAATTCAAAGGGGGTTCAATAATTCTGATTGCAACTGTAAGTTACAACAGGTTTACTTTTTTTTTAAGTAACTAATCCTTTTTTAACAGCGTAACAAAAACAGCCAATTACACTGAAGAATATTGAATACTGACATTTGGTTTCGTTTCTGTGACATTTAAAAAGGCTAGAGCAGGGGTCTTAGACTCCGGGCCCGTCCTCCACCTCCCTCCGGTCCGCAACTGACGTCAAAAATGTGACGAGATTTGGCCGCCCAAAACGTGTTTTTGAATCACTATCATTATTGTGCTGTCGCGTAAAGCCACTTGTGGTTTTTGACCACCCATCTATTGGACGTTTAAAGTTCTGCAGTGTATTATACTATATTTTAGTTTTACTTTCGTTTTTTCTCTGGTTGCGGTCGAGAGTAACGCACATGCATATTATTTCTGTGGCTGATTTAAACGTTGAAATAAATGTGCATAAGTACTCTATTTTTAATAAAACTCTATTTTTGTAAATATTCAAGGGTCATTTGATTATTATCAGTTTTACACCACCTGTATTTTGCTGATAAAACTTACACATATATGCTGGTGGTAATATTCGATTCAAATGGTCTCATTTAATAGCTTTTCCTCATGTGGGTATTTAGATTTCTATGAAAACTATGTACATTTTACTGCTGGTTGAACTGAACATGTTAAAGTAAATGTGAATATATACTTTTCCTCTCTTTGATGTAGTTTTACAAAAAAGAAAGATAATAAGAAGAACAATTGCCAGTAAAATCAGTAGCCTACCCTAATTGTTTTTGCTGTTCTTGTGCTATCTGTTAAACTTTTGGCGAAGCAACAATTGGTTGAGACTGAATAATAATATTTATTATTATTATTATTATTATGACTTTTTAAATGTCAAAAAGCTAATTTAATCAGCCACCGATATATTTCAGCAGTTGTGTGAACTGTGAAGCAATAAACGCGCTGAGTCGCGTTAATGATAATTATCACTGGTGACAGTTTATGCTTGAAATGTAAACATCAGGTCTGTTGTTTTAAGATGCATCAATTACGTCACTTTTTCTTGTGCTTAAATGTTAAAATGGCATTTAAAATGAGTTTAAACAACACTACTCTTGAGGATTTTTGGGGACAACTTAATTGTCCACTGAAATTCATTCATTCATTTTCCTTTAGCTTAGTCCCTCGGCTGGGGTCATCACAGCGGAATGAACCGCCAACTTATCCAGCATATGTTTTACACAGCGGATGTACTTCTAGCTGAAACCCAGTACTGGGAAACATACACACTCATTCACACACGTACAGTTTATTCAATTCTATACCACATGTTTTTGGACTGTGGGGGAAATCGGAGCACCTGGAGGAAACCCACGCCAACACTGGGAGAACATGCAAACTCCACACAGAAATACCAACTGACCCAGCCGGGACTCGAACCAGTGACCTTCTTGCTGTGAGGCGACAATGCTAACCACTGAGCCACCGTGCCACCCCACTTAAATTAGTTGAAACAATTACTTAATAAATTTGTGTTGGGACAACACAACAAGGAATTGTGTAGATCCCAGCATTTTTACAGTGCTTGCTGTTTATAATGAATGAGACAACTCTCTGATTTTATTTAAAATATCTTAACAGAAATGACATGAGGGTAAGTAATCATTAATAACTGAGTTTTAATTTATGGGTGAACTAATCCTTTTAAAAAATAACTTTCTGGGAATCCAAAATTGTCAGCTGGGTATTGAGGTTTATCTATCCGTCCCACACTATTTAAAAAAATGTATAAAATGTATGGTCAAAAACAGCATCTGTGGTTGCCAGAATTTTGCCATAAAAATAAAGTAGAAACTATCAAATATAATTCTACATAGTATAGTAAACTACAGTATTTCATTCATTAGTGTTCATTTATGGTTATTCAATATACTAAGCTCAAATCAAAATCAAATCAAATCACTTTTATTGTCACATCATCAGCAGCACGTGTGCTATGATGAGTGAAAAGCTTAGGTGCTGGCTCCAGACAGTGAAAAATACAGATAGTGCAAATACAACAACAGTGCAAAAAAACAGACAGTGCAAATACAGCGACAGTGTAAAATACAGACAGTGCAAATACAGACAGTTACGCAAAGTAAATACTTACGTTAACAGATTTCCACTGCAACATTTTTTTTAATCACTGCCATTTTTTAAAAACATTAAGCAAAACAAAACTAACGTTCATTTCAAGAGTTCACACTTAGCTGATGATTAATTATAAGCAAGTTTGGCATGCTGTCCCAGGAGAGAGCCCTGAGCCCAAAAGGTCCTTGAGCCCTGGGCTCCCTCCCGTTTGCAGGGCGAGAGGGGAGCTTTGAGCTCAGGTAGATCTCGAGAGCTCCCCCCTTTGTAAGAGTTGATGACAGAAAATAGTTGCTACGGAGAGATATGCTGATGGATGAAAGTTTGACTAGTGCTAAATTTAGATTGTTCAATTAACTTGTAGTGCATGTTTTTGGAACGTGGGAGGAAACCGGAGAACCCGGGGAAAACCCACGCAAGCACGGGAAGAACATGCTAACTTCACACAGAAACGACAGCCAGTCTGTTAAAGGACTTGAACCGGTGACGTTCTTGCTGTGAGGCCGCAGTGCTAGTCACTGGGCCACCGTGCCGCCCTATGAAAGGAAAAGAGGAGGAGTAGGGGTGGAAGGGGGGATTCTTCAAACGAAGATGACTGTAGTAAGAATCCCTGGCTCTTTATAGAGGGTTAGAAATCGTCTGATTGGTTGGTCATACATGGTTAATGCATGACCAGCCGTGTTCAATCATAATCACGTGATCCTCTCGAAATTAGTTTATAAATAAACTTCACTTTGTATTAAGACAAAATAAGATACAAAGTAACTATTATTTATTTCCTAAGAAGTAATGGATTACATTTCATTTTTAGGTAATTACATTAAATACTGTACCTAAATTAAACAGATCTGCATGTAAAAATCAGTTCAAAGAAGTTATTTTTTATACAAATATATTTTGTAGAATAAGACATTTATCAAGATGAACGGACAGGCTTAAGAAACAATGAATTGAGTCAGAAATGACTGACAATATATTACATGTATGAAATATGGTGTCATGATTTTATATAATGTTCACATTTTCTTTTCTCTTTGCAGGATGGTTCTGTTTGGTAAATAAAGAATTTTTGTTTGTTATTAAACGTCTTAAGTACTATTAAATATGTCTTTATAAACTTAAAAGGCCTAGTTTGCCTCAGATTTTAAGAATTAAATAAGTTAAATTTCTTGCTGCCTTATTTTTGTTGAATGAAATGAACTTGTCTAGTCATCTCAACATATTAAATCAAACTGACTAAAAATAATGAGTTAAACTTTGCATAACTTGCATTACTTTGCATAAAAAAATGTAGTTGAAAACTACAGTAGTTACATTTCTAACTTAGTAAATAAATAACTTTTCAGACTTAGTAATTAGACAAGTAATTTAAACACAATTTAATTATGTAATGATGTAATTTGTAATGATTTACATTATTTGAAGTAACTTACTCAACAGTTTATGATTAATAATACTATACTCTTTAATAAAACGAAAGGGCAGTATTTTAAAAAATTGCAGAGGATGAGAATCCTCCAATGCATCAGATTTAGACATGATTGATTTCCTAAGAGCTGAGAGCATTTCATATTGGAGTATCTGTGGATTCGTCTAGCCAAGAACAGGAGATGTGTCGTCAGCAGAAACACGTGTTTGCGAGATGCATAATTTATACGCCCCGTCTAGTTTCTCTCAGAGGTCATACAAAACTATTCATTACAGCCGTGTCCAAACTGGCTGCCCTCCTAAAACTCTAATTATGCATTCATTAAAAATAAAGCATGATACTGAATTTTAGTCCATCAGTAAATCCTCCAAACAGAGTCTGGCTGCAGACATGATGCTCTCTCAGACAGATGCAGTCTCAGCCGCGCATGCGCAAACATCACTAATGGCATAAAGTCCAAATAACCATGGTTTGTGCTTTCCTTTTATTTAACTCATGAACAGTGACTTTCAGGTTACACTTTAGTTTACATCATTCTCACTATTAACTAGTGGCTTATTATTACCTGCCTATTATTAAGATATTAGCTTGTTAGCATTTATAAAGTACATATTCTCCATCCATCCATTTTCTTCCACTTATCTGGGGCCGGGTTGCAGGGGCAGCAGTCTCAGGAGGGAACCCCAGACTTCCCTCTTCCCAGACATTTCCTCCAGCCTATCCAGGGGGTCCTGAGACATTCCAGTGTGTCCTGGGTCTTCCCTGAGGCCTCTTCCTGTAGGGACAAGCCTGGAACACCTCCCTAAGTAGGCGTCCAGGAGGCATCTAAAACAGATGCCCGAGCCACCTCAGCTGGCTTCTCTTAATGTGGAGGAGTAGCGGCTCTACTCCAAGGTCCTCATGGGTGATGGAGCTCCTCACCCTATCTATAAGGGTGCAGCCTGCCACTGTGAGAAGGAAACTAATTTCAGCCACTTGTATCCGAGATCTTGTCCTTTTGGTCATGATCATAGGTAAGATTAGGAACGTAGATTGACCGGTAAATCGAGAGCTTTGCCTTTCAGCTCAGCTCCTTCTTTACCAGAATGGACCGGTACATCGACCGTATTACTGCTGCTGCTGCACCAATCCGCCTGTCAATCTCATGTTCCATCCTTCCCTCACTTGTGAACAAAACCTCACGATACTTGAACTCCTCCACCTGGGGTAAGGACTTTCCTCCAACCTGTAGATGGCAAACCACCTTTTTCCGGTGGCCTCGGATTTAGAGGTGCTAATTCTCATACCAGTGCAAACTGCCCCAGTGCCTGCTGAAGATTCATGCCCGATGTAGTCAACAGAACAACATCATCTGCGAAAAACACAGATAAAATCTTGTGGTCACCGAACGAGACCACATTAGACTGCACCTCGAAATTCTGTCCATAAAAATTATGAGCAGAACCGATGACAATGAGCTACCTTGCCAGAGTCCAGGTGATGTCACGGTCCTTGATGTTTTGCTACTCATAAGACGTTTTTGAACTGCACTTAGTCTGACCTGTCACTTAAGACCTTTTTGCCTCGGGAGACCCTTTAAGGGGCATTAGCCTCTGATAGCTCTTTAGGATCACTCAGGTAGTCAAACCCCTCCACCACGATAAGGTAGCGGTTCATGGAGGAGCCATGTACATATTATCATGTACACTTCCTGACAAAAGTCTGTCACCTGTCCAAATTAAGAACAACAAATAATAACTTGACTTCTAGTTGATCATTTGGTATCAGATGTGGCTTATATGAAAGGCAAAGGCCTCTAGATTACGCTTTCTAGATTTCACCTTTAGATTTCACTAAAATAAAATGAGATCATGCCTTTTTTAATGATTTTATTACAATAATGTCTGACTTTGCTGGGACAAAAGTCTTGTCACTTAACAGAAATAATGTACAGTATAGAATATAAAGTCATGCTGCAGTGGAAAAAGAATTAATATTGTGAATGACTCCCATGAGCTTGGACGACTGCATCCATACATCTCTGCAATGACTCAAATAACATTAATAAAGTCATCTGGAATGACAAAGAAAGCGTTTTTGCAGGACTCCCAGAGTTCATCAAGAGTCTTTAGATTCATCTTCAATGCCTCCTTCATCTTACCTCAGACATGCTCAATAATGTTCATGTCTGGTGACTGGGCTGGCCAATCCTGGAACACTTTGACCGCCTTTGCTTTCAGGAACTTAGATGTGGAGGCTGAATTATGAGGAGTGCTATACTGATAAAGAATTTGCCCTCTCCTGTGGTTTGTAATGTAATGGGCAGCACAAATGTCTTGATACCTCAGGCTGTTGCCCTCCACTCTGCAGATCTCTCACATGCCCCCATACTGAATGTAACCCCAAATCATGATTTTTCCTTCTCCAAACTTGACATATTTCTGTGAGAATCTTGGGTCCGATAGGTCTTCTGCAGTTTGTGATGATTAGGATGCAGTTCAACAAATGATTCATCTACCTTCTGCTACTTTTGCAAATGATCAACTAGAAGTCAAGTTATTATTTGTTGCTCTTACAATTGAGATCAATGACAAAACTTTTTTTGTCAGGTGTATATGCACTCGGAGAAGCCATGTACCATGGATCTTATTCTACATCCGCAATGCCTACCTAAACCTAATAACTTTTAATAAGTAGCACATTTGGAGTTTGAGGCAAAAGTCATAGTTATTAATAGCAAGAACTGTACCTTAAAATAACCTGTGACATTTTTGTACCTTGGGTCACACGGTGGCGCAGTGGATAGCGATGTTGCCTCACAGCAAGAAAGTCGCTGGTTTGGGCCTCAGCTGGGTCAGTTGGCATTTCTGTGTGGAGTTTGCATATTCTCCACGTGTTGGCGTGGGTTTCCTCTGGGTGCTCCGGTTTCCCCCACAGTCCAGACATGTGGTATAGGTGAATTGCGTAAGCTAAATTGCCCGTAGTGAATGTTTGTGAATGAGAGTGTGTAGGTGTTTCCCAGTGATGCGTAAAACATATGCTGGATAAGTTGGCGGTTCATTCCACTGTGGCGACCCCAGATTAATAAAGGCACCAAGCCGAAAAGAATATGAATGAATGAATTTTTGTATCTTTGGTGAGTACAAAATACATTTATTTTTATGTTTTCATTAAACATTTTTTTTTTCAAATGTATTATGAGTCAGGCATATTATTACTTACTTTTATTCAATTTGAGATGATGGCTGACAGACGAACATTATTTTACAAATTATTTTAGTCTTATTAACAACTTGTTTTTTTTTCCAGAAGAGTATATATGGTGATAATGATTTGCTTTTGATTATGCAAGATTACATAAAACAAGCCCACCAATGTATTATCAGATAAAAACTGTGGCTGTTAAACAAAAATATTTGAACACAGAAAGATTTTAAAATGCATATATTCTGCAAACTCCTTGAGCAATCTGACTAAGCATATTAATTTCCTGCGAAAATGCCTGAAATATGAAATATGTTAAATTATTAAAATACATTTTTGAAAAGTGTCCTCTCAGGAATAATTATGTACCAGAAATAACTCAAAATGAATATTAATGATTACATTATCAGCTACACTGGAAAATATCTGAAATAGGGTTCATTTGAAAGGGTTTTCACTTAAATTTTTACAAATAATGACCAAAAAAACTACAGCAAGTGAAATAAGAGACATTTTGAAGTGGAGAAACTGAAGTCGTTCCTTTTAGTAACACATATTTTAATGTTTTATTTACAACTTTTTTATTATTATTTAGTAGGGATGCTCCGATCTGGATTTTTGCTGATACCGAGTACTGATTCCCTGTCATGGTGATCAGCCTTTATAATGATAAGCTTTATAATGCATAAACCACATTTTCCCTCTAAGTATGATCTCCAAATAGACATCTTACCTTACCTAAGAGAATGAATTAAGGATGTTGCGTATAATTCCTTAAACACATCTCTTTTAACCATTTAGGTGTGAACATGCCATGACCAGAAGCATCTTTACAGAAAATAATCTAACACAAAACTTGGTAGGGTCTAAACCCCAACCATCACAGTTATTAACGTCTGTGTTAATGTTTTTTGGTGCATTTAAACAAAACAGATTTCTTAAACAGATACATTTATTAAAATAATATTTTAGTCACCTAACATATTTAGAAATTGAAAGAAAATACAATTAAATTCAAGCAAAATATTGCAAAAAAAACTACTACAAACTACAAAATTTCGACTACATTTTTTATTTTTTGTAAATTTGTATTTAATGTATTAATTACATATAAATTTGGGTGTACTAGTTTTTGGACTGTTATCGTAAGTTATTTTGTTAGATAAGCTCCAGATTTGGCTTCAATACTGACTAATCTAATCTATATGCACAAATATAATTTTTCATAGCTTCCTGATGAATTTAAAAGATAGATTTGTGAAACGTGTGGTCATATATGCTGAGCACTGTATATAAACCTACCCTAAAAATAGATGCTGCAATTGAAAATTTTTATCTCAAATGTATGAAGTAGATCATTTATATTGTATTACAATATAAATACAATTCAGTGATTTATATTGTACTAATGTGTTTATGATAGAAATAAATATGCAGGTTATCTGTTTACTTTGCATATAGGATTAGATTATGTACACTCACCGGCCACTTTATTAGGTACACCTGTCAAACTCCTCGTTAACGCACCTTTCTAATCAGCCAATCACATGGCAGCAACTCAATGTATTTAGGCATGTAGACATGGTCAAGACGATCTGCTGCAGTTCAAACCGAGCGTCAGAATGAGCAAGAAACTGACTTTGAATGGGGAATGGTTGTTGGTGCCAGACGGGCTGGTCTGAGTATTTCAGAAATCTGCTGGGATTTTCACACACAGCCAACTCTAGGGTTTACGGAGAATGGTCCGAAAGAGAAAATATTCGGTGAGCGGCAGTTCTGTGGGCGCAAATGCCTTGTTGATGCCAGAGGTCAGAGGAGAATAGCCAGACTGGTGCCAGCTGATAGAAAGGCAACAGTAACTCAAATAACCACTCGTTACAATCTTTGATCGCACAAGTCCAACCTTGAGGCGGATGGGCTACAGCAGCAGACCACTCCGGGTGCCACTCCTGTCTGTTAAGAACAGGAAACAGGACACTATGATTTGCACAGGCTCACCAAAATTGGACAACAGACGATTGGAAAAACGTTGCCTGGTCTGATGAGTCTTGATTTGTGCTGCGACATTCGAATGGTAGGGTCAGAATTTGGCATCAGATCCATCCTGCCTTGTATCAACAGTTCAGGCTGGTGGTGGTGGTGTAATGGTGTGGGGGATATTTTCTGAGCAAACTTTGGGCTCATTAGTACCAATCAAACATGTCAACACCACAGCCAACTTGAGTATTGTTGCTGACCATGTCCATCCCTTTATGACCACAGTGTACCCATCTTCTGATGACTACTTCCAGCAGGATAACGTGTCATGTCCAACAAATCTGCAGCAACTGCGTGATGCTATCATGTCAATATGAACCAAAATCTCTGAGGAATATTTCCAGTACCTTGTTGAATCTATGCCACGAAGGATTAAGGCAGTTCTGAAGGCAAAAGTGGGTCCAACCCAGTACTAGTAAGGTGTACCTAATAAAGTGGCCTGTGAATGTAAATAAATTTTCATTTTTATCAAATTGTGCAATTTAGGTAAATGATGTTAAAAACATGGAAATTTGCATACTTTGTGGTCTACCTCTTTAACATCCATGAAAACTTATTTTACATAAGATCTTTTTAAAATCAATATATATTTTTTTAAAGCTTGTTTTTTTTTTAGTGTATTGCTGTAAAATATTTAACAATTATGATTCATCAGCTCCAGCCAGACCTAGATTGTGAACACATTATAAAGGATAAAAGAAAAGTAAATCCTGCAGTACTTCAGTAACATTTGTGGATTGGCTAATTTTCCATTGATATTATTGTATCTTGTCCTCAGCCCTCCCTCCCTCCACAGCTCTCTCTCTCCATCTTCTATCTGCTATATTTAGGCCTCTGCATTGCAGATGTCCCATAACACAGCCTGCAGACGTGTGTGTGAGAGAGATTGCTTTAATTCCCAGGTTAAAGCTGTTCAATCTCATACACGCAAAGACGCGCACTGACTGCATTACTAATACAGCATGACGCAGCAGAACACAGACAGCATGGTCAGTAACACACTGACAAAGCAACAGTGTTCACCTTGCAGCAGTTATACAGGACATCTGAAGCAAGGCATGTTTGTTATTTACCATCTGAATCAATATGTTAAAGTTTTACAAACATGGCCTTATAATTAAACACTTAAAGGTTTATTGTGGACTAATGAATTTAAGCATAAACCTTGATCTCTAGTGCATCATAAAAATCCTCAAGGTTATTCAGCAAACTCCGAGAAAACACACTTGAAGGATTTACCTGTGGACAGCGCACAAGTCGTAGAATGTATCTATTACTTATTAATTCTTAAAACTAGAAATCAACTAAGAGAATGGTTATTTTTGCACTTTAGTCAGGCGTATTTTTTTTCTATTCAAACGTGATACTTGATAAATCTCAATTATAAATCGATTGTAAGTTGTGAATGTGGTCTTTAGCGCCACCTAATGTTCACCCTTTCCCAATACATTTTATTGCCCTAAAAACAAAAAAATCATCTATCTCATGATCAAACTCTATGGCGAATACTATTTTGAGTTTAGAATACAGACTTTAACCCTTGTGTGCCATTGTATTAATTTCAGGGCTGTTTTTGCCCCACTGACTTCCATTATAACATTTATTGATTGCAAAGCCATGACACCAAATAACCATGCATTGCTGGTGTTTTTCTCTGTTGGGAACAGATAAAATGTAATATTAACATTCGATCATCAGTTGGCAGCATTAACTCTTTAGATAGACCTGTGCAAAAAAAAAAAAAAAAAAAAAAAAAGTGTCTTGATTTTTATATGGAGTAAAACAAGAAATAACAGTGTGTATAAATACACTTACTATGTTTATGTACTGAGAGCTGAGCTGCTTATTTTTTATTTTCTCAAACAAAGGAAATACACCAAGGTTTCTCTCAGACATACAATACTTTATATAACTATATAATTTTAAGCCAAAAACTAAGCATTTTTTTGCATTAAAACCGATTATCAACAATAAAAATTACAAATTGCACCTTTTCCCAACAGGGAAAAACAGCAACAAACTAAAATGCATAATTATATGGTGTCATGGTTTTGCTATCAAAAAACGTCATTATAATAAAAGTCAAAGGGGCAAAAACAGCCATCAACATAACAAAAGGGTAGAACATTTGCCCAGATCATAGTTGAATTTTTAAAATGCGTTTTAAACATTTTCCAAAAATGTGTCAAAATAAGATTTGCCACCAAAATCATTGTTTGCTAAAAAACAGAGAAAGTTATGACCTAATTAAGTGTCCAAATCACCCCAGAGTGGATGAAACCACCCCCAACAGCACAAAAGTGGTTAACCAGATTAAACATGTTTTATAAATAAAAAAATTGAGGTAGATCGCTTCATAAATACCAATTGAGTCTGTACCTGACAAAAAAAATTGTAACTTATAGAAAAATACTATTGTGAACCATACTATAATAAGCACTTGAACTGATCTATTGCAGATAATTTAATAGTTTGTTATGATACAACTGCTTTAGTAACAAGCCAAAACGACACGAAACTGTATTCTTCAGGCAGGGGTGTCGAACTTACCTGTAGGTTTCAAACAAGCCCAAAGGACTCAATTAGTTTGATCAGATGTGTTTAATTAGGGTTGGAACTGTGGCCCTTCAGGAGTTTGACACCCCTGCATTAAGATATTTAAATAATATAACATGCACTCAACAGTATGGTTCAAAACACTAGTTGAAGAAAAAGTTATTTTATATATAAAATAAGAAGCTTAACTAAAAACCACCTTCTCAACAATTCATTCATTTTCCTTGAGCTTGGTCTGTTTCATAGGTCGCCACAGCAGAATGAACCACCAACTATTTCAGAATGTTTTACACAGCAGATGCCCTTACAGCCACAATCCAGTACTGGGAAACAGCCATGAACTCACATTTCACACGCATACACTACAGCCAATTTAGTTTATTCAATTCACCTATTGTGCATGACTTTGGACTGTAGGGGAAACCGGAGCACCCGCAGGAAACCCACACCAACACAGGGAGGACATGCAAACTCCACACAAAAACGCCAATTGGTCAAGCCTGGACTTGAACCAGTAACCTTCTTGCAGTGTGGTGACAGTGCTAACCACTGAGCCACCATGAGTAGTTTTAACTTAAATACATTTTTAAATTCAAAGCCATGATCACCTTATAGCAACCAATAATGATCACCTTATCTCCTATCAGCTGATAGCATTTAATAAACTACTTGTATTTAAGTAATTAAAAACATTAAAATATTTCTTATGCTGATCGGAGTTACTTTCCCAGAAACAACTTTCTGAAATAACTGAAAGTCAATATTAACATTAAACACTTTTATACATTATGCAGACACAAAACCTCATCTTTTACTCTGACAACTTCTACATTAACCCAACCGATTAAATCCATTAACCCTGATCAAATCCATTGCGTTAAGTTTCCAATTTAAAACATTAACCCTGTGCTCAAATGTTGGGTCATTTTAAAAATTAACCCAACAATTAAACTAAAACATCTTACAATAAAGTTGTATTAGTCAACGCATTTAGTAACAAATACATTACTTGTTCATGTTAATGAAAACACAGTTGTTCATTGTTAGTTCATGTTATCTCAAGGTGCATTACCTAATGTTAACAAGCACAAATCTGGATGTGAATGCATTAGTAAATGTTAAACTATGCTTATAAAATGCTGTACAAGTAAAGCCGAAGTCACACTAGAGTTTGAGCTTGCGAAATTCTGTTGTACGTCGCTGCGAAAAGGGGCATGATTAAACAAGATGATTAGACATTTAAAAAAAGCGAGCGATTGCTTCATGTTTTAAATTTCTGTTCAGAGGTCATGTTTTGATCCTGGATTGGTCTCACGCAGTCAAGTGATGCGATTTCGCAGGTCAGAGTTCACCAAGCTTGAACTTTGCACCGCAGCAACCTGCGAAACTCCGACACATGACCCTGCGTTTCCGGTCTGACGCATTCGCTTGCGTATGAATGGAAGTCTATGGGGAGAAAAGCCCAGTGTGACCGCGGCTTTAAGCTGTACATAATTAGTAAATACATTAATGAAACCTTATTGTAAAGTATGACTGACTAATCCTTATTTCACTCAACATTTGAGTGCTCTTTCGCCTAATAAAGCGGAGTAAAATCTTTTAAAAAATAAACAGAAGCAGTACCAAACACTGACAATGCAAAAAAAAAAACAAACAAGCTTTTTGGTTTTATATAAAAAGTTTATCATTTGCACTTCAGTATAAAACAGCTCCACGGCTCTGGCCAATTGAACAAACACTTCCACAGTCACGGCAGGAAAGATCAGACACTTCCTGTTGGTCTCTCTAAAACACCTGGCTTCGGTGGGACGGGGATTATTTGCCATTCTAATTTGGCGATATTCATATATAACATTAACACAAAACTAACAAAAACACCTGTGGTTAGCTAGTATAACATTAATATTAACTTAAAAATAAGGGAGGGGAAAAAAAAAAAAAAAAAAAAAAAGAACGGAACAAAGAATGAACAAGCTTATTGATTTACATCCCAAATGCAAGTCCTTGAGTCATGTCAGCATTCAGATCCTAACGGGAACTATGCGGTTTTCTGTTGGCCCTTCTTACCAATCAGAGACTTGTGGATGTGTGGAATCACACCTGCAGGAAAAAAAAAAACACAGGCTTAACATCCTCATCTGGCAAAACATCTGTATGTGTGTCACTAAGAGACACTATATGCACCAAGCACATTAGGGCCTTGTTTATAAAAATGCGTTTTAAAACGCATTTTAGAATGAAAATGATCTACGTCCACACTGGCGTTTCACCTAGTGTTTCTGAACAGATCTCAGTCCACACTACACTGCTGAAAATGCACATCACGCAACTACACAAACACACTCTCTGGCATGCAAGAATTTCAAAGAAAAGGGCAGTCATGTTACAGGCACTGTTTTGTTATATACATTTACAGGCTCTGTTTTGTTACATATATGCATGCATACATACATACATGCCATACATACATACATACATACATACATACATACATGCATGCATGCATGCCATACATGCACAATTTTGGCAAAAATGAGAATCACGATTATTTCTTGCTTAAAATTAATATCATGATTTCCTCACACTTCTGTAGATGTAAAATAAAGGTTAATATAAAGTAGGCTATAATTATTGGTAATTCTCAAACATATGGTAAAACAATAATAATATTAGGCTTGTGTAGGTCTGCTGTTGGTTAAAAAGCTAAATTTTGTATAGACATGGAATGGTGGACTTGAACGGACTTTCAATATGTCCTGTTTGTTAATTCACAATAAAGTGATTACATCAGAAAACTACTCATAATTCTAAAGCTGAATTATATTTGAGATAATAATGATTGCATGCTTGTCATTGAGAACATTAGACCATTTTTCCCCACTGGTAAAAAGCATGTCATTATCAGATTCCTTCTTGCATTATATACATCATTATATTAGGCTACAGTAGTTACTGATACAGTAAACATTTATTTTCATGCACAACACTGTTATCTACGAAAAAAAAAAAAAGTCAAATTTTTGTAGCCACTTGATAACTTTGTAAAAAGCTCTTTCCCAGCCACTAGACTTGTCTAACAGTGTAACATTAATGTTGGTGTCTTGTGTTTATATAGATGAATACAGCCACAGAGTAAATGTACAATACAGTTGAGCTTATTGCCACATTATATCATTATGATAACATGATATTGCGAAGACATATGACGTGTGCTGGTGTTGTAGTTATGTCCCGTTTCTTAGGGGAAATTTTTGAAGCCCTTCCCCTTCACACTAGCTTTTAAGGACCAAGGGAAAAAGGTACAAAAAACTAAATAAATAAATAGAATTGCTATTGTGCTTAAATGTCTACATACCTCCTCCAGCAATGGTGGCCTTGATAAGGGAATCGAGCTCCTCGTCTCCTCGAATGGCCAGCTGTAGATGGCGAGGAGTGATACGCTTTACCTTCAGGTCTTTTGAAGCATTTCCTGCCAACTCCAAGACCTACAATGTCAACAAAACATGATTAATGGCTTAAATCAAATTCAATCTCTTTTGCAGTAGTTTGAGATGAGAAATTAAGTTTGCCATATCAGCTTCAGTAAGTATTTACTGTCATAAACCGAAAAGTACAGTCTATAAATAATGTTTCTATAAAACAGGTTATAAGATTAAAATAATAATAATTAAATAAAAAGTTGTCAAAACTGGAATTTCTAACTTGATAAGGTATCGTATAATTTTTGCTATCATGCGAAATTATCACAGCATTATTCAAAATTACAATTATGAATGTCTTTTCTTTATCTACCAGCTAAAACTTGAAGCATGACTCAATTTCTTTTTTCTACCAATGCTCTCAGGACAGTTATTCAGCTTTCAACTTAGGCCTATCAATTTCCTCACCTTGCTTAACATTACAATAAAAATAAATAACATTAGATAAAAAAATAAAATGTATTAATAATAATAATAATAATAATAATAATGATAACAATAATAATAATAATAATAATAATAATAATAAATTGTTTAAAATGGAAATTAGGAACTGTAAACGTGTAAAGGAATGGATATGGTTTAACAAATTTTATTATTATTATTGATAATAATAATAATAAACAAAAAAATTGTTGTTTTAAACTATATCCATTCCTAATAAATGCCATGTAGCACTCGCGTAATAGTTTACACAATTCTTAATTACCATTTTATATATTCGAGAATTAGGAGCCTAACTAAAAGTCAAAATAATTGAAGACAATCAGTAATAAATGTAATGCATTTTTTTATTTAATGCCATGTCAGCAAACAAGGCCATTTTCAATCAGTAATAAATGTGCAGATTAAAACCAATAACAGCATGAGCATACCAAGTTTTCTGCACCCTGTGCCTGGTCTTTAATCTGAACAAAGATAAAACGTGCAGAAAGTTTGCAGCATCAACCTGCTAAGCTGCTGCTGTTTATCACTGGAAGTGAAAGTAAAACTGATAGACTAGACTGCAATGAGTCATAACACCATGCATCAAGTGGCCTGAAAGTGTGGAAATTTGAATACTTCTGACAGCAGTAGTGTGGACATCTTACTTCAGCTGTGAGATATTCAAGGATGGCTGCGCTGTAAACGGCTGCTGTTGCTCCTACTCGACCATGGCTTGTAGTGCGTGTCTTCAAGTGCCTGTGGATTCGACCCACTGGAAACTACACATTTCACATATGCACATCTTTAGATTATGGTTTGATATCTTTTATTTAATATTTGCAAACTGATACGCATCTCATCAACAGCCATTTAACTTAAGCTCATTATTTTTGGCTATCAGTTTAAAATGGTTATCCAAATAATATAAACAGAAGCTCACCTGAAGTCCAGCTCTTTGCGAGCGAGACACTGCTTTCGCCTTGGCTTTGCCACTGTCTTTACCTGCTTTTCCTCCTGCCTGCAAATCAATAATTAGACTCAATCCAATACAAACAAACACATTATATTGAAATTTACATTTATAAAATTTTCAGTTTTGACATTGTTTTGCAAAAAAAAATAAATAAATAAAAAATAAAATTTAAATATGCAGAAATGCAAAAACACACAAGTTAAGCAAACTACACGTTTTAAAATCAACTTTAATTACAATTAAAATGTTACACAACATATGCATAAAATACATCGTTTACATATGACCCTTTCTTAACACTCAAAGTAATAATTAATAATAATCAAATAAAAGGTAATTACATTTTAGATACAAGTAATGTTATTTTTTATAAACTATTACATAAACTAAATAACCTATTTAAATGTGCAATATAAAAAACACATTTTCCATTATGAAAATTATAAGTGTAAAACTTTATAAAATTATATACATTTAAATGTAATATGCAAGCAAACATTTAGACAATTACATTCATATCTGCTTTATATTAATATTTACAGAATTAAAGCTTTCAAAATAAGTTGCCAAGTCAAATAAAATTTACAAACTTGAGTTTAAGTTCCCATTTTATGCATTACATAAAGTAAAAGCACTATACTACATAACTACACAATGTTTTACCTTATGCTTAATTTACACATGTAAGAATATGCTAAAGGTAAGGGTGTCAACTATACAGCTTTTCTTAAAGTATTAATATGAATGTTTGTACAGATAACACGAAGGCAGGATTTTTAGTCACATCTGCCTGAAATTTACAGAAAAATTAATATCTGACATTACAAGCAATAATTTCGCTTAAAAACAAAGATTATTAATATTACTAATTTGTTAAAGCTTTTATCACTAAAATGAACTACAATTTCATTTGTTCCAAGTGATCTTTTTTTATTGTTGCAAAACGTTTACATCACAAAACAGGGAACAATCAACATCGCAAGGCATGTTTACCATTAAAATAAATAAACACATTAAAATTATTATCCTTATTCATCTCACAGGTGTCAATTATGTAAATGGGGTAAATTCAAGCATTCAAATATTTTCTGTTAATACAAAGTCATGTATTGTTTTGAAATAATTTCATCTTTACAAGTACAAAAAGACGGAGTTGCAAAATGTTAGCATATTTTAACTTTAGTTGTTTGCCCACATACAAGTTGCTCAACTTATTATTGCTGATCAATATTTCACGTTACACTTATTAGGCTACCTGTGGTTAGAATAAAAACACTCAATACAAACTGCATCAAGCCATGCCTTTAAAACAATTAGTTTATTAATTTATTAATAAATTATTAGTTTATTACCAATGCATTCCATCTACCACTTCACTGAATGCCAAGTCAATTAACAGCATGCTAAAGTAGGTAAATCTTTAGCTTGTATGAATGCCACACTAGACCGACAACATAATTTAACAATAAATAAAGCTCTTCAAGCGAAAACTGCAATTTACAGGTGTCGGTACGTTAATCTTCACATGCAGGAAATGAAATTATAAACCGATAACCGAAAGCGCTAACGGGTAGAGTTTAGCTTTAGCTAACGTTATCTGTGCTGCTTGCAAAAAATTCACGACCTACGGTGCATATCAAGAAAAACACAAAACTGAAGACAGATATATGTTCGAGAGAGAAATAGTTTAAACTGAAACATGTCGTGATTAATAAAATAAAAACATTTAAGGAAGGACTAGTAGCACAGGCTACTTTAGCGCGCTAGCAGCGCAAAATCAAAAAGCGTTAGCACAGAGCTAACCACATAATAGCTTAAAAGACGACAAACGAGCACTACTAAATGCGGTGGTTGATTTTTTTGTTTTAGAAAACTGTGGGCTAAAATTAAAGAATTCCATACCATTTCAGCAATGTATTACTTTAAATGGGATCCGGGGAGGTTTGGCAACAGCCTATTCGCCTCTTGAATCGGAGAAACAATAAAGCGCGTTCAGCAGAGAACGCTTAAGGCATACCGAATGGTAAAATCAGCCAATCAGCATACGTGGTACTGGATCAAAACTCGGAGGGGCCAATAAGATTTGGCGATATATCTTTTTCTACCATCCCCCATTAGTGAATGATGTTTGTACGGATAACACGAAGGCGGGATTTTTAGTCACATCTGCCTGAAATTTACAGCAAACATTTGACCTCTATATTTACAAATCGTAAATTATCTGACATTTCAAGCAATAGTATTGTTTAAAAACAATGAACAATAATATTACTACTCATTTGTTATTTATTTTATTACTAAATTGAACGACAATTTAATTTGTTTTAAGTGATCCTTAGACAACATGAGGTGAATTCGAGTATTTAAATATTTTCTCTTAATAATACAATTTCTGTATTGTTTTTAAGTAATTCGACCTTTATAAGTATAAAAAGATAGTGAGTTACAAAAGGTTAGCATATTTTAACTCTTTTTCTATACAAGTTGCTGGGCTTATTAATGCTATTAGACACGTATTAGATTAACTGCGAGAAAATAAAACGAATCAATATAATCAATAATATGTGTGTGTGTACATACATACATACAAAATATTGTAAGTAAAATAGTTTTAAATGGTAGTTGTGTCATGTTTACCGTGTTTTGACTAGTAATCATGTGTAATAAAATAATCTTTTCACAAGTATCTGAATTAATTATTGCCCAACAACTTATAATTTACACGTATTACAAAAGAATGTAAAATGTGGGTGTTTATAAAACCTTTACTGATAAATTAGCATATTTACAGTAAATCGTGAATACAACTGTAGTTGTTTACTGTAAATACTGTATGTACTGTACAAACGGTCAATCGTTATCTGCAAAGAAGTGCTTGCTTTTTGCACGTTATCGACACCACCGTACACCAATCACCCGTTATACTGTCAAAACAAAGAGGAGGGTCTAAAACTTTGACAGGCACACCAACTGAGCCAAAGAGAGCAAGGATTTGGCGTTTACTCATATAACAGATGGCTCGCTGTCTAATAGGAGAAGCGAATATTTGATTGACACACCAACCGCCCAATCACAAGAAGACCTTAGACAGTGACGTTTTCAGAGTGATCGACCATTCATGCGGCGCGCTCATACCGCTGAACGGGTCAGGAGGCGGGACCTGAGGAAATACGGGTGGGAAAAAATAGCGCAGGTCTGGGTGATGGTGAAGATGGCGGATGGGGATAGTGGGAGTGAGCGCGGTGGAAGCAGCGGCGGTGGCGGCGGCGGTGGCGGCAGCGGCGGAGGAGGAGGGGGTGGAGGCAGCGGATTCCAGCCTTTCCAGAGAGATCAAGAGACCCAGGAGCTGGCGTCCAAACGCCTTGACATCCAAAACAAACGCTTCTACCTGGACGTGAAGCAGAACTCGAAGGGCAGGTTCATCAAGATCGCCGAGGTCGGCGCGGGGGGCTCTAAAAGCCGCCTGACACTTTCCATGTCAGTCGCGGCGGAGTTTCGGGACTACCTGGGGGATTTCATTGAGCACTACGCGCAACTCGGACCCAGCACCCCGGAGCAGATCGCTCAGTCATCCGGCGGAGAGGACGGAGGGCCTAGACGGGCCTTAAAGAGCGAGTTCCTAGTGAGGGAAAACCGCAAATACTACCTCGATTTGAAGGAGAACCAGCGGGGGAGGTTCCTCCGCATCCGCCAGACCGTCAACCGCGGGCCCGGGGGGTTCGGCGCCGGGGGAGGTGTGCCCGGGGGTGGCATGCAATCCGGGCAAACCATTGCCCTTCCTGCTCAGGGTCTGATCGAGTTCCGCGACGCGCTGGCCAAACTGATCGACGACTACGGCGGGGACGACGAGGAGCTGGTCGGCGGCGGCTGCTCCGGGGCTTACGGGGAGCTGCCCGAGGGCACGTCAATCACCGTGGACTCCAAGCGGTTCTTCTTCGACGTGGGGTCCAACAAGTACGGCGTGTTTCTGCGGGTGAGCGAGGTGAAGCCCAGTTACAGAAACTCTATCACGATACCCTTCAAAGCGTGGAGCAAGTTCGGCGGCGCTTTCTGCCGCTACGCCGAGGAGATGAAGGAGATCCAGGAGCGACACCGGGATAAAGTGTACGAACGGAGAGGCGGAGAGGAGTCCGAGGGCGACGACATGGAGGACGACTGACCGAGACACGGAGGCTCGCTATTCCGCAGCAGGAGACACAATTACCGTGCATGAAACGAAGAACTTTAATGCTCAATGGCGAATAAAGATGTTTGACTGAGAGAAAAAAAACACTGTCGTGTATATGTAAGAGAATCCTGTTTAAAGCAGTATAGACGATGTTTTGGCTAGATAAATGGATATTTCTGCTGGCTGCTCTATAGGTCTTGATATATGTGAAAGTTTGGGAACACTTTCCATTAAGGTTGTTGTAGTTCATGTATTTACTAACACACTGAACAATACGGTGTGTATTCGTCTTTGTTAATGTTAGTTAATGAAAATAAAGTTGTTCATGTTAACTAACAGTGCATTAACTAACATTAACTAGCATGAATTTGGATTTTAATAACACATTAGTAAGTACATGGTTAGTAAATACATGAACTGATGAAACCTTATTATGAAGTGTGACCGAAAGTTCTCCCCTTTTACAGAAGACACCCCTTTTTCTCCACCCAGAGACTGAGTCGACCGGGACGTTTAGTGTTAGTGTATCCAGATATGATGAATATCTCTACTAGGTGTTTTTGGTGTTGTACCATATGACGGAGAGCAAAAAAACCAGCATCATCTGAATGACGTGGTGTGAATCTCATAGTTAGCTCATTCAGGAAGTGTTCTCTGCAGATTCGTGTGTATATATATATATATAAGACTCAGATCAAACAAATTGGAGGCCGTCGATGAGTTCACCTTATAGACACACAATACAGTTCAAGCAACAATGTACAAACAGTTTAAAAATGGTGCTATATAAGGCGTGCTCCACCAACCTGCTTGGTTTAAGCGGGTTTGGTGAGTTTTATTTCGTTTTTCCTCCTGTTTCTTGTCAGGACTGAGCAAATCACTTTTTATTGTGGACTGAATTGGTAAACACGTCAGGGCCAATGCCACTAAATTGATACTGGGTTTGATTGGGCTCTTTTAAAGAGAATGATGCCGATTAGCCTGCAAGGCAAACAAATATATAAGCCAGGTTATGAACAATTAGTAATTTTCGAATTATATATACATGGAGAGCTTCAGTGAAGTAACTGGAAAGGAAATCAAATGTAGATCAACACCCAACTGGGTTTAAATAGATTTATTTTTAAAAAAAAAATTATACAGAAATATATATATATACACAGAAAAATATATTTATATATAGACATATAGAATCAATTATAAATGCTTCCTGAACAGGCTATTTAAACAAATAAAACTCGGATGCAATTATATATAGGGGAATATTTCTTACTGGTTTTTCCATACATTTCCTATAGTCCTTAAATATGGTTGGAAGTGCATAGGGAAAAAAAAGATAAAAAAATATTGTGAAGTATACAGACCAGGCTTGACAATACTCCGTTTAGTTTGTATCCTTTTTTTTTTTTTTTTTTCGACAACCTAAATGACATAATTCAACACTCCTTTTTTCTTTCTCAACAATTTCTGCATATTAAGTTTAGGTGTTACATTTCTGAGTCTTACTGCAGCCTGTCCGCTCCTAGATCTGTCAAAATGTGTGTGCCTGTGCGCGACATCCCACTGTTACTATTTTTATTTTTTTCCTTTCTCTTCTTTTACTGCTGTGAGTGGGTGTTATACATTGACGAGTGTTGTCCAGTTCCTCACTGTTTTTTGATCAACCACAAGAATTAGCCATACACACAAACTGGGAGCCATAGCGATTATTATTATTATTATTTTTCTTTATTACTAATTTCAGTATCCATCTAAGTTTTGACCTCATTCTTGTCTGTACTGTGTTATGTGATAAAGGCAGCTGTTCAGTCAAGTGTGTACTGCTGTAATTCTCCACAAACTTCCTTTGAACAATAAATATAGAATTTCTTTGCTGAGAATACGAGTGTTTGTACAAGTTTTTCATCCGCTATATATATATATATATATGTGACAGCTGAATGTTGTTTTGCTTCAGCATCAAATGAACTGCAAGTAATGGTTTTTTAAAAAAGCTTACAGAGTTTAATTACTCAAAAAGTAATTTGTTGCTAATTACATTGTTGAAATTGGATTTAAATTACTTTGTCAGAAAGTGAATCAATAAGTAATTTAATTACTCAATAGAAAGAACTTACCAATCTCAATACAGACAATACCAGCCTGATCTCACGAGGAAACATAAGTATTTTACGTTTTGTCAGTTTAGTGGCTAATTCGTACAAATTTGTACGAGTTCAGTTGTACAAAAATGTATGATTTTAAAAAGGAGGCGTGGCACCCAATCCCGCCCCTAACCCCATTGGGTGATAAGCAAATCGTACTAATTTGTACGAATTAAGCCGAAGCCACACTAGAGTTTGAGCTTGCGAAATTCTGTCGTACGGAGCTGCGAAAAGGGGCGGGATTAAACAAGATGATTAGACATAAAAAAAAAGCGAGCGATTGCTCCATGTTTTAAATTTCTGTTCAGAGAGGTCATGTTTTGATCCTGGATTGGTCTCACACAGTCAAGTGATGCGATTTCGCAGGTCAGATTTCACCAAGCTTGAACTTTGCATCGCAGCAACCTGCGAAACTCTGACGCATGACCCTGCGTTTCCGGTTTGACGCATACGCATTCACGTGCGTATGAATTGAAGTCAATGGGGAGAAAAGCCCAGTGTGACTGCGGCTTTAGATTGTACAAATTTGTACAAATTAGCCACTAAATCAAAAAGTTACGACTTGCTGTGAGGTTGCGTTGGACAATACACATTAAACAAATACTTAAATGTGAGTTGAACAGCACCTTTAGGTTTATATACATTTTAAACAATACATGCAGTCAAAAATAACTCATTGGATGGACTAATTTTAATTGAGAGCAGGATTTCCATCCAATAAAATTGATTAGCACCAACTAAAAAAACCATTTACACAATTAAATGCAATTGAGTTGGTCCAAGTGCAATTGAGTTGGATTTTATTGAATAAAAGTTTAAATACATTTGTATTTTTATTTAACTCAAACTCAAAGGTCTGATAATATCTTGTATATGTCATACATTTCAATGTGTCTTATTTGAAGTTATCCTAAATGAACTAAAAGAGACATTTTTAAGCATATTTCTTGAGTTACACAGTTGATTGAGATTTCAGAACTCATTTTAGGACAGTTGCTGCAAATCAACAAACTGCATTTTTGCTAATTAAGCTGCCAACACCCAAAGCATGGGTGCTTCTGTAAGGTGATAATCTCAAAACTCAAAAAGTCTTCTAAATCTTCAAACTAAAGTTAAGTTTAAACTCTTACTTTAAACACCTAAGATTACTTTTATTGTCAACATTTCCCTCTTTATTCAATCCCATGCAAAGTATGCTGGGAACTAAAAAGTCCCCTAACCAGGCAGTTGGACCAACACAAAATGCTTAATGGTTTACAAAAGTGTTTATAAAAACATTTCTAATTAATGACTAAATTTTTTACATACAGAATATTCTAAAATGTCGAGTTCTTCATGATGTTATGCATAATATCTGGTTAACAAAAATTCACAGACATATAACTGCTTCTCTGAATTTATACCTTATATTGTCATTAGTGATTTCTCAATCTTTTTAGCAATATGTTTTTTTTTGTTGTTGAAAATTAGATTTTTTTCTACAAAATCATGTATATTACTCTGTTTTTCTGAATTGATTTCAATAGAAAAGTTGAAGCAGCATGGTGGTTCAGTGGTTAGCACTTCTGTGTGGAGTTTGCATGTTCTCCCCATGTTGACGTGGGTTTCTCCGGGTGCTCCGGTTTCCTCCACAGTCCAAAGACATGCGTAGTGTATGAGTGTGTGTGTCTGAATACGAGTGTGTATGGGTGTTTCCCAGAACTGGGTTGTGGCTGGAAGGGCATCCGCTGTGTAAAACATACTGTATGCTCGAAAATTTGGCAGTTTACTTTGCTGTGGCGACCTCTGAAATAGAGACTAAACTGAAGGAAAATTAATAAATGAAAAGTTTAATTTATAATGCAAGCATACTAATTAAACTTCCAAAAAATGAAAAGTACTGGCTTACTTTACTTGTTCAGCGGAAAAGTAATTTAATTACAGTTACTACCCAATACTAATGGCCAGTGATCGATTCTGTGGTATTATTGTTCACCAAAGTAATTTTTCACTTGAAATAAAGTAAAATATTATTTCAATACAGTTGCCAGCAAACATTTCCTATTTTACTTTGTCTAACTTGATGTAACAACTCAATTGAAAAATATGAAAACTCAATTAGTAAAAATAAATTAATATTTAAAATAATGAAATGTCAAAATAATGCAATGTAGTATCTCAAAGCTGAAATAACACTCAATTAGGTTGCATATGGTTTCAATAGATTTCAAAACAACCATATTTAAACTTTACAAAATACTTTACTGGACCACGTGTACATTTTTGGAAATTAAGGATTGTGCATTACTTGAAAGTTGAATAAATAAGCTTTCCATTGTTGTATGGTTTGGACATTCGTAACTATTTGAAAATTTGGAATATGAGCATTAAAAAATCTATTGAGAAAAATTGCCTTTAAAGTTCTGTAATCTCTTATCTGTCGCCACCACTTTTTGAACCTAAACATGAAAATTTAATTCAGTTCAAATGATTGCCAATCTTCAACTCTTTGGTGCACATAACTAAGCTTGGTCTCATTTTTAAAAAGATATATGTCAGATTGTAGCTGAAGTGAAAAAGTAAAACAAATAGATAAATAAAAATAGAGTTATGTGTCTTTGTTTATGAAAATAGTAAAACAATAAATGTTTATTTTATTGCATTACATAAAATGTGTTCTACAAAACAAGTTTTAGACTGAATTTGACAGAAAAGTGCTAGAGAGCTAAATATCTGAACAATTTATATTCCAAATTTGAAGTTGAGATTTAGTTTGGGAGCATTACCAGACATGACCACTAGGATATCCAGTTTCCATTGGTGACCATACAAGAGCGCCCCCTTTATGTTTTGAGGTAAATAAACCATTTTTTTCAGGCTCTTTACAATACAGTGGTCCTACACTATAACGTGGTTCACTTTTTGCGACCTAGTAGTTTCACGTTTTTTTAGTGCAATTTGACATGCTTTTTTTTTTTACAGTGTATTGTGTTCTGCGTCGTGATTGGCTGTAGACCATTGTCAATCAATCTCCTCCATGCCGTGTCTCCTGTACAGTACAAAATGCGTTTAGCTTGGCAAATTTACATAAATCTTCTGTCGCTAGCATTGTGTCTGAAGTTTTGTACTGTATGTTTGCAAGTTTTCTTCTCAATAAACCCCGCAATGCTGTCGAAACGTTCTGCACCATCAAGGGCACCTGCAGTAGCACCCAAAAAGCTGAGGAAGATGCTAACCATCTCACAAAAAGTTGGACTTCTAGAGATGCTAAAGCAAGGTAGAATTTACGCAGCTGTAGGGCACCATTACGCAATAAATGAATCTTCAGTTCGTTACATAATGTAGGAGGGAAATAACATAAGGGCGACAGCAGCAAGGTTGTAACCATCCGCAACAAAACCATCATAAGGATGGAGTCTGCTTTAGCTTTGTGGATCAGTGGCTGCAGTTGGTTTCATTCGATAATACGGCACTTGTTTTTCTATGAGAGTTTTAACTTTGAGAGTGTTTAAAAGAGAGAAAAGTGTAAAAAAATGTTAATGCCTGTCTGAGAGAAGTGTATAAAGTGTGTAGTGAGGGGTTTTACAGCCCTACAACATCTACAATAATTGTAAAAAATAAGGCTGCACTACTTCGCGGATTTCGTCTATTGCAGGTAATTTTTAGAAACTCGAGAGACCACTGTACAGTATTTGTAAAGTAGACATAAATTTCTAAAGTAATATGTTAAGTTTGGTTTAGGCTTTAAAAAACTATTTTAAAATATTTCACAAGTAGATTGCTGTAGCAAAGTATTGCTTTACAACTCTGATGAGTATGTTGCATATTAACTGTTGCTTAGTAATATCTATTACAAATTATATTACTACTCAAAAATTAAGTTTTGATATATTTAAAATGGAATATTTACAATATATATTGATGAAACATGATCTTTACCTAATACTCTAATGTTTTTTTGCATAAAATAAAAAGAAATAATTTTAAAATAATCCCATGCAATGCATTTTTGGCTACATAACTTATGACTGTGGTCCAGGGTCAAAAATTCACTTTAACCGTCTATAACCATCGTCATTGAGGGTTAAAGTCTTGCATTTTTGCTGAACTCCAGCTATTCCCATCATTTCCTGTGATGAATGCATTGATTAGAAGGTGCCCAGAAAAGCAAAAATGAAAATCACAAATTCTTGCATTCTTGAGGTCTGGTTTTAATAGGATTTCTCCTTCACTGAGCCTCTTATCTGTGTAAAACAGAATCTCGCAAAACTCTCAGTTCATTCCACTTCACAGATTCAGTTTGGCCTGAAGGACACTGAGAGCAGTTTGTGCTGAGAGATTTCTGCTGAGGATGACAACAGTGAAACGCAGCACAGTGCTTCTTAGTAGCGTTAAGATCAAAACAGCTTTATATAATACACAAAGAATGACAAATAGATGAGAGTGTAAATAGAAAGGCAGAGCTAGGTGTTGTTTTATATATAAAAACAATTACATTAAAAGTTTAATTTTGTTAATTATTGTTATTGTTAGATTTAATGATTGTTAATTTAATAGTTATGCCAGACCATTGTTTTTAAAAATAAAAATAAAATAGAGAGTAATGGAGAAAAATATTTATCTTTAGCGGTTTGTTGAAAGCTACTCAAGACAAACGACAAAAAAAATCAGATTATAGAAGCAATCAAAATCAACAAAAGAGCAATAATACTGAAAGGTGAAGACAAAATTCAACTCCTATGACATTTTAATATGTTTAAATATTTCCCAAGTGATGCTTAACAGAGAAAAGACAAAACTTCCTACAATATTTTCATATAGATCTTATCTATTTTAGTATTTGCTAAAATAAAAGCAGTTTTTACCATTTTTGAGGTCAAAATTATTAGCCCCCTTAAGACTTTATTATTATTTTGATACATTATTTATTTTCGGCTACAGAACAAACCACTGTTGTTCATGATTTGACTAATTAACCTGCTTATAACACAATTAACCTTAAACCTTTAAATTAGAATTTAAGCTGAAAACTAATATATTGCAAAATAACTAGTTAAATATTATGCACTGTCATTATGGCAAAGACAAAATTAATTAGTTATTAAATATCAGTTAATGAAACTATTATGTTTAAAAATGTGTTTAAAAAACAGCTCCGCTAAACAGAACTTAGGAAATATTAAAAAAAAAATAGGCAAAAATTTTTTTTTAACCTTATGTGTTCTAAAACAAGACCAGTTGTGGTCTAATGCAGTGACATTTTTTTAAATATAAATACAAACTAAAATGTGTTTAAATTATATATATATATATAGTTATATATATATAGTTAAATTGAAAATATTTGGAAGAGTTTGAGTGGACACCATGTATTTTTTTCCAAATATAAAAAAGGTCATGACATTTTGTTTTTAAATAAAACAAAACAACAACATTGTTTTACGCTAAAGTTTTGCCAACCTGCATGATGGTGGAACTTAAAAGTAATATTTGTAACCACACAGTTTCGGTTTCCACAGACATCCCACAGATGGACAAAAAAATAAAATAAAATAAAATTGCCTACAAATCAAAGCAGCCTCAAACTGCTAAATGACTTTATGGTTAAATGAAGAAAGTTATGCAGGTTTGGAATAAAAGTGCAATACAAACATTTCTAAAGGATGCTGGTACTCAAACACTTTCAGCTCTAGTTGAATGCTTGTGTCAACAGAAACTGAAACACCTGCTTTTAAATGCCACAGCCGGTTTAAAATGACATGGGGGTGAGGAAATATAACAGATCAATCTTTTTTTAGCGCTAATTGTTCCAAAAAATGATAATAAAAAACAATTCTCACCAGAGTCCATTAAAAAAATAAAACATACTCACCATTTACTCACTCTCAAGTGGTACCAAAACTTTGAGATTGTATTTAACACTAAAGAAATTATTTTGAAGAATGTTGGAAATTGACATCCATAGTAGAAAAAGAAAATGCTATGGAAGTCAGTACTGTTTCCAACAGAAAAACTGGGAAACTGGAGCATTCGGAGGAAACCCACGCCAACATGGGGAGAACATGCAAACTCCACACTCAAATGTCAACTGACCCAGCCTGGGGTCGACCTGGCAACAGTTCTAACCACTGAGCCATGGTGCCGCTGCCCCCCCCCCCTGCATTTTTTACTGTGTAAAATGCATGACACATGACTTTTCAAGCTCACAGGGCATGCATATATTTTGTTGTCAATTATTCTTGTAGTGGTATAATGGTCATATGAGAGGAGCTTGATAAATCAGCGAATGATACTTAATAGTCAACAATCAGAGAGTGATTGTGTATATCTGTGCATCTCTTTTCAGAAGTTTGCAATTTAGTCAATCTACACTGAAATAGACCACCAGAGTTTTCAAACTAAAATGGGGTCTTCAGTGTTTTTTTTAGTTGAAGATGGCGTAGCCTGATCTCACGAGAAAAGTAAGTATTTTACGTTTTGTCCGTTTAGTGGCTAATTTGTACAAGTTCAATTGTACGAAAATGTACAGTTTTAAAAAAGGAGGCGTGGTACCCAACTCCTCTTCTAAACCCAACCATCATTGGTGGATGAGCAAATTATACTAAATTTTATGAATAAGATTGTATTTTCGAATTCATACGAATTAGCCACTAAATCAAAAAGTTACAAATTGCTGTAAGATTGTGTTAGAATAAAGATAATAAAACATGCATTTTAAAACAAAAATGCATTAGTAAACAGCACCTCAAACATGTTTGGAACAAGTGGACTGAGAGTAAATCATGACACAATTTAAATTTTTGAGGTGGTTTACTAACGCGTTTTCATTTTAAAATGCATGTTTTATTATAGTTATTCCAACACAATCTCATGGCATTTCGTAACGCTTTGATATAGTGGCTAATTCATATGAATTCATACAATCTGATTTGTACAATTTACTACTATCAGTGTTGCCAGATATAGCAGACTTTTTCCAGCCCAAAAGCTGTCCACAACCTGCCCAAATGCACAAAAAATGCCCAAAATATTAGATTAATGATTTATTTAATTTTAATTAATTTAAATCGAAATGAACCTAGTTACCTTAACTGTCATCATTTTTAACCATACAACAACAAACACCAGCAGTCACTGAACCACAACATAACCGGATCACAACGAAACACTGCGCCCCTCGAAATGGGGTATAAATTCATCCCGTTTGGTGTTTTAAGTGAAGTTTATTTATAAACTAATTTCGAGAGGATCACGTGCTTATGATTGCTAGCAGCTGGACCCACATTACCCAATTCACTACGCACCTATCAGATGATCCCTAAGCTACTATAAATACCCTGGGTTTCATATCACTGCTATCTTAGCTTTGAAGAATCCCCCCATCCACCCCTTCTCCTCCTCTTTCTAGACGGGTGACACGGTGGCCCAGCGCTTAGCGCTATTGCCTCACAGCAAGAATGTCAATGGTTCTAGGCTTTACCAACCAGCGGGCATTTCTGTGCGGAGTTTGCAAGTTCTCCCCGTGTTCACGTGGGTTTCCCCCGGGTCCTCCGGTTTCCTCCCACCGATTAAAAACATGCAACCTAAGTTATTGATTAACCAACACTATAGATATGCTCAATATATAGTACCTATCTCATTAAAGAGAATTACTATCTGCTCTTCAATCACTACAATGGGGGAGTTCTCGAGATCTACCTGACCTCAATCTCCCCTCTCGCCTTGCAACGGGAGGGAGCCCCGGGCTCGAGGATCTCATGAGCTCAGGGCTCTCTCCCGGGACAGCATGCCAAACAAGCTTTATAATCAAACATCAGCTAAGTGTGAACTCTTGAAATTCTTTTGAACATAAGATACTGCTTGTCAATCAGACAATGCTTCTATGTTTGTTCTTGCTGTCAATTGCGGGAACAAAATGATCGATAAAGTGTCATGATAAATCGCTGTGAACTGCAGGCGCTGCGTGATGCGCGTGCACACGAAGGGGAGTCCGATTTTTATGGGGAGTCAGATTTTGATACAACTTTCCTTCCCCTCCTCTTGGATTTGCACTATGCACTGGTCACTATGCTGAATGGAGTAGGAACACACAGTTATGCTTTGTTAAATAAGTTGCATATAAAATTTACGTTTCAAAACCGCCCAAATTTGGTCAACCCGTCAATGCCATTTTTTACCCACAAAAATCAAATTCAAAACTGCCCAATCTGGCAACATTGACTACGATTTGCTTATCCCCGAGTGATGGTTGGGTTTAGGGGCATGGTTAAACGTGTCATAACAGTCATGTGAAAAGAGTCCATATTTAGATTTGTTTTAAATATTCAAGTAACTGTATCTTTGCCAAACATTATGCAATCCTAACAAACCACCCATCAATGCAAATATATTTATATGGTTTTGTGTTCCATGCTCATGTAACATTAACACTAAACCCCCTATCCTGGATGACATAAATGTTATGGTTTCCAGCTAATATTCCCCATTTATTAATCTGCTATTGGATCTTTAAATAAATATTTATTTTTATTTTATGTCAATATGTACAAAAGTACAATGTGAAGATTGAAAAAAAAGACCTTAAACAAATAAATTCGTAAAAAATATATATTCAAGAACAAATCAACAAGAAATTGAATTATTATATAGATATACAAGTACTTTTAAAAAATCCTGTAAATGCATATGTTTTGTGTATGGGTTTTTTTGAGCAGAATCTTAAAAGCAGGAAGAGGAAGGGGGTATGCATTTATCTTGTTTAGCCGTATATGTCAGAACATACATGGCAACACGAAAGCTAAATATAGCGTCAGAAACCCTGCAGTCCACAAGAAGAGCTGCTCTGTCACGACACAAGTCCCAGCATCTGATGACCTGCTGCTCTTATTCTGTCCAAATCACATCTCCATGATTGTTTGAGGGTCATTTTGACTGATTATTTAATCATGGGAAGCTTATGGACATTTGACGACCTGCTGTTACAAAAATATCCAATTTTAGCTGATCAAGAAGGTGATCTGAAACATGGTCAGATAAGTCTAATATAAAAAATAGACAATTACATTTAATTAAAAATAAAATAAACAGAAAAGGAATAGCACAGAGCATCAGAATAGAATAGATGTCATGAGATCTAAGCAGGTTATTATCAAGATTATAGTTATCAAAAAACCTTGAAACTACTTGATGTAAAAGACACCGTTATATTAATTAATTGATGTTTTTACTTGCATTTTATTATTCAATTATATTTGCATGTAATACTTAGTCGTTACTTGATGTAAAAGACACAGAAAATAAGTAGGATTAAGAATATTTTTAAATACAATTTTGTACATTTTTCTTTCTATCTACAGTATATGTTTTAATCTGCTGGGTTATAGGGGGTCTATGTTAATGTTTGGGGGCAACGTAAAATACATTAGAAATTTTTGTATAATAATAATAAAAAAAAGCTAAAATAAAAAAAAAGTTGGGACAGCTTGGAAAAAAGAAAGAAGTGATTTCTAAATTTTATGTTGACTTGTATTTCATTGCAGACAATAAAACAGCACATTATTTAATGTGTTCCTCATGATAAACATATTTTGATTTTGGTTCTTGCAACAAATAAAAAAAATGATTGGAACAGTGAAGCCTTTACCTATTTGTAATGTTGCCATTCCTTTTCACAAAACTTAAAAGTCATTCAGGGACTGATGCCATGAAGTGATGAAGTGTTTCAGGTCTAATTTTGTACCTTTTAAGTCTTAAATTTAATTCAATTCAATTAAACTTTATTTGTATAGCTCTTTTACAATGTGGATTGTGTCAAAGCAGCTTAGAAGATTATAATGAATTGAAAGTGTCAGTTCAGTTTTCAGTGTTGAAGTTCAGTTTAGTTCAGTCCAGTTACAGTTTTTCTCATTTGCTAAGACACGCTCAGTGAAACTAGGATTCACTTGATCTTCATCATCACTATCCCATCAGAGCAGAAGACATGTCTTGCAAATATGTAAACTCATTCTTATTGGATTGACACATTTTCCCCAACATTTTTCAAAACAGTTAACACGGATGTCATTTAAGCAGTCCAAAATCCATTGTTTTAGTTATGGTAACCAAACAGAAACCATCTATTCCTAACCTTTAGAAACTACCAACATCAGTATGAAATCACTGAACCACTGGTTTGACACACCTTCACACAAATCTTCAATTAGCAAACAGTCCGCAAACCTTATAAAAACAGTGGAAGGTCTGTGTTGTTCTGTGCCAGCATGGATGGAGGAGGTCAATAGTGGCTATGTCTTACTCACATGTCTTACTGTCTATACTCACTATAGATTTGACTGTATTTTGGTTTACATGTGTTTTCTCTAATATTTACAGTATTTTATTACTTTTGTCAGTTTTTTTTTTTTTTACAGTATTTCAGTTTTCAGCCACAGTTTGAAAAAATGTCATGAATTCAAAATAATGTTACTGTAATCAAAACATTTCTTATTCTGGATCCAATTCTTTGCTAAAAGGTCAATTTGACAGCCCAAATAGAAAGACAACAAATCATCACATTGGAATTATAAGATTCTATGCGTTCTGAATGATATGCGTTCTGAATGATTTTGAGATATAGAGCTTCAAAGTTTTTGCAGTCTATAGCAAACAGTATGTGTGTAACATTTGTTTTTTTACTGTAAATAAAAAGTCTTAAATTGCAAACAACTTATAAAAAAACATCCCATAATGTAAATAAGTTGTCATTTAATAAAAATATGTCAATAACTCAATTTTGACAAAAATGTCAGATTGAACCTTATAATTCTAAGGTGACGAAATGGCATTGCCAATAGGCTACAATGGCAAGCAATGGTGCAGTGATTCACATTGAGTTCTGTATTTTGTATTTTGTTGTTTATTGTGTAGTGATTGATTAAAAGAGCGCATATACTTGTTTGCAAGTTGTGTTGTCTAAAGGTAAAATTAGCTTTTGTTGCATATTTTAAATGTTTTGACAAGGTATGTGCATTTTGCAGGCAAAATATGTCATTTTGACCATGAGCGCCGCTGTTTAGGCCTGTGTGTTAACTGTTTTGAAAATGTGGAATTTCAGTTGACGGCTGCATCAAAGCAATCGAGAAAAACTGTAAAGTGGCCAATAGTGCGGGGTCTTCATCTTCGTCAAACAATCTGTCACACCAGGTTGGGACTACAGGCAGGCCAGTCAAATAACTGTATCCTCTTCTGGACTTTGTAATATGTGCAGAATGTGGTTTTGAATTGTCTTATTAAAATATGCATGAGCGTCTCTGGAATAGAAGGCAGCATATTGTGCTCCAATATCTCTATGTACTTTTCAGAATTAATGGTGCCATCTCAGATGTGCAAGTAACCTTTACCAAGTGCACTGACACAACCCCATACCATGACAGACCCTAGCTTTTGGACTTGTTGCTGGTAACAGCCTGAATGATCCTTTTCTTCTTTGGTCTTTTGATTAATCTGACCACAGTACACGTTTCCACTGTGTGATGGACCATCCCAGATGCCTTCAAGCTCAGAGAAGTCGACGACGCTTCTGGACAATGTAAACATAGGGCTTCTGTTCGGCACAGTACAGTTTTAACCGGCATTTGTGGATGTACCTATGTATTGTGGTACTTGACAAAGGTTTGCCAAAGTAGTCCTGAGCACCTGTTGTGATATCACTTGAGGATTCTTGATGCAGCGCTGCCTGAGGGATCAGAGATAACGGTTGTTCAGCTTAGGCATGCTTTTACTTGTCCTTTACACAATGTGATTCCTCTTGATTTCTTGAATCTTTTAATGATGATATGCACTGTTGAAGGTGAGATATCCAAATGTTTTTCTATCTTTCGAGGAACATTGTTTTTAAACATTTCAATAATCTTCTCTTATATTTCTTGGTAAACTTGCGTTCCTCGGCCCATCTTTGCTCCTAAAGGACTAGACCTTTCTTGAATGCTGCTTTTGTACCAAATCATAATAACAATCACCTGTTGACATCACTTGTGTCAAATCACATGTTGTTTAACAGAGCAAGGAAATTTTCACAGTATGTCTGATAATATTTTTTCTTCTGAAGAAAGTCTTATTTGTTTTATTTCGGCTAGAATAAAATCAGTTTTTAATAAAAAAAAAAACATTTTAAGGTCAAAATTTTTTAATAGTCTACAGAAAAAAACATTGTTATACAATAACTTGCCTAATTACCTTAACCTGCCTAGTTAACCTAATTAACCTAGTTAAGCCTTAAATGTCACTTAAAGCTGTATAGAAGTGTCTTGATAAATATCTAGTCAAATATTATTTACTGTCATCATGGCAAATATAAAATAAAACCATTATTAGAAATTAGTTATTAAAGCTATTATGTTTAGAAATGTGTTGAAAAAAATATCTCTGTTAAACTGAAATTGGGAAAAAAATAAACAGGGGGGCTAATACAGTTTTTCCCAATTGTTTACACACAATTACTTGTATTTCAGACACAATGACTACAACATGTAACTGATGCACCAACCCCCTGAACCAGTTCTGCTAAACTACAAGCACAATTCCTGCTTTACACTCAAATTGCAGATTTAAAACACACTTTTTTTAAAACACTACACAGAATTCTATGCATTTGGCACAATTTTCATGCAGAAAATCTCTTGTTTTCACAAGGAACACACTGTCATTCACAATTGTAAAGTCAGTTGTCTTGCTTTGCATAATAACTCATCACATAGGTAAACACCTGTCACACATAATTGCAATTTAGAAATCAAAGCTCATCTCATATTCTCCATTTCTCAATCCTATTGAAGAATTTTTTTCTGCCTGGGGATAGAAAGTGTATGACCGAAATCCACACTTTTTTTTTTTTTTTTTTTTTTACTGTAACTATTCTGTAAATACTTCTGTTGATGGCATATGTGGACCACGTTATGTGCAACTTTGTGTTGGCTGAGATGAACACTGTGTACACTGTTTTGTGGGGAAAATACAGTAAAATATAATTGGTACAGTTTATTTGTGTGTTTTCAATAAAAATAATATTCTGAAATATTTAACATTGCACTTCTGTAGGCCTTTGTACTCTCTGTAGTAAGTGTAACACTGAACAAAAAAGGCTTACAGTAAGTCATTATGATAAATGGAGAAGTGGTCATAGTGTTTAACATTAAGCATATCAGTGATCAACTGGTTCTTATAAATGTCTATTCATGTGATGGTTTGTGTGTGTCACTTGAAAACAAAACACCATTTTGTAAATAAATTACACTGTTTTGATTGTTTGATTTTGCAAGAGAATTGATGGGTTTTGCCCAATGTGTGTGTGTTTTGTGATTTGTGTGTAGAGTTCTGACAATATGAGACGTGTGTAAATGTGTGTAAACAATTGGGAAAAACTGTAATTCAGGGGGGCTAATAATTCTGACCTCAACTGTATATATATATATATATATATATATATATATATATATATATATATATATATTGCATAAGTGTTTTGCTGATTGATGTGAATAAAATGTATAAAAAATATATATATAATTAATTTATGACTAGTAGTAATATGAATATGTATTTAAGCAAGTAAAAGAGGCAATAGGTAAATCAGCAGAACACTTATGCCATATTGCATACTATTACAACGGCATATTTACAACTATATATGTAATTTTTACAACTATATATGCAAATTTTTCTGATTAAATCTTTAAGGGTCCATTTAATAATCCTATCACAGAACTAACAGCATGCGTGAAAGTTAAATGTGTGTAAGCCTTCTCTTGCGCAGCTGTAAACAGATTACAAAAATTTCTTAAACTTTTGGTTTATGAATCCAATTTTGACCCTTACTCTTATCTGACTCCAATTTATAATAAGTAAAATTTAGATTTATATAATTCAAGCTGATCACCTTATAGGTTGTAATTTGGTCTAATTTAAATCGATTAACCTAATCAATCCTTATTTTCAGTTAATGGTTCATTGTTTACTCAAATTCGCTTAGAATAAGTATGTTGGCCAGTTACATGTGCTCACGGATACACCCTCACCAGTTCTGGTTCTTAGATAAAGGATATAACTTATTCTAATTTCCTTGAAGTAATATTAGGCAGCCCCATGCTTGCTCATACATAAAGAAAGTTTAATTTAGCCACTAGATTATATCATACTAGGTCAGAGATTGTCAGTAATCAACAGCTCTCTAATGCTGTGCCTATGCTCCATCCATTGAGCCTGAATGTATGAGCAATCCTGGTTGTAGGCTGCGGAAACATCAGCCTAAACAATCTACTAGATTTAAGTGATTTCAGGAGATATTAGAGTTAAAAAAGAATTTTACTTTTTTTTGTCAAGCAAAGATTTTCCATTCCAATTCACACAATTTAACAAAATTAGCCAATTCAGAAATGCATAACATCAATTGCCCAAAGATACATTTAAGAGTTAGACATTAATACCTGACTTTGTAGAAGTATGCATATAAGTCTTGATGTAGAGCTCAGAGACTCGCACACTGCAACGGGCTATCTTGGCTACAGAATCCCACAGACACTTCTGCACCTTTCCCTCAAATACTCAGATCACAACAAATGATACCAAAGGATAAAACGTGACCAAACATGAAAAGGAAAAATTCAAGATTCACAATATACACCATACCTAAATTCAAACAGCACATCGCATGCCCCACCAGAGACAATACAATTTTGGATCATTGCTACACCACAATAAAGGATGCATATCGCTCCATCGCAAGAGCAGCTTTAGGACTTTCCGACCACTGCCTGGTTCATTTATACCAACTTACAGGCAAATACTTAAAACTACTAAACCAGTATTAAGGACTGTTAAGAGATTGACCAACAATACAGAGCAGGTCTTACAAGCCTGTTTTGAATGCACTGACTGGAGTGTTTTTGAAGCTGCAGCCACCGACCTGGACGAGCTTACAGAGACTGTAACATCATACATCATCATACGTTTCTGTGAGGAGTTATGCATCCCTACTAGGAACTACTTATCATTTAACAATGATAAACCTAGATAAAATAGACAGCTTTGTCAGGCCAAAGATGATGCCTACAGGAGTGGGGATAGGATCTTGTACAATAAGGCCAGGAACACATTGGCAAAGGAGATTGGTGTGGCTAAGAAGAACTATGCCAAAAAGCTGCAAAACCAGTTTTCTGCCAACGACCCTGCATCAGTGTGGAAAGGCCTGAAAGACATCAATAACTACAAGACACAATCCCCCAGCATCGACAGCAATAAACATCCTGCAAACAAGCTGAATATGTTCTACTGTAGATTTGACACCTCTGACCAGACACCCCACACCTGCCCTGACCATCTCCCTACATAGCCATCAACACCTCCAGCCATCTCTCACTCCCCCCTGCACTTCAATTTAGTGAGGATAATGTGCGTTAGATCTTCAGTAAACAGAGAAGAGGGAAAGCACCAGGTCCAGACGGTGTTTCACCAGGCTGTCTGAAAACCTGCGCTGACCAGCTGGCTCCCATTTTCACACAGATCTTTAACAGATCACTGGAACAGCGCAAAGTTCCATCCTGCTTCAAATGCTCCACCATCATCCCTATCCCGAAGTAGCCAAAGATCACAGGACTCAATGACTACAGACCTGTTGCCTTAACATCTGTGGCCATGAAGTCATTCGAAAGACTGGTGCTAGCTTATCTGAAGGACATCACTGGACCTTTGCTGGACCCCCTGCAGTATGCCTATAGAGCAAACCGGTCTGTGGATGATGCAGTCAACATGGGCTGCACTATACCCTACAACATCTGGACAAACCAGAGAACTATGCAAGGATACTGTTTGTGGACTTCAGTTCTGCCTTTAACACCATCGTCCCATCACTGCTCGTGTACAAACTGACCCAGCTGTCTGTCCCTAGCTCTGTCTGTCAATGGATCACCAGCTTTCTGACAGATAGACAACAGCTAGTCAGAATGGGCAAAATCACATCCGACAGCCGCACCATCAGCACTGGTGCCCCCCAGGGATGTGTTCTCTCCCCACTGCTCTTCTCCCTGTACACCAACGACTGCACCGCAAAAGACCCCTCCATTAAGCTCTTGAAGTTTGCTGATGCTATTTTTTAATCTGCCTCATCCGGAACGGTGACGAGTCTGCATACAGACAGGACGTGGAGCAGCTGGCTTTATAGTGCAAATACAACAACCTGGAGCTGAACACGCTCAAAACAGTGGAGATGATAGTGGACTTTAGGAGAAACCCTCCTGCACTCCCCCCACTCACCATCATGAACAGCACTGTGGCTGCAGTAGAGTCATTCAGGTTCCTGGGCACCACCATCTCTCAGGATCTGAAGTGGGACATTCACATTGACTCCATTGTTAAGAAAGCCCAGCAGAGACTGTACATCCTTCGTCAGCTGAGAAAGTTCAACTTGCCACAGGAGCTACTCGTACAGTTCTACTCAGCTGTCATCCAATCCATCCTCTGCACTTCAATCACCGTCTGGTTCAGCTCAGCTGCCAAAACCGACCTCCGTAGACTACAGCGAATAGTCCGGACTGCTGAACGAATCACTGGCACTACCCTTCCCACACTTCAAGAACTGTACTCTTCCAGAGTGAGAAAAAGGGCTCGTAAAATCACTCTAGATGCCTCGCACACAGCACACTACCTGTTCGAACTGTTACCGTCTGGTCGGCGCTACAGAGCACCAAGCACAAAAACAGCCAGACACAGGAAAAGTTTCTTTCCTCAGGCCATCTACCTCATGAACAGTAAATATTCCCCTACTGTGCAATAAACATGTGCAATACTTTCTCATACGCACTTATACACAGCACCTTACACTGGAAGCTTCTGTAGCCAAAGCAAATTCCTTGTGTGTGTGAAGCACCCTTGGCAATAAAAAAAGATTCTGATACTGAGAACTTGGAGATTTTTGTGTGGAGCTGCTCTGGTGGAGAAGTAAAGTCGAGGGCCGATCAGGGTGGGTGATCGACACAGTTGAACAACAGTTTTTCTAGCTGATCTTCTTAGATTAGAAAGTTTATTGTTTTACAATAAACAGTTCTCGTGGTCTTGTCTTCCATAACAGTTCTCAGGGTCTGATATTATTGAGAGACTTAGCAATCCATACAAATCACACAGACATTTTAAATCACACTTTATATTTCTCACTATTAATACACCTTTAAATATGGCTTTTACCTCAATAAAATGCTAATTTGTTTATTACTGTAAGGTAGTAGTGAGGTTTAAATATTGATTATTAATGTAGAACAAGATCATACTTTATAAGTACTAATAAACAGCAAATATCTTAATAATAGGCAGATCATAGGCCCCAAGTTAGTAGTGAGAATTGGTATGTAAACAACAGTGTTTATTTATTTTATTCCTCACTATAAGTGCCCGCATATTTATAGAGGCCATACTGTAATTAACCACCAGTGTAACTAGTGCAGCAGCAGCAGAAGGTGAATGGAAATGTCCCATGCAGGATTATGCTGGATTGAGAGTGAGTGCTGTGCACAGTCTGAATGAAGCACAGCTGTCTGCATCTCAGCGGGACAGCAGAGAATGAGGAATAATCGGATACATCGAGGACACTCTGCCAGCCGGGCCATTGCATAACCTTGAGCTGCCATCACTGAAGATTAGCATGTGTGTGTGTGTGTGTGTGTGAAAGAGAGAGAGAGAGAGAGAGAGAGAGAGAGAGAGAGAGAGAGAGAGA
>CAIGQZ010000427.1:27015636-27026209 GCA_903798205.1 Danio tinwini
AGAGAGAGAGAGAGAGAGAGAGAGAGAGAGAGAGAGAGAGAGAGAGAGAGAGAGAGAGAGAGAGAGACTGTGTGCGTGTGAGTGTGTGGTGTGTTACGTGCATTACAAAAGGTAAAGAATAAAACCCTCTCTGTACCTGTAGAGATGGATGGTCCTCAGTGCTGCATCCTGTGTCTGTATCTATGCAGCTGCTGGTGCCTCTGGAGCAGTGCTGGATTAGGCCACCTTATCTTCTCTTGTGACCAATTTCAGCATTAAACCTCCATGTACAATACAGGAGAAATTAGTCATTTAAAGAAAAACTTATGACACAATCAGACAATGAGAACTACAACCAAAATGAGAATTTATCTTATAATATATAAACATTATAATCTATGGCGACAAAAACTAAGCCTAATTAACTGTCAGTATAAATCAAAGACATTTTCCTTTTTTTTAAAGAATTATTGAGTGTACTTTAAACAAAAACTTATTGTTAACATTTAGAAGAATTTAAACAAGGAACCCATGCAAAAATGGTTTATGACCTGTGGCTTACAGTAATTAGACTCATTTTGTATTATTGATCTTTCAGAAATTACAGGATAGTGGTCAGTGTGTTATTTCATACACTCACCGGCCACTTTATTAGGCACACCTTACTAGTACCGGGTTGGACCCCCTTTCACCTTCAGATCTGCCCTAATACTTCGTGACAGAGATTCAACAAGATACTGGAAACATTCCTCAGAGATTTTGGTCCATATTGACTTGAACACATCACACAGTTGCTGTAGATTTGTCAGCTGCACATCCATGATGCGAATCTCCGTTTCACCACATCCCAAAGGTGCTCTATTGGATTGAGATATGGTGACTATGGAGGCCATTTTGAGTACAGTGAACTCATTTTCATGTTCAAGAAACCAGTCTGAGATGATTCGCGTTTTATGACATGGCGTGTTATCCTGCTGGAAGTAGCCATCAGAAGATGGATATACTGTGGTCATAAAGGGATAGACATGGTCAGCAACAATACTCAGGTAGGCTGTGGCGTTGATACAATGCTGAATTGGTACTAATGGGCCCAAAGTGTGCCAAGAAAATATCCCCCACACCATTACACCACCACCACCAGCCTGAACCGTTGATAGTAGGCAGAATGGATGCATGCTTTCATTATGTTGACGCCAAATTCTGACCCTATCATATGAATGTCGCAGCAGTATTCGAGATTCATCAGACCAGGCAACGTTTTTCCAATCTTCTGTCCGATTTTAGTGGTTGGATGTATTGTGCTTTCAGAGATGCTCTTCTGCGTACCTCGGTTGTAACGAGTGGTTATTTGAGTTACTGTTGTCTTTCTATCAGCTGGAACCAGTCCGGCCATTCTCCTCTGACCTCTGGCATCAACAAGGCATTTGCGCCCGCAGAACTGCTGCTCACTGGATATTTTCTCTTTTTCTGACCATTCGCTGTAAACTCTAGAGATGGTTGTGTGTGAAAATCCCAGCAGATCAGCAGTTTCTGAAATACTCAGACCAGCCCGCTGGCACCAACAACCATATCACGTTCAAAGTCACTTAAATCACCTTTCTTCCCCATTCTGATGGTCGGTTTGAACTGCAGCAGATCGTCTTGATCATGTCTACATGCCTAAATGCATTAACTTGGTGCCATGTGATTGGCTGATTAGAAATTTGCGTTAACGAGCAGTTGGACAGGTGTACCTAATAAAGTGGCCAGTGAGTGTATAGTACAAAAATGAAAAACTGGCCTATTAAAAACACATTAATCCACTAATGTAAAGAATAAAGAGAATTTATTGTCATTGCAGCGATACAACACATTAACCTGGCAGTTCTCAGAGAGAACAGCAGCAATAAGAATGTAGAAATAGACAAAACAAATGGTGGCACAGTGGGTAGCGCTGTGGCCTCACAGCAAGAAGATCGCTGATTCGAGCCTCGGCTGGGTCAGTTGGCATTTCTGTCTGGAGTTTGCATGTTCTCCCCCTTCTTTGCGTGTTCCCGTGTCCAAAGACATGCGCTATAGGTGAATTGGGTAAGCTAAATTGGCCGTAGTGTATGTGTGTGAATGAGTGTGTATAGTTGTTTCTCAGTGATGGGTTGCAGCTGACAGGGTATCCGCTGTGTAAGACATATGCTGGATAAGTTTGCGGTTCATTCCGCTGTGGTGACCCCTGATTATTAAAGGGACTAAATGAATGAATGAATGAATTGGAAAGAGGGACAAATGGGTTGATTTATTAGGAAAAGTCATAAAACCTGTCCTATCATAGTTCAAAACACAATGCATAGCAGCAAATCAAGAAACAGAACATAAACAACAACAAATTAGGATGATTTGGTGGAATTGTGACAAAGTTAAACGTTAGCCTCACTGATTTACTTAAACAAACAAAAATATAATGTTTTCCATAGACATAAGTTATCTGATAGTGATGCACGGGATTCATCTTGAACTTTTTTTTCTCTTTTCAGCTCCGAACTGCAGTTGTTTTCTCAGGAGTTGCAACTTGCATAAATTTTAATCATATGCTGGACTAGCAGCCTCAAACATACGTGGGCCAGGGAGTGTGTGTGTAAGTGAGAGAGCGATTGTGTGAATGTAAGTGAAAGTGTGACTCTGTCAGTGTGTGTTTTACTGATTGTGAAATGCGGTCAGTTGAGTCACTGGTGTTATCTGTAACAGGATGTTGTGACAGTGTAGTGGGGCAGATGGTTATTCATCACTGGTGGTGTGCAGGTGTTCAGATCTGCTTGTTTGTTTTACCGGTTTCTGATGCTGGTGTAATGGTAGGACATTTACCTGCATGACATGTATGGAGGATGGAGGATCACATACATCTGAACAGCTGTAGACACTTAAAGACAAAAACACTTTTTTTGTCATGCACCTGTCGATTTCAAGATTGGCTTTTTGGTTTCTATTTTCAGTCTGCTGTGAAGACAACATACAAAATGCACTCTTTTGTCGCACGTTGTGTCTGTAGATTTCAATTACAGTACTTTTTTCCTTTTAAGATGATTTTTTGCTCCCGGACTGAACCATAAATCTTCACTCCAGCAGCATTTATGATATATAACTTCACAAAACAATACTAAATTTTCCCACCACAGCGGAATGAACCGCCAACTATTCCAACAATTGTTTTTACGCAGTGGATGCCTTTCCAGCTGCAACCCAGTACTGGGAAACACCCATACACTCTCATTCTCTCTCTCTCACACACACACACACATATATATACACTACGGCCAATTTAGTTTATTTAGTTCTCCTATAGTGCATGTCTTTGGACTCTGGGGGAAACCGAAGAACCTGGAGGAAACCCACGCAAACACAGGGAGAACATGCAAACTCCGCACAGAAACGGAGTGATTTTATGTAAAGAGTCTGTTCCATGACAAGACATTTTGTAAATATTTAAAAACTTGAGTAATATTCATGGCTAAGTACTTAATTTGGACTGCTTATTGAGGATCTTCTCAGTGTTTAGATGTTGTTTGTACCTTCAGATTCCAGATTTTTAAATAGTTGTATCTCAACCAGATATTGTCCTGTTCTAACAAACCATACATCGAAGGAATGCTTCATCCGGCACTGAAATACAGCATGTGAGCCAAACATGGCTTCGGTTTGGAAGAGGCGGCACTGTTTTTAAGGCGACACACAAGACTTGGGTCAGATGTCAAATGTAGTATTTGGCCCAGATGTTAAAAATGCATACCTTGACCCATATTGAAATATGTTTTGAATAAAGAACAAAATTCTACTAATCAGGTCACTTTGAGAAAAAGCACACCTATTGCACGCCTAAAGTGCAATGCATTATGGGTTTATCAATTTCATTGCAGTCATGACACACCATATCTGGCCCAGTTCAGGCACTTGGCTGAGACTTGGCCCAGATATGGTCCATGATTGGCCCTTGTCTAGAAGCCAGACTTAGTCCAGTCATGTACTGTAATTCACTGCGGCATGTGGGCCAAGCAAAAGTTGATTGTTTGGGCCAGAGCTGGGCTAGAGGAATGTTGTTATGTGGGTTATTATTTCAGCTTTCAGGTGATGTAACCTACCCAGGTATTAAATAATTCTGGCCCAGGTTTGGCATAAAGCTGGCACAGCAGGCATTTATTTGGCATTGGCATACAACATGTGGGCCAAACATGGCCCGGGTTTGGCAGAAGTGGCACCATCCTTAAGGTAACACACAAGACCTGGGCCAGATGTCAAATGTAGTTTTTGGCACAGATGTTAAAAATGTATATGTGGGTCACGTAAGTTTTACCTGTCTTGACCCACATTTAAATTATTTTTGAGTAAAGAAAAAGATTCTACCAATCAGGTCACTTTAAGAAAAAAGCATGCTCATAACTTGCCTAAAGCCCAATGCTTCATGGGTTTATCAATTTAATTGCAGTCGTGACACACCAACATATCTGGCCCAATTCTGGGTCATTAAATTGGCTGAGACTTGGCCCAGATATGGTCCATGTTTGGCCCTTGTCTGGAAGCGACTTTGTCCAGTCATGTACCAGAATTCACTGCAGCATGTGGGTCAAGCAAAAGCTGATTGTGTGGGCCAGAGCTGGGCCAGAGAAAATCCGAATCTCCAATTCGAAAAATTGAAAGAAGAATTTTGAATCTGTGTTCATCCAATATTTTATTATGCTATAAGTTTATGTAAACGGGCACATACTGTATGTCATGAAACAGCATCTTATTTGAAACAAATATCTCACTAAACATACCATTTAAAAAAAAAAAAGGTTTGCAATTCTCAAAGGTACTCGGAAGTGCTTTGAAATGTGCTTTTTTTTATTTGAAGACGAAAAATTCAACTCATTTAAGATTTTTCTTTTTGACTTTTTTGTGCCTTGAAATGAAATGCTTCGATATGAATGTGTCATTTTCATCCCTCTTTTAAAACTCTGAATACAAAACGAAGAAAAACAACAAAAACATATACATTTCTCATTCCTTTCTATGGAGTGCATAAATACAAAGCACGTTACTGATGAAAAATCATCCTCAAATGCTGATCTATAGATTCATTTATAGATTTTCCTCAGAAGCCAATCATACAGTAACACAGTACGGGTGTCAGGCTCAGTTCCTGGAGGGCCATAGGTCTGCAGTTTAGTTCCAACCCTAATTCAACACACCTGATCAAACTAATTGAGTGCTTTAGGGTTGTTTAATGCTTACAGATAGATAGGTATATTGAAGCAGGGCTGGAACTAAACAATGCAAAAAGCTGAGTTTGACACCCCTGCAACATCATCTGAGTCTGCACTTCCAGCTCTCTGCCACCAGTGGTTGCTCCTGAGTTTTGACTCCTCATTCTAAGGTATTAAAAAATAACACACTTAATCTTGACACATAGTCATAGTCATAGTCATTACATAAAAAAAGTGGGTAAGAATATCCCTAAACCTAGCCCTGAACCTAATCTCACCTACATTTGCAATCAGAATTATTCAACCCCCTGATTTATTAGCCCCCCCCCCCCCCTGTTTATTTTTTCCCCAATTTCTGTTTAACGGAGAAAAGATTTTTTTCAACACATTTCTAAACATAATAGTTTTAATAACTCATCTCTAATAACTGATTTATTTTATCTATGTCATGATGACAGTAAATAATATTTGACTAGACATTTTTCAAGACACTTCTATACAGCTTAAAGTGACATTTAAAGGCTTAACTAGGTTAATTAGGTTAACTAGGCAATTAGGTAAGTTATTGTATAATGATGGTTTGTTCTGTAGACTATGGAAAAAATAAATAGCTTAAAGGGGTTAATAATTTTGACCTTAAAATGGGTTTTAAAAATTAAAAACTGCTTTTATTCTAGCCAAAATAAAACAAATAAGACTTTCTCTAGAAGAAAAAAATATTATCAGACATGCTGTGAAAATTTCCTTGTTCTGTTAAACATCATTTGGGAAGTATTTAAAAAAAGAAAAAAAAATTCAATGGGGGTTCAATAATTCAGATTGCAACTGTACCTGCGTAAAAATACTATAGTAGCCTAATGCATGGGGCATCATTAGACCCCACTTTAAAAATGGTCAGTAAATGCATTTAGTTACAGTTTTTCTTTATAGACCATTTTGAGAGATGTTAACAAAAACAATGGTTCCATCGTATTTCCTGTTTTACATTTTTTTATTTCTATAGCTTCCGAGAATCCAAAAAGAGCCATATAGAGTTATGATGTTTTAACATTAAGTTATGATTGAATCACCTCTTGTTACAGATATGAAATAGTTTGATAACAAACGTTCATGAGCCAATGACATGACCACATTGAAATGGTCTATATGTAAGTGTATTAATTAAAGGTGCTTTATGTAAGTTTTTGACTCTTCTAAAGCATAAAAGTACCATAATATGTGTGCAGATATTTAAGAAACATCTTAAGTGAACATACTTGTTTAACTAAAAAACAATGCTGAAGTCAGATATTCTGCTTTGAAAATGGTTTTTCCGTGCCGGAACGCTGTCTTTTGCTGCGTCCCAATTTGCATACTTATACTACGCCCTAAAAGTATGTACTTTTTTGTGAAGAAAAAATACATACTTTTAAGTGTGTAACAGAAGAGTATGCAAGCTTTGGGACACATTACTTCCTCATTAACAGATCGTTATGTTGCTTAGTTATGAGCCCTGTCAATCCTCCACACACCATCCACATTTCTGTCGTATTTGATTTACCTTATTGGAAAAGCAGCAGCAGGTTAATCTCCCATTCACGAGCCTTTCATGCAGAGAAATCTTCTCAGGTGTTTGGATAATTATGCATTCAGACGTTAATGTCCAAACATGTCTTTTTAGAAATTCAACTTTATAGAAAGTTGTTGCAGATGAAATATAACACAGAAAATGCGATTTAAATATTTTCCATTGGCCAATATATTAATAAACAGTCATACAAACATCTTTACTGAAGTCTCTCTACTTGAAGGTTTGTCTCGCGCATCCATAATGTTTGTAGTTTGTTTACACTTTTCACCCGTGTTTGTAGTTCTAATCGATTTCACATCCAACGTGCAATGCACTGTGGGCAATATCAGCGGTCAGAGTATGGATGCTTCTACACTTAACATATTGACCGGAAATAGTAAACCATCCGGTAAACTTTGGCATACTTTTTTCGACATACTATGATTTGGGACATACTAATTCTATTTTCAAATACTATTTAGGACAGATAGTATGCAAATTGGGATGCAGCATTTGTTTAGGTGAATTTAACCTACACAATGTCAGTTTAGCCAATTATAATTCAGCACCCCGGGTTGCCTTGTTGGAAAACAGCATATTTCATTCATTCATTCAAAAAGGTTCTCATAGCTTGTGTCCGTGATCGAAATGGACAGTATCAGACGTCGAAATGAGACAGATTCAGTTCCACATGAGGTTATTAATTGGCAAATGATATAAATATTACGAACGTAAACATTAGGTGAGCAGGTTACATTGTAACCGCATGTCCTAACAACACGCTTTGTAATGAGATACACAGTGATGAGCAGTTTGGCTGTTTGCACCAGACGAAACACGACAGACATGTAAATTCAGCCATTCAGAAGCACAGAATATGCACTCACTCATGAAACGGTAAGGTTTAGTATCTATTTAATACATATTAACCCTCTTTAATCTCATTAAATGTAGATGCTGAATCACTCATATGTGTTTAGTTCTAAAGGTTAATTTCAAATGGTTTATTGTATTTTCAAAATCTGAGGTGAACTATCTGCTGCTGCTTTCAGTATATGGCAATAAATGTCATGTAAAATGGCATTCAAACTCATATTGTTAGCATTTAGCACTGAATAAAGCACATGAGGTTTAGCCTACCTGAGGTGATCACTGTCATAGGTTTCTGTAGTTCAGCTGTGAGAAATAGAAGTCATTCTTATATATCAATTCAAGTTGATGGTTTTGTCAAAAACTCCTTTTAATATGGAAAATATTCACTCTATTGCGTGTCGTTTGTTTTTATTTAGAACACAGTTTAAATCACTCTCTCCTGTACAGGGCCAGATTAACCAATGGGCATTATGGGCACAGGCCCAGGGGCCCGTGCGCACTTGGGGCCCCTGCGAGGGGGGGGGGGTGGTGCTGATTTTAGAGTGTCTATTTAGGCTAAGTGCAAATAGCGCACCTCGTTGGAATTAGCTAGTTGAGTGCTTCCCACCAGCGCCGTTTGATCGACAGAGTCAGCATAACTAAAGTGAGCAGCAGAGAGCAAGTGGGAGTGGTGTAGCTCGTAAAGCGCATGGCAATATGTTTTGAGGCGATTGATCATGAACCCGGTTCGAATCCAGCAACTGATGAACACATTCTTCTTTTTTCCCCCATTACATATCAGGAAATACATTTATTTTCAATAGAAAGGAAATGTTTTTGTTTAAAAATGTTCAGAAAGTATATAAAATATATAAAATGAGTCACAAGGTATTTAATAAGGATAATAAGAATAATAAATATTTTATAAACAGTTATTTTTCACCTGGTGTTAAATGTTAGCAACATCTTAATATAATTAATCTGTATTTACAATGTTAGTCGCCCTGCTTCACCCATATTCTCCGACCTCATGGAGAGAGAGAGACAGAGAGAGAGACAGAAAAAGCCCCTGAAAAGGAGAGATTATTTGACTGTGTCACGGCATATCAAATGACTTAAACGATATAAAGAAATCTCCACTGTGCTGAGCGAGAGCGCTTACTGAGCAGCGTGTCATCGATGACGTAACCGCGCTCAGGCCCGAATGTAATGTGAGAGCGGGCCGTCGGGGGAGACGGGAGGGGGGACAAGCGTGCTTTGGCCCGGTTCAAGACAACTGTACATAGTATGAGTACGGCCTAAGTCCGCCCCTGATTACACACCTCAGCGATGACTGGAAATAGATGATCAAGAATTTTAATTTTTTTTAAATCCTTCCAAGATAAAGCAGGTGGTGGTTGGTAGCTATAGATAGTTAGATAGGCTTTGCCTGTGTCAGGTTTTTAATTTTTAGTTAATGAAGAGAGAGCAAGCAGAAGAGGGAGACTCACATAGATGGACATTTATCTGAAACAGAGCAGGTAGAGCTCTGTTGGAGCTGTATTTGTCTTTTGCAGGTTGGCGTAGAGCAGAAGAAGGAGTCTTGCAAGGGGAACGGTGGAGATATACTTAAAGACCTGGAGCTCAGCAAACAGGTAGAACTCCTTGAACAGACTAAACAATGGAGTTAGGTTCCAAAGGAATGTATTGAGATTAATTAAAGACTTGATATCTTTCTCTTTGGCAGATTGGCATGAAGCATACGGAGAAACAAGGGCTACGTTCACACTGCGGGCAAATGTGGCCTGATTCTGATCTTTTGGCTCATATGTGACTTGACAGTGTGAACAGCCCAAACAGCATGGAATCTGATCTTTTCACTTCAGATTTGTGCCACTTTCATATGTAGTCTTAAATAAGACACAGATCTGATGTTTTGCAATGCGACCGCAGTGTAAACGGTTATGTCGGATTTCATGTGACTTTTACATAATCTTCGAGCGACATAGGCCTAAGTCATCATTCTGTGTTGCAAACATCATCTACACCTCTGCAGCATAGTAGAATAACACACAGGGCGATTACTTTACCACAGAAAGTTGGTTGTTCATTTTGAAAAAGATTTTGAAGGCAAAACTGGTGCTTGGGTAAAACTCTGGTTAATGATCGGGGCACGGGATGATCGCGATGCTAAAGAGCGTCGGGGGTGTTGCGGAAAGGGGATCCGTGCACAAAGGAGGGGGCATTCTCATTTTAAGGATGAACATTATCTCCGAGCGAATAAAGGGCAGGAGCTCAAGCACCCAAACCCCCCATCTGCACATGTCTGTTGTTTATAATGAAGTAAAATAAAATAACTGCAAACGGAGATAAACCAACTCCGCCTTCACAGTTCAGTCTGCGGCTGCTCATTAACCCTTGATGAGGTCACTACACCGGTGGTCAGACAGACGCGCGCCGCAGTTGTCATAAATCACAAATGATCAGTGTTTTCAATCACAAGGGACTTATTTTAGGTTTTAAATGCCGAAATACACATTAGTCGTAGCAGAACAACCCTTTACAGTTCATGTAATACACCACGGCTGTCTGTGAAAAGGGCAATAATCATATTAAGCATAATCTGACAACGTGCTTCATACAGTATACACATTGTGCGCATAATTAGACATTTCGTGTTGTCCGTAACTATACTTCTGCGCATGCGGTTCAGTTTATGACCATGATCTGTTCACACTGTAAATCTGATATTGGCCACATTTATTACAACAGTGTGAACAGCTATAGGCAAACAAATCAGATCTGAGAAAAAAATAAGATTTAAGCACTAAGCCTCGCAGTGTGAACGTAGCCAAGGAAACACACCTCAGTAATAAGTACTGTACGTCGTAATTTAAAAGTATATACTTTCATTTTTACATACTAAGTGATGGTCGGGTAGGCTATTTTCTCCAGATAGATAGATAGATAGATAGATAGATAGATAGATAGATAGATAGATAGA
>CAIGQZ010000427.1:27036351-27062795 GCA_903798205.1 Danio tinwini
CAACTATTCCAGCATATGTTTTAAGCAGCGGATGCCCTTCCAGCTGCAACCCATCACTGGGAAACATCCATATGCACACATATTTACACACGCACTCATACACTACGGCCAATTTAGTTTACCCAACCTATAGCGCATGTCTTTGGACTGTGGGGGAAACCAGATCACCACATGGGGAGAACATGCAAACTCCACACAGAAATGTCAACTGGCCCAGCTGAGACTCAAATCAGTGACCTTCTTGCTGTGAGGCGACAGTGCTAACCACTGAGCCACCATGCCACCCATTTGTCAACAAATACTATAAAAAATATTGGTATAGGTTACATTTAACAGACATATTCATAAAAAATTGATTTTGCATGTTACTGTTGCTAATAAAAGTAATCAACCTCTAGTAAAGAAATGCATAGTCTTGCCTTTACAGCCGGACTAATAACAGAATAAATATATACAAATATAAGACATTTAAAAAAAAAATCACAACCCAAAATAACCCACACCTGACCTGCCACAGTAGTTCATATAGGATTCACTCAAACGGCTGGTTCATTCAAGAGTCATGTAAATAACTGTAATCATTTACTCTCATTTCATGTATTGCTTAAATTGTATTTCATAACTGTATTATTGTATTATTGCTCAGTGCTGACATGAGGTTAAAGGGACAGTTCATCCCAAAATGAACATTCTGTTATCATTTGCTCACCAATTACTTTTCCCAAAACAGTGAGTTTATTCTGTTAAACATTAAAGAAGATATCCTGAAGAAAGCTGACAACCTGTAACCACTAACTTCCATGGTAGGTAAAAACAAATACTGTGGAAGTCAATGGTTACAGGTTTTCAGCTTTCTTCAAAGTATCTTCTTTAGTGTTCAACAGAACAAACTCAAACTGTTTTGGAAAAAGTAAAGGGTGAGCAAATGATGACAGAATTTTCATTTTTGACAATATGACAATTAGGACTGCACGATATTGGACAAATCTGACATTGCGATATTTAGTTTTTCTGCAATATTTATTGCGATATGAATATAATTATTTCACCAGATGACTTGAATAATAAGGAACAATAATAAGGAAGTGTGGTTATATCCAAACACACGTCCTATTCTTATGGTCCATATGGTGATCTAAACTACAATAAACTTGTTTTTATTAAAAACAGGGCTTAATTTGTGCCGGAACATGTCGGATCTGAAACCTCTGAAATCTGATCCGGCACCTCATTTTACCGATCCCCCTCCTCAACAGCCCTCCTCCCTCGTCCGTTACCCCAATCTGTTCCATGACCTCACAATTCACAAATTAAGCACTGATTAAAACTAATATAAATATACATTTAATAAATAATTCTGCTAATAATGATAACAACATTATACTAATGCAAATTCTCATGAATAAATTGAAAAAAGCCCCCAGAGATGAAGAAGGCAGGGGGGTAGTGGTTTTTATATTTATGTAGAAAATAATAATTTTAGTTTTATTTAATCCTTTTATTCTATTTAATTTGTAAAGGTATTTGTGTATTGCTGTACATCCTGTGTGTTTTAAGCAATGTGTGGGCATTTCAGGTGCACAACTAACACGCTTTGTGCTGGACTTTCAGCTGGTCAATTGTGCGGTCTATTTCAGTTCTTCAAAATAGCAATGTACCACAATGCACCTTAACACTCCTCCTTTATAGACCAGCACACTCATGAGGCCACAAAGTGGCGCAAATTGATTTACTATTTAAACAATGTGGCACAAAACGGGAAAATTAGGGTTGTGCTGGTCTGAAAATAGCAAGAAATCGCGCCAAACACGTCTTGTGCCTTATTGCACCGGGTGTATGATAGGGCCCATAATTTTATATTGCTTGAGATGATTTTATAGGCCAGATTTTCTTTGTGAGTATAACTGTATAAGTTGAACAATCAAATGTAAGCAAATAAAAGTACACAGTCTTCATTGTATAAAAGCTAAATAGTTATAATTTCTTGTACACAAATTATTTAAATGCACTTGAAATTTTACAGTCATATGCCTTAAAAAAACAAAGCAAACCAGCACTATTTCACTCTATTAAGGTTAAACGTCACAATCACTTAAAAATATAGTGCTTGGTCAGCTATCATTCCACTCAAATTTCCTGAGGGATAAATAAACTGAAGCTAAACTTGACATTGCAGATCCTGCGATGTAACTCCTGCGAATGATCACATTGCCATATCGATGCTGAAACGATATATTGTGCAGCCCTAATGACAATTTACCATTTCCTGTTAAATTAAAATATAAAACATGAAAGAAAATATCCTGTTTGTAATTAAATGGTTAATAAATGTATCTTTATTTTGGTGAACTATTTTAACCTCATCCCAGCCTTTTGTAATAAAACAATGCAGGCAGAGGTCAAAGTTCAGCATAATCAGAAGTGTCAGGAAATTGCATGAGCAGGTATGATTCAAGCACTTGAGAAATGGATGGTAAAGGGACGTTTTATGAACTGATTTGATAAGCTTTCTTTTAAAGAATAACTACACTTTCATTGTAAAAAAAACTATAATATGCAGGTTGTTTTACAGTAAGAATATAACTGATTTTTACAGAACTGCAAGTCAGATGGACTAACCCCTGCGCTCCTGCTTTAGAAACCACAGATATTGTCAGTGTCCAGGTTTCCTTTCCTCAAGGAAAAGGACGATAAAGGCAGATTACAGCCTTCTGTTGGAAGAAAACGTTCAGCGCCAAAAAAAAAAACAGCTCTTCAATGAAAACTTCATCCTCTTGTTTTCCCTGAAAAACAAAGAGTTGTATATATTATGCCTTTTTACTAAAATTATGAAAACAATACAACTTATTTCAAATAAAAACTCAGTCATTTAGAACAGTAATTGCAGTAAATGATGATTTGTTGACTGAAATTAAGGGTTAATTCAACAAATACTGAGTATAAACTTCTATTTAATACTTTATATAACAGTTTTTTTTTTGGTGATGGCAGCTTAAAGACGCCTCTCGTATAGAGGATGAAGTCACATGCATTGCTCAGGTGGGATTTTTTTATGGCTCTGTGGGTCTCATCTCAAATCTGAGCTTTATTCTGTATTTTTTATTGGTTTCGAGTCAGGAGATTGGCTGGGCTTGATGTTTCTTTCTCTGAAACATTTGAGAGTTTGTCCACCCTGGTTTCATCTTCATCATCCTGCTAATGTAGATGTTGGACTGAAGCAGCTGTATTCATTTACAATGAGGAAGGGCAGAGGGTTATACTACTGAAAGATTTCAGCTGCTGTCTGGGTTTTCACTGCCTTTTAACACCTCCCTTTCTTCATGTGTTCAATACTTTTTGTTATTTAATTTAATAACACATTACTTCATTTGTAAACTAATTAGATTTGTTTTCTTAGCATATATGGATTTCTCTGGTTTTTATTCAATTCACCTTTATTTCTATAGTGCTTTTACAATGTAGATTGTGTCGAAGCAGCTTCACATAGATTATAGTAAGCTTATAGTAAGGTTATCAACATCTGGTGAAATTTTCAAGTCAACATCACCTTTAGAAATATGTTTTCTGAGAAAAATGGTGACGTGTTTAATACTTATTTTGCCTGTTGTGCTTGTATTCAGCTTAAAGTGCAATTTAAAGGTGTAATTAGGTTAAGTTAATTAGGCAGGTTATTAAGGCAAGTCGTTGAATAACAGTTTGTTTATAGTTTGTTAAGTAACCATTGATAAAAAAATAAAAAGTTTTAAGGGGTTAAATATTGACCTTATTAAACATAATAGGAAATACCATGACTATTTCCTTCCTCTGTTAAACATCCCTTGAGAACTATTTGAAAAGAATGAAAAATTACAAAGGAGGCCTTACCTATACATCAAAAGTGTGCTTTAAAGTACGGTCAATGCGACAATCATGAAAAACACATTTATACGCTATACATCAACTTGCATATTTGAATATACATACACATAATACACTTCATTACACATGCACATATAGACATTATCTATATACTCAATGACTGCAGGTTAACTGTTTATACTCTCACCGGACACTTTATTAGGTACACCTGTCCAACTGCTCGCTAAGGCAAATTTCTAATCAGCCAATCACATGGCAGCAACTCAATGCATTTAGGCATGTAGACATGGTCAAGACGATCTGTTGCAGTTCAAACCAAGCATCAGAATGGGGAAGATAGGTGATTTAAGTGACTTTGAACATGGTTTGGTTGTTGGTGCCAGACGAGCTGGTCGGAGTTTTTCAGAAACTGCTGATCTACTAGGATTTTCTTGCACAACCATCTCTAGAGTTTACAGAGAATGGTCCGAAAAGAGAAAATATCCAGTGAGAGGCAGTTCTGTGGGCGCTAATGCCTTGTTAATGCCGAGGTCAGAGGAGAATGGCCAGACTGGTTCGAGCTGATAGAAAGGCAACAGTAACTCAAATAACCACTCGTTACAACCGTGCATCTCTAAACACACAACACGTCCAACCTTGTGGCGGATAGGCTACAGCAGCAGAAGACCACACAGGGTGCCACTCTTGTCAGCTAAGAACAGGAAACTGAGACTACAATTTGCACAGGCTCACCAAAATTGGACAATAGAAGATTGGAAAAACGTTGCCTGGTCTGATGAGTCTCGATTTCGACATTCGGATGGTAGGGTCAGAATTTTATCAACAACATGAAAGCATGTATCAACAGTTTAGAAGAGAGAGATTCACATCATAAAGTCAATGTCAATATGGACCAACATCTCTGAGGAATATTTCCAGTACCTTGTTGATTTATGCCAAGAAGGATTAAGTCAGTTCTGAAGGCAAAAAAGGGTCTAACCCAGTACTAGTAAGGTGTACCTGATAAACTGGCTGGTGAGTGTATATAATACCTTTAACTGTTAAAAGCTATTAGTTGCTAGTTAATTAGTTAAAGTTATTAGTAACTAATTACCTTAACTTTTTTTAGAATTTGATTGTAATACAATAATGCACCTTTTGTAAAGCTGCTTACATTATTTAATTGTAAATTCATTTATTCATTCATTTTCTTTTCGGCTTAGTCCCATTATTAATCAGGCGTTGCCACAGCGGAATGAACCACCAACTTATCCAGCATATGTTTTACACAGCAGATGCCATTCCAGCCGCAACCAAACACTGAGAAACACCCACACACTCTTGCACACACTCACATACACTACGGCCAATTTAGCTTATCCAATTCACCTAAACCGCATGTTTTTCGGAGGAAACCCACGCGAACCCGGGGAGAACATGCAAACTCCACACAGAAATGCCAACTGACCCAGCCGAGACTCGAACCAGCAGCCTTCTTGCTGTGAGGCGATTTTGCTACCCACTGCACCACTGTGTCACCCGTAAATTGTAAATAATTTTACAATTATTGTAAAAAGTGCTATACAAATAAACTTGAAATGAATTGGAATTTCTCAACAAATTTACAGCAATATCCCACTCTTACGGAGCTACTCTGTATAAAAGCAAACCCAGAAATATAGTTACCCTTTTCTGTTGGAGCACTTAGATGGTTCTACTGATTTCTCACGGGAACAGGTTGTCCGGTCCAGGATCCTGTGGAGCGGTTGGCAGTTGGATCTTTGTAACACTATGGATTAGAAAAATCAATGCATGGATGATCATCTTACTGTACAAATTTCATATGCAAGAAGTTTAATATTAAGCGTTTCAGTTGGACATATTTGCCAAAATTACCTTTGTAATCAAGGTCAACAATTCTAAAACCCGGCATGTCGTCTGATATAATGGTCACTCTGCTACTTTCATTTTGATCAACAAACAGGTACTTGTCGGGTTTATACACAGATTTCAAGCTCATAAATGAGCTGTTTCTTCCCTCGCCCAGTTTAAATAAGAACGACTCGTCAAAGTTTTCCCCAGCAATCTCATCGGAGGTTAAAGTCTGTGCATGAGAAAACCAGAATACTTCATTAGAAATGTTCAGTCTGCATTAAACCGTCTGACAAAGCATCTAATAAGTACTATAATCCAGTCTTTACCTTAAAATTGACTTCATCACCATGGGTAATAACAGGGAAAACGGAGTGTTTTCCTTTCTTAAAGCAAAACGCCATGCAGATGTCTTTTTCTTCATTACACTTAAATTTATACACCGTGACTGGAATAGAAAAGACAAATGATATTGCTAGCATTAAAATAGGGCACAATGGGAACATTACACATTATAATAACATTCACTAACAGCATCAGCAAATATAAAGCTTCAACTCGCCATTAAAAACAAAACTATGAGCTTAAATTAGGGCATGATATTAGTCCATTGTTTATTATTATTATTTATGCATGCACATCGATATTTTTAATATGAGTCTAAATAACTCCTGATTCAAATAACCATTATGCTGTGTTCAAACCAGATGCGGCATGCGTGAATAGATCGTGCTTTTGCACTTAAAAAGATGTGTGAACATTTTGAGTTACTCTATTTATTCGCGCGTCAAATTCGCTTCATTCATGTGTAAAATTCACTTCACAATAGAAGCGGATTCGCATCATGGGCAGGGTTTCCATCTGCCTGGTGACTCTAGCTTCATTGCTAAATGGCTAACATGGATTTTATTGAGAGAGTAGCTGCGCCTTATGTGCTTTAAGGAGGCTGATAAACAGAGTAGATTCATTCGGAGCTAGTCCACTAGATCCTTTCTGAGGTGCACCCAGGAAATCTGTGAGTTCATCAACTCCTCTAGAAACTACCTGGATGATGGAAGCTTTCAGCTGTGCTTCAGACTACAGCTGCACGGTTAATCGGAAAAAAATCACAATCTCGATTCGACCCCCTAGACGATCTTAATTCAGCATTTCTACGATTCTGCCAATCATATTTTCAAGTTCAGGAGAAAAGCAAAGGCGGTCGCACACATCTTCTCATTGTTTTACATACATTGCTCAGTGACATGGCCACCTCCAAATGATGTTGAAATGGTCAAATACTGTATTTATAAGTTATAGTTCACCCAAAAATTTCATTTTTGTCTTCATGTAATGATGTATTGGCGGCCGCGAAATCACACGTGAGCTGCTGACGGTGAGCTGTTACCACATAAAAATAATTGTTTAACAGTGTCAGTATAACTACTGTAGCCTATATGATGTTGAATATAATGTAAGAGGGTATCTGATAATGACAAATGTCTGATTTTACCAGTGAATAAATATTATTATAGTTGTTTTACCATATGTTTGAGAAGTAAAAATAATAATAGCCAACTCATATTAAACTTTATTTTACATCTACAGAATCGTGAGAAAATCGTGATCTTGATTTTAAGCAAAAAAAAAAATAATAAAATAAAATTTTTATTTTAGCCAGAATCATGCTGCTCTACTTCAGACTGAGCCAAGCCCAGTTTGATGAACTGTTGTCCGATATCAACAGGAAGACTTCCCCTCGGGACACCAACAACAAGCGATACGTCATAATCATGCTAGAGCAACATACTAGAGCAAGCTCCTGATTGGTTAACATGGTACGAATCTCTGATAAAGTTAAAATTTCCAGCTCGAGCGAATAAAAAAAAAAACGTGCAAAAACCCTCTAGTGGATTTGTCATCTGAAGCGTGCGATGAAACGTACAATAACTAATGCATTTCAGATTTGCAAAAATGCACAGTGCCCTCTAGTGGATTTGTCATCTGAAATGTGCAACGAAACCTACAATAACTAATGTATTTCAGATTTGCTCAAATGTAAACAACGCTCTCTAGTGGATTTGTCATCTGAAACATGCAACGAAACGTACGATAACTAATGTATTTCAGATTTGCAAAAATGTAGACAACGCTTTCTACTGGTTTTGTCATCTGAAATGTCCAAGGAAATGCACTCACTTTTACATTTCACAAAAAAATTGTAGGCTGAGCAATGTTCTTTCCAATGGGACTAAGTTGAAAATATGTTAGACGCCTTCCTGCCGAGATATAAACATACTGACGCTTGTCATGAAGGAGAAAATGCAAGCTTGTTTGCAGCGAGACATGATGTATCGTCAGTTTCAGCTCCTTTTAAGAGAATCCCGGTACTGAATATAAGCAAAGAGACATTTAAAGGTCCCGTGAGGTGCTTTGAAATATGCATTTTTATTCGATGTTTGACGTAATCTTAACCAAAACCCCAAGAGAGGGACATAGTGTAGCTCCTCTCCTTTAAAAAAAAACAGCCAATAGAGTTTTGTTTTATCACCACTCTGCCAGAGAAAGTGGTTGAGCTTAAGTGCATCAAATAAAAAGCAAACGAGAAGTGTCTTGAAGGGGGCGGGGCATATCAGATACTAAAGAGCATTCGATTGGTCACGATTTGATGAGAAACTGTAGTAAGAGGGGACGTGAATAAAACCAGTCATTCATTTAGGCGAAAGTGACAAACTACAATCTACACATGTTTGTATCAGTCTTATCTCTTCTAAATGTGAATTTTATCACTGTTTTGAGGCACATTACCTTATAGATATCCTAAAAACTAAGAATAATACTAAAACTAACATCTAAAAAAATTATTTTATTTTCATGGGACCTTTAAAGAATTGAGTGAGAATGAAGTTCAAGTTCAGACCTTTACTGGACCCCTCAGGATTCTGTTCTTCCTTGGCGACCAGCTGATAGGACGTTGGTGGCATGGGCTGACAGCACACATACCTTCCTGTGCTGGTTGACAGTAGTGCTGAAGAACTGCCGAGAAGTTTCATTTTGCTTCTTTTTGATCACTGTTAAACAAACATATGCACAGACAAACAGGTTATAAAAGACTGTAAAAGCTGAAGACCAAAACAGTGAGAACGTAAAAAAAAAATAAAAAATGACAAAGCATCAAAATCAAAGTAATCGTGTATGAAAACAGGGTACATAGAGGAATCATGGTGGTCAATTTAATACCTTTTAAAGGTCCCATGAAATTAAAATAAAGTTTTTTAGATGTTAGTATCAGTATTGTTCGTTTTTAGCATATCTATAAGCTAGTGTGCCCCAAAACAGTGACAAAATTAGTGTTTAGAAGATATAAAACTGATATAAAGATGTAAAGTTTGAAGTTTGTCTCTTCCGCCTAAATGGATCAACGGTTTTATTCACGTCACCTCAAACTAAAATTTTCATTAAATCATGACCAATCAAATGCTCTCTAGTATCTGACATGCCCCGCCCCCTTTAAGACGCTTCACATTGGCTGCGTTTGACTTCATGCAGCGATGCGCAGACCGATCGAAATCAGTCTTAAAGGGGTGCATACCAGTTAGAAATTTTTTTCCAGATTGATGTTGCGACATCCGAGATTAGACGACTGATTTAGCCGGTGCAGCATCTGAAGAGGGACTGCAAGAGCTGCGATGACGACACCGTTATTACACGATTGGCTGAGTTCACCACATGAAAACAACCACGTGTGTTTCTGGTTTATTATTAGACAACTTCCGATTCACAAATTTCAAAACAAACAATTAACTTTATATACCATCTCTATCTTGTATATATCATGCTTATTACAAGACTACAAATATTTTACTGTAGTATCATTTTTTGTTGAATAATTTGTTTATAATGACTGGATTGTTTGCAGAGGTTTATTCAGCCTTTTTTAAACAGCTCCATGAACGATTTAAATGATATATTTTAGTAAATAACCTAAATTCATTCATTCATTCATTTTCGGCTTAGTCCCTTTATTAATCCGGGGTCGCCACAACGGAATGAGCCACCAACTTATCCAGCACGATTTTATGCAGTGGATGCCCTTCCAGCTGCAACCCATCTCTGGGAAGCATCCACACACACACACTCATACACTACGGACAATTTAGCCTACCCAATTTACCTGTACCGCATGTCTTTGGACTGTGGGGGAAACCGGAGCACCCGGAGGAAACCAACACGAATGCAGGAAGAACACAGATCAGCAGAACTCCACACAGAAACGCCAACTGAACCAGCCAAGGCTCGAACCAGCGACCTTCTTGCTGTGAGGCCACAGCACTACCTACTGCGCCACTGCGTCGCTAAATAACCTAAATATTAACTCAAATTAGTCTTAAAGACTTGTAATAAAATAATTATCATCATTGATCCTGACACCTCTGTAAAGCTTTCTTAACAAATCAAGTTAAAAATATTTTACTAAATATAAAAATACATGATTATAAAATATTTTTCCTGTCAAGACTTTTATGCAGAAATTTTAAAAGTGACATTGATATATTTAGCTCTTTCTGAGAAATTTCTAAGTTTAGCTCATTTATTTGGCTCCTTTTGTTCAATCTTTTTAAATTAAAGTGCTTTTTTGAAAATGCTTTCATTATCTAAAATAATCTTAATCATTGTTTTAGACTTAATCAAAACACTTTGTTTTGGGTTTTACACTAATTTATATTGAAAAGTTTAAAATCAATAAATGTAAATGTAAACCCTTTTTAGCATATTTAAACAAGCACTGGAACAGTATTGAAATACTACTCAACATCTAGTAGCCTAAAAACTGATGTTTCAACTCCTAGAATTTGTGCTTATTGTTTTGTGTTTAATAGGCCTATTTGTGGATATTTATTTCCTTTTTATGTGACCTCTTGTTTTCCCCTTATTTCTCATACGTTTGTTATATATAGGCTACTTTAATTACATTTATAATTGTAGAGAGTGTATTCCGTTTAATTTGTACTGTAAATCTTTTGTTGTTATTGCAAAAAATAAATGAATTAATTAAGAAATGATGACGCCATGTGATCGGTCATCATGACTGTCGCAACTTTGAGCCCCGAAGTGTCTGGCTTGACGGCTCCATTTTTAACTGCGCCGTTTCAACACCCTGTGGACACCCTGGTAAATGAGCTCACCCAAAACTGAGAATTTATTCATCCTCAGGCTATCCAAGATGTAGTAGAAACTTAAGACAATTTTTAGCTGAAACCATGACTTTAAATATTCTCTAATGTTCTGAAGAAAAACATGCAAACTGGATGGACTGATTAATTATCAGTGACTTTTTATTTTGGGGTAAACTATCCCGTTAAACATGTAAACACAGGTCCAATTTAAATCTTAAAACAACTTGAAATATTCAAATAATGCAGGATATTTCGATGTTTCAGTCTTAGTTTAATTATTTCGTTAGTAGTCAACATTTTTTATATGTGCAGACTTCTAAATGATGGTATATGAGGAGATTGCCCCAATGTGTAAAGTGCTTTGAGTGTCCAGAAAAGCGCTATATAAATGTAAGGAATTATTATTATTATTATTAAATGTTATTGGATTGAATTTGCATAATGAATGATTAGTACATTTTATGTTTTAAAACTGTAAACATCTGTATTTCAAGAGTTAGTCATTAAGAAATGGTGTTCTACTGTTAACTTACAGCACAATAAATGTCCTTAAAGGGACAGTCCACCCCCCAAAAAATGTAAATATAGAAGAAGAAAAAAACTGCGCAAAAACATGGGTAAGTTAAAGGTATAGTTCACAAAAAAAATCTAAACTCTGTCATAATTGTCTTAAGTTAAAGACAAAAGAAGATAGTTTGAAGAATGTTCATCCCCATTGATTTCTATAGTATATTTTGAATGTCAATGACAGCTTCTTTATGGTTCTTTTGTGTTCAATTACTCATTTTCTTTTCGGCTGAGTCCCTTTATTAATCGGAGGTCACCACAGCGGAATGAACCGCCAATTTATCCAGCATATGTTTTACACAGCGGATGCCCTTCCAGCCACAACCCAATACTGGGAAACACCCATACACTCCGCATTCACACACATACACTATGGCCAATTTAGCTTGTTCAATTTACCTATAGCGCATGTCTTTGTACTATGGGGAAACCGGAGCACCCGGAGGAAACCCACAGTAACACGGTGAGAACATTCAAACTCCACAAAGAAATGCCAAATGACCCAGCCAGAGCTTGAAGCAGCGACCTTCTTGCTGTAAGTCGATCGTGCTACCCACTGCGCCACCATGATGCCCCTTCTTTTGTGTTCATCAGAAGAAATTCGTGAAAATCTAGAACCACTTAAGTTTGAACAAATAACTAGAAATTTTTTTTGGATGAATTATCCAAGTACCTGCAATAATGCTACAAAAAAAGTCTATAAAATGTTTATAAGGCATCCACATGCAGCTTATTCAAGGAATTTATGGCAGTCACTTCCCTTGGGCAGTAAATGTGTTTAAAGGCTCGGTCAAAAAAAATGCAGTAATGTTCATTTACAGAAACAGTGTATGCCGCGGGGAGTCATTTATTCTCCTCAACCTTCAAAAGCAAGCTTAAAAGTGTAACAGTGGTAACAAATTACTATCAGGAGATCTTGAATCACATCAAAGGCTGAGTGAGTAAGCCCTTAGCAACATGTTAAATATTACTGTAGTAATATTTGCACTACACTTTACTAATATTGGCATTAAAAGTGGAAAGTAGGGCGTGGAAAAAAAATCTTTGTTTAAACTTTTGCTCATATTATAATAAAAAAATGGATGAGATAGACTTTTTTCTTTGCAATCTTTAGTGATCAGTTCTTAAAATAATATTTTCTTTAATTAAATAACTAAAAATCAAAACAGCTCATATTTCCCTCACAAATATTTACTTACTAGAATAAATATATTTATATTAAATAGATTTATTTTTACCATCACCCTATGTGAAGGTCTCCGCAACCTCAGTCGTGGACACGTGTAGACATTTATTTAATTGTTACTTTGATAAAGCAGTAAATATGATATCTGATATGCCTATCAAAATCTGTCAATGTTTAATGAAGTTAACATCTGCCAGAAAACATGGTTAACAAGCTTGACAAGGTTCATATTCCAGTAACCTAAAGAGTGTATCCTAAAAATATGCACACACAATTTATATACAGTTGAAATCAGAATTATTAGCCTCCCTTTTAAATTTTGTTCCCCTTTTTAAATATTTCCCAAATGATGTTTAACAGAGTTAGGAATTTTATCACAGTATTTCCTGTAATATTTCTTCTTCTGGTGAAGGTCTTATTTGTTTTATTTCAGCTAGAATAAAAGCAGCTTTAATAAAAAAAAAAAAACATTTTAAGGAAAAAATTATTAGCCCCTTTAAGCTATTTTTTTTGCGACTCTCTGTAGAACAAACCATCATTATACAATAACTTGCCTAATTACCCTAACCTGCTTAGTTAACCTAATTAACACAGTTAAGCCTGTAAATGTGACTTTAAACTGTATAGAAATGTTTTGAAAATATCTAGTAAAATATTATTTACTGTCATCAATGCAAAGATAAAATAAATCAGTTTTTAGAGATGAGTTATTAAAACTATTATGTTTAGAAATGTGTTGAAAATCTGTTCTCTCTGTTCAACAGAAATTGGGGAAAAATAAACGGGGCTAATAATTATGACTTGACACGCAATTTTAGAATGCATTAAACTCTTTGTGTGACCGTGATTTTAATATAAATCAGTTAAAGACAATATGCTTATATCAATTGCAGCACACTTTCATATTGAATTGCAAAGAGTAATCAAAATGCACCCATATCTTACCTTTGACGGTCTTCGGAACTTAATCTTCCACCTTCTCGAGCCTGCACCGACTAAGTGTCTGCAGAAACAGAAGCGCCGCCAGTATATATACATATCAGAGCCGCATGTTTTACACGTTTGATGGTAACACCCCCTTACCGGAATAAAGCAGCTGCTGTGATTTGATCCCGCTCCATGAGAGCTGTCTCGATTTGTGGGGAAATGGTAAAATCTAAAATACAACACCTCCTGGCACTCGACAGCGGTATGGCGGGCCGGAAGGTCTAAAAGTTGCTCCGACGTTTTCCACTGGTCAGCAGTCTGTGGCTTTGTTGATTTGTTATACACTCATCGGCCACTTTATTAGGTACAACTGTCCAACTGCTTTTTAACGCGTTTAATTTCTAATCAGCTAATCACATGGCAGGAACTCAATGCATTTAGGTATGTAGACATGGTCGAGACGATCTGCTGCAGTTCAAACTGAGCATCAGAATGGGGAAGAAAGGTGATTTAAGTGACTTTGAACGTGGCATGGTTGTTGGTGCCAGCGGGCTGGTCTAAGAATTTCAGAAACTGCTGATCAGCTGGGATTTTCACACACAACCATCTGTAGGGTTTACAGAGAATGGTCAGAAAAAGAGAAAATATCTAGTGCGTGGCAGTCTGTGGGTGCAAATGCCTTTTTGATGCCAGAGGAGAATGGCCAGACTGGTTCAAGCTGATAGAAAAGCCACAGCAACTCAAAATAGCCACTGGTTACAACAGAAGTATGCAGAAGAGCATCTCAAAATGCACAACACGTCCAACCTTGAAGTGGATAGGCTACAGCAGCAAAAGACCACACCGGGTGCCACTCTGTCAGCTAAAAACATTGTGTCTGAGACCTCCTTGAAGTTGGCACCCCATAAAAACAAATAAACCCCAAAACTATGGTGTGGTGAAGCCCCAAAGAAGCGTGCCACCCAGACTGTTGCATGCCCAGAGTGAAGCATAGGAGTGGTTTAGTGATGGTTTGGGCTGCAAAATTCTGGCATTCCTTATACACACACACACACACACATATATACAGGTGATGCTTACGCTCTGCTAGCGTGTGCGGTGTGGAAAAAGGCGATAAGCCTGCAGTCACTATTGCTATTTTGATTTGAGTCCCTTTTTAAATGTTGCTAAAACGTATCCAAATACATGTTACAAATTGCTACATTTGTTGCTTTTTTTTAAGACGTTGCTAAAGTATTGTGAAACGGTGCAAAATCTGTAACAACACTGTAGGAAATGTGGCTGCAGTGCTGTGAAGGAAACTGCCTACCACACCACATTGTTTAATGTTAATTGTTTAACACATCTGCCAAAATCACATTTTTTATTGTTTATTATTGTTTCATTAAATAGAATCTTATTGCTATTAATAATAAAAGTAATAGACTAAGATTTATCATAATAATATTTTACCATGAGAGGCAGATTACACTTTTACAAAAGGGGCAGGGATTGAGGGGCTGCCACTGCCAAAACAACAACATACTGTACTCATACGTTAATAGCCAGTCTGATTTTTTTTTGCCCATTACATTTTTTTCTCCATTATTTTAAATCTTTAAGGGGTTTATATTAAAATATTCCAAAATGATATGTTTGGTTTGGCATATCCTGTATGATGAACCATTTTTATTAATAGGTTAAGTTGGTTGCAGCAGCAGCTTACAGCACAACTTATGCACATTCAGCACATTGAACTTATTTGACAGATAGCACAAGTGTACTATCTTTGCACTAATAAAACAGTAAAACGAATGACGTCAACCGATTTGAGGTATTTTAATTAGGCTTTGACAACAGTGAAATTTTATAAGCAGTGTGGTAGAGCCATATACATTGTTTATTTAAAAATGAAACGTCAAGTCAGCACCAACAGCCTAGTATTTGGTGTGTTGACATACAGCACAGTGACCTGGATTCGAGTTCCTTTCCGATCCTCCCTCTCCCCACACTTTCCTGTCTCCATTCTCTACTGTCCTATCAAATAAAAGGTGAAAAAACACACACAAAAAACAGTTAATAATACATCATATGGCTTTCAGCAGATATGTTATAAGCTACAAAAACAGTCCTAAAAAATGAAAGCATTTAGTACAGATACAGTTTAAGTCAGATTTATTAGCCATCCTGTTAAATTTTAATTCTTTTATATTTTTTCCTCAAGTACATTTTTTAATGGAGATTTTTTTCAACATTTATAAACATAATAGTTTTAATAACTGATCTCTTTTATCTTTGCCATGATGACAGCACATGATATTTTTAATATATTCTGCTTGAAGTGACATTAAAGGCTTAACTAGGTTAATGAGGCAATTTAGGGTAATTAGGCAAGTCATTGTATAGGAATGGTTTGTTCTGTAGACAATCAGGAAAACAATAGCTTAAGGGGGTTAATAATATTGACTTTATATGTTTGTTTTTTTTAATAATTATGTTTATTGGATTTTTACAATAATGCATACATAACAATACATCTTCAAAAGACACTCAAAGAAAAATAAACAAAACAAGGGAGGAGAAAAGGGAAAAGAAAAAAAAGAGAGAAAAAAAAAGCTCCGATTACGCATAAAACAACGGTGACACGGTGGTGCAGTGGTTAACACTGTTGCCTCACAGCAACAAGGTCGCTGGTTCGAGTCCCGGCTAGGTCAGTTGGCATTTCTGTATGGAGTTTGCATGTCCTCCTTGTGTTCGCGTGGGTTTCGCCTGGGTGCTCAGGTTTCCCCCACAAGTCCAAAGACATGTGGTACAGGTGAGTTGGGTAAGCTAAAATTGTCCCTAGTGTATGTGTGTATGGATCTTTTCCTAGTTTATGGATGTTTCCCAGTGATGGGTTTTACACATCGGATGCTAGAAGGGTATCCGATGTCTAAAACATGTGCTGGATAAGTTGGAGGTTCATTCCGCTGTGGCGACCCCAGATTAATAAAGGGACTAAGCTGAAAAGTAAATGAATGAACGAAATTGGCCGTAGTGTATGTGAGTGAATGAGTGTGTATAGGTGTTTCCCAGTACTGGGTTGCAGCTGAAAGGGCATCCGCTGTGCAAAACATATGCTGGATAAGTTGGTGGTTTACTCCGCTGTGGAAACCCCTAATGAATAAACGGACTAAGCTGAAGGAAAATGAATGAATGAATGAATGAATGAATGAATATAAAACAGTGAAAAAGTCCATCTATTAGCCCAATGACGAAACTAACAGCATGGTCGAAGGTTAAATGCATGTAAGCCTTTTCCAGTGGTTCTGAAAAGAATTCTGTTATTTATTAGAATTTATTTATATTTGTTTTTAGCCCAGAATTTAATCTGACTCCAATTTTAAGTGATCGTAATATTTAGACTGTATTTCTAATTTTAGGAACCAATCACAATAATCATTTATGACTTAATTTAGAGTTTTGATCTACCTGTTCCCATACTCTTCAGTTTATACGTTCATTAGGGACCAAACGCCGCCCAGAGTTTCACGCCCCGTGTTTGCGTGTCTTCTCACGGACAGTAGGTTGACACTCTGAAATTAGTCAGAGGGTGCAGGATTAACTAATATTCAAATAGGCTGGTTGCCAACTGCTCGCGCTTCCTAAAAGAACAGCTCACTTAGTCAAGCCCAAGGCATCTTTTTGTATTATGCCAATTATATAATAAAACAATCATAAAGTCAATTCAGAGATGATACTGTAACAATATAACATCCATTACTCAAGGATAAATCCAAGAGTTAGAGATGCATACCTGATCAGAGAAATACATTGCAGCATAAGTCTCAGAGTTGCTGCAACAGGGTCTTGGCTACAAGATTCCAATGACCCATATCACATCTTTACCTTATATACTCAACTCAGAACAAACAGCCATCAATTCAAGACAATAGAAGCGTCACAGAGACCCCTGCCTGGTGAATTGGAGATGTTAATCATCACTAGAGGGGGGAAGCATATGGCAGTGATTTTATCAAAGTCAAAAAACAAATCAACATATACAAATGAAATATTATAGTGAAATTAAGACCACTTTACCAATCACACAGAGACGTTTAAAATGATACCAAACATGAATAAAGTGCTACAAGATACATCATATTAAAACCTTGGACATTTTATGTCATCTGCACTGATGGAGAAAGGTAGCTTAAAGGTCAAGAAGGGGGGCTTGAGGTGAAATGAGAAGGGTGAACTTTCTCGCATTGCCCCCTGGTGAGGTGTAGCCCTGTGTTGCGTTTGGATTGTCAACAGTGATTTGAATAGAACAGTTGAACAGCTGGTTTCCTGATTTTCTTCTCAAACCAGAAAGTTTGTTGTTTTATTGCATCTCATGCAATTCCATATTAGCTCTCAGGATCTGACATTCTGGAGAGGTTTAGCCATCTTACAACAGGACTACCCTAAATAAAACAGATCAGAAAAAGGGTTCAATATATTGCTTATTTTTTCCAGATAACAATACAGTTACAATATTCCTTTTAGCATGACATGGCAAAGACTAGGCTCCCAATAATCCAAATGTTGAAAAAATCTTGTTTTTTATATAAAACATGGGTAAGATGTTCCAGGGAAAGAACTCAAAAATGATCTAGTGAAGGAGATGTATCGCTAATCCACTTGGCAAAAGTTAATAGATTATACAATTTCTTATTAGCTGATGATAAATGCATATACCCGAAATCACTGACTACGTTTACTAGGACATCAGTAATCAATCGTGGGTTTCATCTGGGTGCTCTGGTTTCCCCCACAGTCTAAAGACATTTGGTACAGGTAAATTGGGTAGGCTAAATTGTCCGTAGTGTATGTGTGTGAACGATTCCCAGAGATGGTTGCGGCTGGAAGGGCATCCTCTGTGTAAAAACATGTTGGATAAGTTGGCGGTTCATTCTGCTGTGGCGACCCCAGATTAATAAAGGGACTAAGCAGAAAAGAAAATGAATGAATGAGCGAACAAGACAATATTATGATTGAGGCGTTTACATGAGCTGCTTTTTGAATGTTCCTTTCATGATCCAATTTTACATGTTCTACCACATAATACGATCATTGCGTCACCACGATATCCACGTTTCATTTGGAGTTTCATGTAATTTCGGGTGTTTCATTTTTAATTTTTTGGCTTTGACTGCAGTTTCACTTGACTGTAGTATGAACTGTTGTTTTAATGGAATTTGATACTGCACACCGAATGGGGAAAAAACCCTCCTTATTTCATAATGCAGGTGTCTGTGGTCCTTGACTGACTCAGTAGCTGCAGAGAATAGAGTCCTACAGCTGTGTGTGTACAGACTATCCTGTCGCAAAATGCAGCGAAGAGTCCTACATGATGGTATAGTTTGATTGCGGTGTTTACATGTCTGTACTGCAAAAATGCGACTAAAATCAGCATACTCCACGTCAAGTCAATTTCTGTTTAGTTTGATTATGACCTTAATCATATTAAATTAATAAAAAATACAAATAAAAAAACGCTGTTTAAAAGGTAGACTCTTAATCAGAGTATTTTCCTAATTGTATTAAAATTTGATTATTGGTGTCGATGTAAACAATGCGTTAAAGTACCTACATCAGTTTTACATTTTAATAACATTAGGCGAACTTAAATTATAAAAATAAAATTTAACTGCTTTTATTTTAGCCGAAATAAAACAAATAAGTCTCTCTGATGAAAAAAATATTATCGGAAATGCTGTGAAAATTTCCTTGCTCCATTAAACATCACTTGAGAAATATTTGGAAAAAGAATAAATATCATTTCACAGGATGGGCCATTAAACTCACTCTCAACTGTGCAAATAATTTAAAGCTCAACTATTGTTTCCTAAAAAAAACTTTCTGATGGATTTACTCAACCCACTAAGCTAATATTACCATTTACATCAGTCAGAACATTTTTGACCAGTCTGAGCTCGCAGTGAGAGGACAGGCAGCAAACTGTTAGAGCTTGCATGCAATTTTTTTTTGCGATTACATACCTGTGCTCTGGTGTAACAGAGCACTCTTGGCATTTACAGACATGAATAAAATTATAAAACAATCCTATAATCCCAGACTCTGAGTCTAAGGAGGGACAGATGAGATGCCTGTGAATAGAGAATGTGGGAAACTATTATTACAATCATGGAAGATATTTTAGGTTCAATATATGTACCCTGGGAGGCATGGTGGCTCAGGGGTGGTTCGAGTGCCAGCTCAGCCAGTATCAGCTTGCGCAGCCAGCCAGTGTTCGTGTGTGTTTCCTTCGGGTTCTCCAATTTCGCTCAGTCACATTTCCTCAGTCACAGGCATATCACCCTGCAGCCCAAGACCGGTTGATGACTGAAGCTAAGTAGGGCTGAGCCTGGTCAGTACCTGGATGGGAGACCACATGGGAAAAACTAGGTTGCTGTTAGAAGCGGTGTTAGTGAGGCCAGCAGGGGGCGCTCAACCTGTGGTTTGTGTGAGTCCTAATGCTTCAGTATAGTGAAGAGGACACTATACTGTCAGTGAGCGCCGTCTTTCAGATGAGACGTTAAACCGAGATCCTGAGATCCTCTGTGGTCATTAAAAATACCATGGCACTTCTCGTAAAGAGTAGGGGTGTAACCCTGGTGTCCTGGCCAAATACCCTCCGTTGGCCCTTACTCATCATGACCTGCTAATCATCCCCATCCACCGAATTGGCTCTATCACTGTCTCTACTCCACCAATAGCTGGTGTGTAGTAAGTGCACTGGCGCTGTTGTCCTGTGGCTGCTGTCGCATCATCCAAGTGGATGCTGCACACTGGTGGTGGTGTATAGAGACCCGACTCATGATTGTGAAGCTCTTTGGGTGTATGGCCATACACAATAAATGTGCTATATAAATACACATTACATTACATTTCAGTCCAAAGATATGTACTGTAAGGGTGCTTTCACACCTAGACTTTTGTTCCAGAACCTGGAGCAAATCGATTGTAGTGAGAAAGCAATACGATCAAAGCCAGGCTATATCACAGTGTATTATGGATATGTCATAGGCATATATGGCAATATGAAGAGAAAATGATGAGTAGGGCAGGATGTCATTCCTACCGGTAAATGTGCATTTCATGTCAAATACGAAAGTAAAAGCATGTTAACTATTACCATTAGCTGGTTATCCATTAGGAAAATTGACCGAACAGCAGTCTTGGTTTATCTATTATTTCTCTCTATTGACCTTATTCTTCAATGCGGAAGTGCGCTCGTTTTTGCGATTGTATTAGAACTTCCGATTCAGTTGCCTATGGGAGAAATGACTAGGAATAATAAACGGCTGAAAACGGTCAAACTAATTGCTCTACAAACAAGTGTTTGCATGATTATACAGACAAAATAGAATAATATAATAAGAAAACATCAGTTTGCAACATCATGGAGCATAACAGGCTGTTTTTAACCTCTAAAAATGAATGAAAGTAAATGAGACCGGAAGTATCCAGCCAAAATGATTCAAATGGCTGCGCCCGCTCGTACGCGGAGAATAAGGTGAATAATGTAAAGCCTATAATGCATAAGGCAACTGCTATGTATAAGAAAGTCTTACCTCTTATTTATATTTGGTGATGATGTCTGTGGGAGTTACCATTCAAAAATAAAGCACAGCTATTCGTTTATAATGTCTTATTGCTCATTGTCATAAATTAAAATAAGGACACATGACAGCTGAGCGGCACTCTAATCAAAATAAACGGTGAAACTCTGACCAATGTGAGGAGAGTTTACTCGCATGTGACTTCTTTTAGCTCTTTTGGTCCGTTTAGAAACTTTGCCGTGTGACAATAACAAATTTGCCGCGTAACAATTTTAATCCCTGTTTCGGAACAAGAGAATCGACCCACAGGTGTGAAAGCACCCTAAGTGAATTGGTTGATCCAAATTGACCTTAGTGTATGTGTGTGTGAATGCGAGAGTGTATGGGTGTTTTTTAGTACTGGGTGGCAGCTGGAAGGGCATTTGCTGCGTAAAACATATGCCGGAATAGTTGGTGGTTCATTCCATTGTGGCGAAAGCTGATAAATAAGGAACTAAGCTGAAGGTAAATAAATGAATATTTGTCCAGGCAACTTAGGTTTGCAGATTTTCCACATTTTTACAGATATTAAATTACACATTTATAATTAAATATAAAAGAAGTGCTTTTTCAAGTTCTCAACATCCCTAAAAACCGCCGTGGGTTCAAGAAAAATATGTACAAATGCTGTAAAATGACATCAGTATTATTCAAGTGATTGCTGCTGGGACAAATATGCTTTTATACTGCTTGATTCTGCAATAAGGGATTACAAATCTGCTGGTGGAAATTAAAATGTATTGTTAAAGCGGTCAGAGTAATCCTAATTGAGTTAGTCATTCGCTTGTAACATCCTATGCAGGACTAAGATGTGAGACTACAATAAATTTACTAAACTATCAACAAGTTGTCTACAGACAGATAACAGAGAAAGTGATGAGTGATTTAAGAAAATCACGATAACATAAAAGCATCATGATCCTTTCAATGTGACACAGCAATGCAATCTCACAGCAGTGTAACTTTTTGGCTTTTTGTACAATCTCATTCGTACATTATACACTGTAAATTAATTTGTAAGTTTAGAGTTTCCGTATTTTGTGATTCACAAGCGTTTTCTGTTTATTTATGGTTGTGAATTATAGGATGTTGATCTCTGCTCTGTCAACTTTTGGTGTTGAAAATTCAACTCTCCAAGTAATTTTTAAGTAGTTTAAAATAATATAATGGGTAAGAAATATTACAAATATTAAGCAGCTAATATTCGTTTACATTGAAGAAGGGCAGAGAGTTTCAGCTGCTGTCTGGGCTTTCACTGCCTTTCTACACCTCCCTTTCTTCATGTGTTCAATACTTTTTCCCTGCGTCATTTCCTTTTATTACACATAACATCATTTAGATTTTTTTTCTTTGCATATATGGATTTCTTTGGTTGTTACCAACATCGAGTGAAAATTTCGAGAATATTTAAATTGTACTTTAAGAAAAAGAACAGGCTACCAAATAAAAATATTTAATTACAGTAGGCGCAATTAGTTACTTACACCCCGATATAACAAAAGAATTTTTACTCTGAGTAAAAATTAATTTAAGCCAACTTTATTGATAGTTTTCACGTGTCGTCACAACATTAGAGGAATGCCACCCTGGCAGGCAAAACATTACTATCTCCCGCTGACCGCCAAGTCAGACGCTGAGTCATTTTTCTTTTTTAGCCAAAAAGCCCGATAATTGTTGTGCAATAAGGTTTAGTGTTACTAACTGATGACGAAACCCAACTGAGCTGTGCTTCTACACAATTCCTTCAGAGAAAGATCAGCCAGAAAGGAGAAATTTATGGATTACCTATAACTGTATATCTAACTGTCAGTGAGACTGTTTCTGTTAATATGTGATCCAAATATTCGTAGCTTGAAACAGATGGAAATATGACCGGTTTGTGCTGCGCTTCTATGGAGATCCCACACTCTCAGAAATAAAGGTACGTGAATTGTCACTGGGGTGGTACCTTTTCAAAAGGTACAAATTTGTACCTAAAAGGTCCATATTAATACCTCAAGGGTACACATTAGTACCTAAAAAGTACAAAAGTGTTCCTGTTAAAATTTGTAGGTACTAATATATATTTTTGAGGTACCAAAATGAACCCTTCAAGTACAAATGTGTACCTTTTAAAAAGGTACCACCCCAGTGACAGCTCTCGTACCTTTATTTCTGAGAGTGCAGTGTAGCCTCCATTGCGGCCCATCATTTTTTTTTTGCCTGCCAGGTTTCCGCACTGGTCACGTGACTGAAATCAATTTCACCATGGTCAAACAAAACTGCATTTTTCAAATTCTTTGAATATTTCTAAAAATATTTTTCCTAATCTGTTGACATGAAATTGAACTAGATTTTTTATAAAAACCCATTAAAATGAAACAAAACAATCAGAAAAACTTATTGTGTAATAATAAAATGACACAAGGAAAAAGTACTGAACTACTGAAATGTATTTAATACTTTATATAAAAGGCTGTTTTTAGTGATGGCAGCTTAAAGACGCCTCTCATATGGAGACTGAGTCACATGCATTGCTCAGATGTAATTTTTTTTTCACAGACTTCAACAGAGTGTAAAAATCTTGATGCTTCTGTGGGTCTCGTCTATCAAATCTGATCTTTATTGTGTATTTTCTATTGGATTTAAGTCAGGTGACTGGCTGGGCCAATCTACAACTTGATTTTCTTTCTCTGAAAGCATTTGAGAGTTTCCTTGGCTGTGTTTTGGATCATTATCTTGCTGAAATGTCCATCCTGGTTTCATCTTCTTCATCCTGCTAATGTAGCTGTTGGACCGAAGCAGCTAATACTAATTTACAATGATGAAAGGCAGAGGGTTGCTAAAGAACTACTGAGAAAAACTACTGGGCTTTCACTGCCTTTCTATGCCTCTCTTTCTTTATGTGTTCAGTACTTTTTCCCTGTGTCATTTCATTTTGTTACACAACTTAATTTTTAAACTAATTAAATTTGTTTACTTTGCATATATGTATTTCTTTGGTTGTTACCAACATCTGGGGAAAATTTCAAGTCAACGGCACTTTTAGAAATAGGTTTTCCGAGAATCATTTTATAAAAGGAATGTTTTCCTAAACCTACATTTATTATGTGGTTGTCATCTTTCATGTTAAACACTTGACCTATACATTTGATCTCTACAATGAATTGGAGTAAAAGATACAATTAGACTTTTACCAATAAAATACAACCAGTATCAACAAAAGAATAGTTTTTTGCCTTAGCTTTACACAATTTAATGAAACTCAAATGCACATCCACTATCTAATGCATTGATGTGCATTTTTACTAGTCACTTAACTGCTTGAAGACTATTTACAGTTGTGAATTGCATTATGGGATGTTGATCTCTGCTTTGTCGACTTTTGATGTTGAAAATTCACCTCTACGGTTTAACAAAGTGACTTTTACTGACATTTTAGTAGTTTAAAATAATATAATGCATAAGAAATATTGAATAAATATTAAGCAGCTAATATTCATTTACACTGAGGAAGGGCAGAGAGTTGCTGAATAACTACTGAGAGGTTTCAGCTGCTGTCTGGGCTTTCACTGCCTTTCTACACCTCCCTTTCTTCATGTGTTCAAAACCTTTTCCTCTGCGTCATTTCATTTTATTACACATAACTTCATTTAGATTTGTTTTCTTTGCATATACTGTATGAATTTCTTTGGTTGTTTTCAATTTTAAACCTACATTTAATATTTGATTGTCATCCTTCATGTACCTATACATTTGATCACTGCACTCTCAGAAATATAGGTACGCGAGCTGTCACTGTGGTGGTACCTTTTCAAAAGGTACACATTTGTACTTAAAGTGTCCATATTGGTACCTCAAAAGTATATATAAGTACATATCAGTATATATAAGAACACTTTTGTATTTTTTTAAGTACTAATATGTACCCTTGAGGTATTAATATGGACCTGTAAGGTACAAATTTGTACCTATTGAAAAGGTACCACCACAGTGACAGCTTGCATACCTTTTTTTCTAAGAGAGTACAATGAATGAGTAAAAGTTACAATTGGACTTTTAACAATTAAATGCAATCAGTAGCAACAAAATAGTTTCTTGTCTTAGCCTTACACACTACAATGAAACTCAAATGCACATCCACATTTTTACCACTCTTAAGAGACTTCAGACTGCTTTATTCCCAACCTCAGTCTACAAGGAAACAGTTTAGATGAGCACTATTGTATCAGTGGGTGTGAACCACAAAAGTATGCAATGGAAGGACTCGTCTTTAAGCTGTAAACTTTTACTATCTATGATCAAAAAGATATGACAGATAGACTCCTTGACTCACTGATATTTTATCTCTGACTTAACCTGCAGGTGTTTAATATTTTCGTTCCACATTCTCAACATTTTTTGACTACGTAAAGCTTTACATAGGGGCTTCACACAGTTTTTGAATGACAAATTCAGTCTATTGGTGTGTAAATCTGTGGCGGAAGGAGTAGTCATGACATAAAAGGATTTTTGAGATGCTTTATGGTTGTTTATATTTTTTATGTTTGCATTTGTGGTGAAATCAATGTATAAAAGCAAAAATCCCACTCATAGCACTACAATATGTCTATATATTACTGCTGTTAATCCAACAAATAGATTATAAACCGAACAAACAAGACTGATAGAGAACCAGCACAGCTTTGATTTGACATCAGCAGTAAATTGGTTTGGTTTGGTTTTTGTGGGAAAGTGTCTGCGGTCAAACACCTGACTTCATGTAGTTTAACTTAAGTTATTTCTCTCACACAAATAGCTTCACAAAATAAAAGCAATATACATAGGGTGACCAGATTTTTAAAATTAGATCGGGACCACAGTAACTAAACCAAACAGGGGCCACACTTCAAACTAGGGGACTAGCCTATTTAAAGTAAACTACTTAGATTTTAGTATCATGGTTTGTGCACATAGATATTTTTTGTATTTTCTATAAAAAGTATTTAGATTTTTTTTTGGACTTGTTCTGATTTTCTGTCTTTTTCCATCAAGATTTGGCAACTCAAATGTTTAGCCTTTCTCTGCTGTTATCTATGCTGAGGCACATCTCTGATGTGCACTAAAGATGTAAACTTGTCTGATTCTGTGTAAACTTTAGTAGTTTTGGAGACTTTCTGACCCCAAGAAGATTCAATTAACTTCTGCTCAGTTAGAAGTTACCCAGCAGGCACAGGACATCAACATGTCGTAAGATTGACATTGTAGCAGCATAACATAAGATTGACATTGTAGCAGCATGACGTAAGATTGACATTGTAGCTGCATGACGTAAGA
>CAIGQZ010000427.1:27062805-27093141 GCA_903798205.1 Danio tinwini
GATTGACATTGTAGCAGCATGACGTAAGATTAACATTGTAGCTGCATGACAAAAGATTGACATTGTAGCAGCATAACGTAAGATTGGCATTGTAGCAGCATAATGAAAGATTGACGTCGTCGGAACATTGCATTTTAGGTGGAAAGGAAAATTGGGTTGGCGCCAACTGACACCAGTGTCTTTGGCAGTGAATTTCAGTCACTTTACAACACAAACTTAAAGCAACCAAATATCAACATCTAATGGTGTTATAGCTCGACTTTGTGTCGACATTACCACTGTGACATTAGATTTTGGTTGAATATATGTCAGTATTTGACGTCAATAAGACGTTTACTTTGAATTTTGGTCACTTTCCAACACAACATGGAATTTTGGTCACCCGACATCATGAATTCTAACACCTAAATCTAACCTAAGATTAACGTCTTATGACGTTGTGTGCCTGCCAGGTAACTTCTAATTAGCTGTGCAGATAACAGCATGCGTATTTACAGTTTTCAATAATGTTACTAGTGCAGAGAACTTCTCAAGTTTCGCTTCGTGCCAAGCTATAGGCAACAAACATGTTTCACCCTTATTTTCATAGACGAAATGAACACTGCTTCGATGACAGTGGACGAACAATTACCAACACAATCTCACGGCAATTTGTAACTTTTTGATTTAGTGGCTAATTTGTATGAATTTGTATGATCTAATTCGTATAATTTAGTACAATTTGCTCATCACCCAATAACGGCTGGGTTTAGGGGTGGGGTTTAGTGCCACGTCTCCTTTTTCCTTGTAAAAATCGTACGGATTAGCCACTACTGACAAACTGACAAAATGTAAAATAGTTTTCTCTTGAGATCAGGCTGGAATTACTAAATGCCAGTAGGTAACCTAAAGTTGAAAATGAGAAGTAAAAATGTCAGCGGGTATAAATGCAAGCGATATAGAGCTTTTTTCGCACAGCTTTATGGCTTCAATTCAGGCACAGGGACATTTAATTTCAGTAAGGGCACCCATTGCTTCAGGTAAACCGTCATGCCATTATAAACTCATGTGGTGCGTTAAAGATAGTACTTGATAACTCAATGATCAACACTGACTGATTGAGACAAAATAATGTGGGACATTCCAGACAAGGAGCACTGTATTAAATCGCATGGAGCCACTCCACATTTTACCACAGTATTTTGTATGGCCCTTCAGCGCTGTGCTGTTGCTCCTCTCAAGCCCTACATCAGACTTGTGTTAAACAATTTTATTGGTTACAGACAAATGCAGAAGGGGAGACATTTAAAGCTTGCATTCATTTAATACAGAAGAATAACTGCTTTTCCTTGTGTTTGAATGTTGAAAGCAGCATTTATCTTGTATACATGTGTGGCCTGTACGCATGTATGTAGAGAATGTGAATAATGCCATTAAACCTGTTCTTCGTCCACAGTTCCATTTACTGGAATAATTACTCATCCTTCAAGCTTATGAGCAAAGATATCTCACACCATGAGATCTGATACAGTTTTGGAGCATTTTTTGAGTGCAGTTTAAATTAAACTTGTTTAAATTTCTTCATATTTTAATCAACAAAAGAGTTTATGCGTTGTGGATGATAATATGGTTACCATAAGTGTCAGTAGTTAATGTATACTTGAGGTAAAAGATACCAGCAAAATGAAGAAAAATGGTTTGCAAGTAGTTGGCAAAAAGTGTTGTCTCTTCTACACCAGAAGTGATCTGCTAAGACCATTTTGCTTAGTCCCTCACTATTGTAAGCCGTTTGGAAGGAGCTCAACCAGGCCGCCCCATCAAGAGGATGTTTGGAGTGTTAGTGATGACTTCATGAATTTTTTCAGTGATAAAATAGAAGGCTTTAGACAGAAAATAGAAGATGTTAAACTTTCTGCACCACCTTATACTCCAGATCCAGTAAACATTCCACTGAATCAAAATAACCTACAATGCTTCAAAATCATAGAACAGGAAGAGCTAGATAAAGTTATAAATAGTTCTAAACCAGCTACATGTATGTTAGATCCAATTCCAACAAAATTACTGAAAGAATTGCTCCCTGTTATAGGAGAACCTCTCCTCAACCTTATCAACTCTTCTTTATCTGTAGGCCATGTTCCAAATTAGGACTTCTAGGCTGGATTACTGTAATGCTCTGTTCACTGACTGCCCAGCATCCTCTATTAACAAACTTCAGCTAGTACAAAATGCAGCTGCCAGAGTTCTTACCAGATCTAGAAAATATGATCATATCACCCCAATTTTATTCTCCTTACACTGGCTGCCTGTTAAGTTTCGTATTAAATATAAAATATTACTCCTTACCTATAAAGCTTTAAATAATCGAGCTCCTGTTTATCTAACCAACCTTCTGTCTCGCTACAATCCAACCCGCTCTTTAAGATCTCAAAACTCAGGGTTTCTGGTAGTACCTAGAATAGCAAAGTCGAGTAAAGGAGGTCGAGCCTTCTTATTTATGGCCCCTAAACTCTAGAATAGGCTTCCTGATAATTTCCGAGGTTTAGACACACCCTCACAGTTCAAAACTACATTAAAAACCTATCTTTTTAGCAAAGCATACACTTTATATACACTATGAACAGCAGCTACGCTAATTATTCTCTTATTTTCTATTTCCACCTAGGGGTACTTATCCCGAGGCCACTGATGCTATCCAAGACCAGCGACAAGATGATCCTGAGGTTTTCACAATCCTGGACCAGGCCGCATCCTGAGCAGCTGCTGTGGTGGTCATGGAGGAGTAGAGAGCATGAGAATGATTCCTGTGGCACTTCAGGGACAGACGAGTCTTCGCTGAGGTCCAGCATTCTCCAGCTTCCGGCGCTTAGACTGCAGCTCTGCACAAGACGTTTGGCCATAGGAGAAATGGTCGTTCCCAACTGAGCCTGTTTTCTCTCGAAGTTTTTACAATTCTTCACTTTCGCTAATTGGTGAAGTTTTTTCCTCTCAGCTGTTGCCACTGGCTTGCGTGGTTCGGGATCTGTAGAGCTGCGCATCAATGGAATTGCTCAACAGTGTTTGGACTCTTAGTAGTGATTATGAACCCACACTGACCTGAGCTAAACTGAACTGATCTGAAACTCTGAAAATTGAACTGACACTGTTTCAATTCACTATATTCTTGAATGTGAAGCTGCTTTGACACAATCTACATTGTATAAGCGCTATACAAATAAAGGTGAATTGAATTGAATTTATAAACTAATTTCGAGAGGAGCACGAGTTTATGATTGATAGCAGCTGGTCCTCATTACCTAACCCAGTATTCACCAAGCAGACGATTCCAAAATCACTATAAATAACCAGAGTATCTTACCTTAGCCATCTTTGTCTTGAAGAATCCCCCCTTTTACCCCTACTCCTCCCATTTCCTTGTCAGGGCATCGCGGAGGCCTAATGATTAGCATCATTGCCTTACAGCAAGAATGTCACTGGCCTCGATTTTACCTGTTCAAGTCTGCATTTCTGTGTGGAGTTTGCATGTTCTTCCCGTGTTTGCGTGGGTTTTTCCCGGGCTCTCCGGTTTCCTCCCACAGACCAAAAACATGTGTCACAAGTAAATTGATAAAACTAAATTGACATCATAACAAGTGTTGAATCCAGTATTCACACTCCATAGCTGATTTATAATCTACACCTACCATTATCAAGCAGGGGGAGTTCTCGAGAGCTACCTGAACTCAGACTCCCCTCTCGCCCAAGGGGGGGCAGGCTCGAGGATCTCACAAGCTCAGCGCTCTCTTCCCAGAAAGCATGCCAAACATGCTTTATAATAAATCATCAGCAAGGGCTAACTCTTGAATGTAATGTAATCGTAAGCTTGGCAAACAGGTTTGAAAGATTTAATGTTTACCCACTCAGACAGAATGCCTGTGAGGTGTTTAAAAGATGACAACCGACAACCCTTTCACCACCTCGGCATGTAAATACCTGAATCGCCTGAGACAAAAGAGGAAAATTTGGAAAACAGCAGCAGGAGAAAGAATCTTCGACTCTTTTGGTGTGCATAAAGCTTAAAACCGCTCATAGACTTCATCAAAAACATGCTCCCTCAGTGCTTGGACATGACACCTGACACACCATTTTCGCTGGAGTCACAGGACTTTAGCTCCAGCTAAACCCAACCAACAGGAATGTTCTCATCTGCTTCCTTAAATTTTAGGATAAGAAATTGGTATTTCGCTCAACAAGATGCAGAGTAATCACATACAATGGAAACAGGCTGTATTTTTTCGATAATTTCTCAGTCGAAACTATGCGAAGCTGCCGGGAGTTTAACAACATCAGAAAACTGTTTGCTGATAAAGGGATGTATCAGCATCCCTGAAGAGCCCTTTGAAAAGCCTTCAAATTGAATTCTTCCTGACAAAAAGATCTACCTTTTCTTATCTCTTAATGCCAAAGAGTTCTATCTAAAAATTGGCTACATGGTCCAGGTAAGTAATCCAGCCTGATCTCACGAGGAAATGGAACTATTTTAGGTTTTGTCAGTTTAGTGGCTACTTTGTACGAATTCCATCATTCCATGAAAATGTACGACTTTAAAAAGAAGACGAGGCACCAAACCTTACCCCTAAACCCAACCATCATTGCGGGAGAAGCAAATCGTACTAAATTTAGGAATGAGATCATACGGATTAGCCACTAAATCAAAAAGTTACGAATTGCAGTAAGTGACCGTATATGGATAGAACTAAAATGAATAAGCTAGTTGGGGTGTAAATGTCTTAAGTCTGACAAAGACTGATAATTACAAATTAGATTTTCTGTTTTGGGCAGCACGGTGGCGCAGTGGGTAGCACAATCGCCTCACAGCAAGAAGGTAGCTGGTTCGAGCCTCGGCTGGGTCAGTTGGCGTTTGTGTGTGGCGTTTGTAAATAAAAAGGCCAAAGATAAAAAATATGTTGACACGGACTGATCTGCTCTCTCTCTCTATTTGTGTGACAGAGAGCATGCGTGCATTCGGTACAACATCCAATCAAAGGACCGTAGATTGTTTTGATTCGACAGCGTCCAACGTGACTACTATAGGCGCCGGAGTGGACAAAAGTCAAGCGAACGGCAACGCAGAGAGCGAGCCTAGTTTATACAGCCAATACTCGCGCTCCAATACTCGCTCTCTCACGCGAGCGTATTCAGTCTCTGCATTCGCTTGACTTTTGTCCATTCTGGTGACTCATACCACTCGTGCTTTTGCAGAGATCATCCTGTTAAATTGGTTATCCCAAGAATGTTGATATGGTTTCTATATTGCTACCCTATTTATTAACAATGCACAAAAAACTTGAAAGGTTAAGGTAAATTCTATAAAAAATACTAGTGTTTTTGAGTGTTAGGTATACTGCCTGTGTTTTAGGCTAGTATTATTTACAACTTGTAAATGAATCCTTCAGCATACTGTAGTATTAAGAGTAGTGAACTGATAAAATGAAATACAGAGTGTAGTTTTACAACAGTAAAGTGTGGTGAATTGTAGTATAATATACCATATAGTGTAAAAAAAACAAAACAGCACTGGGTAATTTGTTTATATTTTACCTGTTGTGTTACCAGCAACGCAGTGGCGCAGTAGTGCTGTCGCCTCACAGCAAGAAGGTCACTGGTTCAAGCCTTGGCTGGGTCCGTTGGCTTTTCTGTGTGGAGTTTGCATGTTCTCCCTCCGTTTGCATGGGTTTCCTCTGGGGGCTCCGGTTTCCCCCACAGTCCAAAGACATGCGGTACAGGTGAATAGGGTAGGTAATTGTCTGTAGTGTATGAGTGTGAATGAGTGTGTGTGAATGTTTCCCAGAGATGGGTTGCAGCTGGAAGGGCATCCGCTGCGTAAAAATATGCTTAGATAAGTTGGCGGAAAATGAAAATGAATGAATGAATGTTGTGTTACCATAGCAACTATAGTATTACCACAACAAATTAACCAAAGGACTTTGCTGTTCAAAACACAGTACATGCCAATATACGTGTTCAGGGGCCCTGTGGAACAGCTTCACCTCAAAATGAAGAGGATGACATGGAAAATGTCCTTCACAATCTTATCAGCAATGTGGAAGACAGCAGACACTAGTTCACTTTATTTTAGTTGCCATGATAAAATGGGATTGATAGTGACATTTATTTTAAAAGTGAATAGTACAGTAGGTTTAAGTTTTTCCTTATTTTTATCAGTTACATTTCTGCTTGCGTTAGTTATTGTTTAAATGTTTTTTATTTGATTAGTATGGTGCACCTTTAGGATGTTTAATAAATGTTTTTAAAATAAAATATTTTCTTTACATCCAACATCTATTCCAGGGGCGCCTTCGCGGGTGGCCACGGCCACCCCTATATGATTTTGCTTTTGACATTATTGATTTTAATGTACCTATGTAAATGCACAATATTTAAATAATTAAATAAATAGCAGCCACTAAATTATTGTGGATTGATTGGTGCCACTGACGTAGCTGATTCACTTTTCCACCCCCTCCTCGATCGTCATTGGCAGCAATGGCAATTTATTATTTACCCTAATGTACATCAATAGAAAAAGCTGTTTTAATAATAATGTGGCTCAAAAAGGAATATGGATAAATGATATTATTAGAGTCTGTATAGTGAGTGTGTGTGTGTGTGTGTGTGTGTGTGTGTGTTTGTGTATAGTAATGCATTTTGTTCATTTGTTTTATTGATTCATTGTTCTTCATTAATTTTACACATGGCACACAGTATATGCTGTACAATAAAAGTATGTGAAAATAACTGAAAAGTTATTTATATATATGAAACGTGTTTAAAAACTAAATGTTTTTTATTTTACTGAATTTGAATTGATTGATTTTTTTATTGGGGGGGGGGGGGGGTAAATTGCAATGTTTCAAGAGTATTTATTTAAATAAATTAAAACCACATTATTTCATTTACCAGAAACAAAAATGTAACATTTCACTGAATTCATCAATTTTTTTTGTGTACCACCCCAAGATTTGGTTCGGCCTTGTCTAACCACCCTTAAGAACATTTTCTGGGGGTGCCACTGGTCTATTCTCTGTGTGTTTAAGTGTTTGAAACTGGAAATATCTCATCATATAACACAGCCAAAAATGTTATGATTTTTTAGATTAAATTTTTTTATATGTAAGTCTATTTTAGTATTTTGGTTGTTAATAAACAGTGCACCAATATAAATCATATCAAAAAGCACGAAACGAAGAGGAAACAAGACACAAATTGCGAGTCTGCATATAATCTCTGAGAATCTGCAAGAAAATTTATGCGCGAGCGGTGCATATTTGAGAGTGAGAAAATTTTCGTGTGAGCAGCGTATATTTGAGAGCTCGCAAGCAGTTTTGTCCACAAACAGTGGAAATTGGTGCACGAGCATCACACAAGGTAGAGAGCGTAGAGAAAGTTCTTCAACGTTATGTGAAGAAAACAATGTTATTGTTTGTGTGAAGTAGCCTACTTAATTGAAAACATGTGCTACCATTTTACATTGCTGCTAGACGGATTTGCATCTTAATCTCTTCAGCACACACAAGATTCAATTGACAAAATACCAATTTCACTCAATTTTACTTTGCAGCATACAGGAGTTGTTGGTCTACCGCTGCCTCATTGAGGTCTTTTTTGTAATTTTGGTTAATCACAAGTTGATCACCAAAGACAAAATATAGCACAACTAAACTTAATGAATTAGGCAGCAGTAGACCTGCAATTTCTGTGTAATGTGAGGCAAAATGGACTATTGCGGTGGAACTTGTTCTTGTGGAATATGTTGAGGAGACGAGACTCAGCACTGTTCAGCACTTTCTCAGAAAATTACATTTGTATTTTTATGTATCTAAGCAATGTTTTTTCATAAAAAAAGGTTTGTTTAATTAATACAGATCTTACAACCATACATAATCTGTATATATTTTATTTTTCTGTTAAAAAGACTCGAAAGTCAAACCGTAGGATTTTGAACTTGACTTGAGACTTGTTGGCCTTTGACTTGAGACTTGACTCAGGACTTAAGGGCAATGAATTGAGACTTACCTGAGATTTGCCAAACAATGACTTGGTCCCACCTCTGGTGTGTGGTGTGTATACAGTATGTATGTGCAGTATGTGAATAATGCAATTAAACCTGTTCTTCATCCACAGCTCTGTTTACTGGAATAAATATCTTTTGAGAGCAGTTCACACCATGAGATACGATTAGTTGGAAACTGGTTTTGAGTAATTTGTTGGATGTTGAATGATAAAAACCCATACATTTAAAGCAGGGACTTCTATTTAAACATCTTCATATTTTAATAAAACGGTTCTGTCCATTGTGGATGCTAATACAGCTAGCATAAGGGTCGAAAATTAACAGACCTGTGGCAAAAGATACTACCAAAATGAGCAAAATTCAAGCGTCCCACAAATTCAATATATTTCTAAATATGCACTGGTACAGTGCATGTAATGGCTGATTCGAGAAGGAATCTGAAGTGTGCCATGATGTAAAGAACAGCACTTTAATACGTGACACTTCAACAAAGTAAAAGTGCCCGTGATTCAGAGTAATGGCTAGTTTCCACTGAGTGGTTGGTACATGGTCGATATGGGTTGGTACGGGCTTGCGTTTTCACTGCCAAAAGGGTACTATTGGTACTCTTGGTGTATTGGTACCCTTTTGATGGGCGTGGCGTACGATAGAAAGTTTTAGTCGCCGTCATTCTTGCACAAGGAATGTCAAAGTAAAGCTGTACGAGTTGTTCACATACCGTATGAGATGCACTTCTCACAAAACAGATGCTTTATACACAAATACTTTATATGTATGAATTTTCATTATTAACCTTTCTATAAACATGATTTAATTATAACTGCAGATCAACAATGCAAAATAGCCTACTGTAACCTCTGCGATTATATAAAATAAATAAATAAATGCAACATATATAAACACATACAAACCATTACAGTCTCCGATATGTTACCAATTACAGAAAAACTACACACAGCATACATTTAGTCCTTATTTGGGTTCAAAAACAACTCGCAACATAGGCCACAGTCAGTGCCAACTTCTCATCTGACTCTATAATCTTCACCGGCACTTGTCACCTCTTGTTAGAGAGTAATTCTGTCATTCCAAGTTCATAATAGTCCAAAAGGCGAAAATAAGTTATACATGGTAGTTTGTTCATGTTTTAGGTTGCTGAAAGAATCACTTGCTCCTTTGTTTTTTCGAACTTCTCCTTTGTTTTTTTGCGCTTCAGATCCTTTCAGAAACGAACAAACGTGAGAGTAATGTCAGAAGCACTTCATGTGCATGTTATTATCATGAGACATGCTGCGAGCACACCCTAGCTCTGAAGAAAGTGAAACCACTTGCGCTTTTAGACGACCTGATAAACAACAAGAGGACATACTGCGGATTCAGCTTGTCTTCTTGGCTTTGTGGCTGTTCATCAAGACGATGACAAGGTTTGTTTGAGCTCGGGGCAACCATGGCTCTTTATTATATGTATATATTGGCTTGTGCAAGCGCTTAGTGACGTTTCTCTGTAAACCAATAGCGTTCAGCTGTGCGTCTGGCTCCGCCTTTTGGTACCCTTTGCAAAGGCTACCCAAAAAGTGATACAATACGGTTCGCTTTTTGGTATCTTTTGACAGTGGGAACGGCCATAAAATCAAAATAAATTGTTTCTTCGGTGCACCGCAAGGCAGACGATTCGATTCGGTTCAGTAATAATCAGAACCGGTTATTACGTACTGACGTCATTTATCTCCTATGCGCGATGTCGCAGTAGAATACTATGGCGAAGGAGGCGAGGGCAAGTATTTACAACGCTCCAACTACTTAAAAGGTAGATAATTATGCACAGTTTAACTGCTTGTGAATTTGCTGGAAAGTCTTTCATTGACACTGAAGAAGGCACAGCACACGAGCCGCTATTTCACTACTAGGGAGAAATGCTGTAAAACTCCATCTCTGGCTCTGTCTCACTTTGGACATTTGACCTGCTGGTGTGTTTGTGAGGTAACTTTTCCTTTCCTCTTGGCTGTTAAAGCGATACGAGCCTGCCTGCGGGTGCGAGTTTTCTCCACTATGTCTATTATGGATTACCTGTGATAACCGCGTATTATTCGCATATAGACTGTAACCGCGGCAGTTCTTCCCGCGTCACTCATCGGTGAACAGCACTTTTATTTCTAAAGTCAATCGCAGCCCTTTCTGTTGGGCGGGTTAAGACCAGGAACAATCATAGGGGTGAAAGGCCTCGTTTGACATCGCCCAAAAAGCAAGTGGGATAATTTTACATACATTTATTTGCTATAAATGCTCATGTTGTTCTGTGCATGTATTGGACTTTTGTTTGATACATTCAAAAGGAGTGTTTTCTTTGAGCAGGTCACATTAAAGGTACCGTTCATACATCTTACTGCTTGTATAAAAGGACAAAATTGTATTACAAATAATATATAAATATTAATATATTTATAGATTTTAATTAAAAAAAATTCTTGTGTTGTGAAGAAAAAGTCTAATTATGAATGGAAAGCATCGTCAATGCAGCGTGATGCACCAAGATATCGAATTAAACCAAATCGATGGCATGATAATCGTAACCGAACTGTGAGACCAGTGTAGGTTCACACCTCTAATAAAAGCGTACCGAACCGTACTGTATTGTACCACTCGGTGGAAACAGGCCATAAGGTACTATGGTACATTGCTATTATTGTCCTTTATTTGCTGCCTTTTGCACACTTTGTGTTGAGTAAAAAAAGTTATATATTACAATTTTATGCTCATCTTACCCTTTTAAAAAACTAATAAAACACAAACATAACAACACACATTTACATTACCTTTCTTAAGAAGTGACTAAGGAGAACATTTGGGTATTTTTAAAAAGTGACTATAGATCAGAGATGTCCAAACTAGGGCCTGCGGGCCACTTTTGGCGCTTTGTATCCTTTGACTTGGCCCGCCAGAGGGAAAATGATTGGGAAGGGTTGGTTTTAAGGGCTGGCTGCATGAATCAGATTTTTTTTTTAAAGGTACTTACTGTCACATGCTGTCACTGTCACCCAATAGGATAGAAAGCAGAACAAATGAAGCCAAAGGCAGGTTCAGCATGTACCTGTGTATTCGGCATTGAACTTTGTTTAATACATGGAATTAGTTTATGGTTTTATTGTGATAAGTTCATTAAAAAATAATATACATTTTTAAAAAAAAACCAATGCATTAGTAAATACAGTTGAAGTAATTTTTGCTTCTTTTTTTTTTACATACTATGAAAAAAACTAAATGGAAATAACACATTTCGGACTATTCTCTGTAAACCCTAGAGATGGTTGTGTGTGAAAATCCCAATAGATAAGCAGTTTCTCAAATACTCAGACCAGCCCAACAACCATGCCACATTCAAAGTCATTTAAATCCCCTTTCTTCCCCATTCTGATGCTCAGTTTGAACAGCAGAATATCGCCTTGACCATGTCTACATGCCTAAATGCATTGAGTTGCTGCCATGTGATTGGCTGATTAGAAATGACCTGCATGCATTGCATGACCTGCAGCGTAAAGCTACAATCAACCCAAAAAATAAAAACAAATCAAAAAAGGTTTGGATAAAGCAAAAAAAAAATCTAAGTTAAATTGAGCCATTTAAAATGATTGTGTCATATCTGTAAATATTAGAATAATTATTCGGTCACTTTATTTTGATGTTAAATTTAAGTTACATTGCATCTACATGCCAACTAATTCTCATTAGATTATAAGTAGACTGTTAGGTTGGGGTTAGTGTAAGTTGTCATGTACTTGCAAAGTTTCTTCTAGTCAGTTAAATGTCTGTTGAAGGAGCAGTTTCAGCAGACATTAAGCAGACAGTCTACTACTGTAATACTCAAATGGACCATTAAAATAAAGTGTTACCTATTATTTAGCAGAACACAGGTTAAACTATTAGAGTGAAAATAATACTCACTAAACTTTTCTGCATAGTTTGCATAGTTTTAATAATGCAAAACGAAACATGTTTATATACAAATTTAAACTTCGGGTACCCAAGGTTGCTGCTTATTTATTATGCCACGAGTGCCATTGATCGAGTTTAGCTTAATCTTTTAAAACTAAAAATACAGGACATGTTTGTAATCATAAACATCATCAGAGGTTATGTTATACCTGATGAAATGAAGAAAAAAATAATACTAATTTTATTTATACTCAGTATTTACATTTTGGCATTGTATTTTCTTCCAACATCTGCATATTAAATATGGTAAACAGAAGCTCAAATATTGGTTGTTGTAGCAGAAGCAAAGATGTTTGTGTAATATGTTTTGATTTGTAAAAAGCCAGCTCTGCCAGCTCAACTCAACCTCAGGCAAAAATGCATAGTTTTAATAACAATGCAAAAAGAAACATGTTTATATTCAATTGTAATCTTCGTGTACCCTAGGATTTGCTTTTTTCTTATGCCACGAGTGCCATTGATTGAATTTAGCTTGATCTTTTAAAACTAAAAATAAAGGACATGTTTGCAATCATAATCATCATCAGAGGTCATGTTATACCTGATGAAATGAAGAAAAATAATAATAAAACTAATTTCATTTATACTCAAAGTATTTACATTTTGGCATTGTATTTTCTTCCAACATCTGCATACTAAATATGGTAAATGGAAACTCAAACATTGTTGCTGTAGCAGAAGCAAAGATGTTTGTGTGTCTGTGTGATCTGTGTTTTGATTCGTAAAAAGCCAGCTCTGCCAGCTCAACTCAACTCCAGGCGAAAGTAAACATCTGTTTCACCAGCCGGAGCATGTCTCATCTAATTATGTAAATATTTCATTTTGCAAAATGTGCCACTCTTTAAGTATCCTTTAACCATCCTGTCTTTTTTGAACATATAAAAGTGATGATCACCTCTTTCATTGAACTTTGAGTGTTTTAGGGCCGTACTCACACTATGTACAGTTGCCTTGAACCGGGCCAAAGCACGCTTGTCCCCCCTCCCGTCTTCCCAGACAGCCGGCACTTACATTGCATTCGGGCCTGAGCACTTACGTCATCGATGATGCGCTGTTCAGTAAACGCTCTCGCTCAGCACAGTGGAGATTTCTTTAGTTATATCATTTTAGTCGTTTGGGATGCAGTGACACGCAGTCAAATATTCCACCGAACAGATCAGCCACTTTTGACGCTCATAAACAATCATAAATTCCTCGTGCTGCAGGTATTAGGAGGTTTGCTGAAGGCGCAGCTGTCGTGCAGTGAGGGGTTTGCGTCTTTAATAATCTACGACAGTTTGCGTTCATTGAACAGTCAGAATGACTAATAAAACTTGTCTTCAGTTTCGGGCTCAGGCGCGCTTTGCACTCACACTACAAGCGTACCTCGCTCTGGCACACCTCTTCCATCCGGGCCAGGGCTGGCCAACTGAACTGTGCTCGAGTCTGATTCAGAGCACTCACACTACTCAAACGATTTGGGAAACGGGCCTGGGCACGGTTCGGATAGCATAGTGTGAGTACGCTCTTAATCAACCTTGCTATACCTGTGGTGTTCCCGGTCAAAAGTGACCACCATAGGAAGTATCCAGACTATATTCATCCATCAGACAGAAAACATCCCCAACTCGCTCACTCACACATATTTACACACATTTCAGACTAAACAATGTCTCTTTTCTGTACTTATGTGCCGATCCTCCAGCCAGATCTCTCAAGGAAACGTAACTATTTTACGTTGTCAGTTTAGTGGCTAATTTGTACAAGTCCAATCATACGAAAATGTACGATTCTAAAAAAAAGGTGTGGCACCCAACCGTCATTGAGGATAAGCAAATCGTACTAAATGGTATGAATGAGATCGTACAAATTCATACAAATAAGCCACTAAATCAAAAAGTTACAAATTGCCATTAGATAGCATTGGATCCTCCGAGGTGAACCAACTTCCTAATAAAACAATGCATATTTTCACACAGACTAGACAGGTGTCTGTTATGTGCCCCTATTCAGCAAATCTCTGGGTCTAGCAGGAGCACTTTCAGCTTAGCATCAATTATTTTATTGGATTAGACCTTTAACATCTCGCTCAAAAATGACCAAATTATAACTAGTGCTGGTTCTGTGTCCATACTCACCATCTATACCCCCAGTCACTAATCCCAACATTAGTACACTAATATAGTCCAATTGAATGACTGAAAGAAAATTTGAGCACTCAGTACACAGAAAAGGATAGTTTGTACTTTGCTAGTTGATAAATCATTCAGATGGATTAAAATTTAAATTTCTTGGTTCAGACACCGTGATAGTTATTTTAGCGAGCTGTCTATTGGTAATGAAACTAATTATTTTGATTGCTGTAATCTATTGTTCATTTTGTAATACATTTTCAGTGCCTATTTGTATTTTCACAGCAGTTATTTTATGTCTAATTCTATAAATTCACGTTCGAAACACTACTTTAAGACATTGTTTACAGCTAAAGAATGTTAGATAAAAATTTGGCGGTAAAAAATTTTTTTTGCGCTAATTTAAGAGCTAATTTAAACAGACCGGTCAAACCAGGCAACACTAAGGCCCAATCTCAATTCTATTTTAAAAACGAATTCCCTTAAAAACGAGTGTGAAGAGGAAGGGCTTCAAAATTTACCCCTAAGAATTAGGACAGCACTACAGCACCTGCACACATCATGGCAATCTCTTGCTTCATATGAGATCAGACGATTGCGACTGCTGTAGTTATTCCAGTTGTGTTACTTTTTAGTATTTAGGAAATCATTGAAGGCATATATTATGTTATAATAACAATCTAATGTGGCAATAAGCTCGTAACTATACTCCACATTTACACCGTGGCCATATTCATCTACAGTATGTACTCACACCACAAACAACATTAACATTATAGCAGACGCTATAAAAAGCTCATTTTCAGCCACTAGACCTGTCTGACAGGGTGTTCGAGTGTCACTGAGTGTCAGAATGTTGCGGTTATAAATATATAAAAACATATGTTTGTTTGTTGTAAAAATTCGTAATAATGACAAAAAATAACCAATTTGTGCCTCTCCTTGTGCAGCGAAACTGCCGTTGTGACTGTTGTATTCTGGGAAATTTTCTTACCCCTTGGTTTCGAGTGTGGTCTTGAAAAATCTTCGTTCAAAGGGGTATCTACCCCTTTCCGTAAGCCCTACGTCTTCAAGCTAAAGAGAATTGGGACACCCCTAACCCTTCACAGGAACGCGCAAAACGAGGGGTGAGGGGAAGGGCTAAGGGGTAGAATTGGGTTTGTGCCTAAAGTAAGGGGCGGGATGTGATCATGACAGAAGGGATAAAAAGACTTTATCTAAACTGTGAGTTTCAGCTAAATTATTGATCTTATGGGAACCAAAAATGTAGGTACACATTCAGACCTTTAAATGAGCCGTATAAAGCCTTTTACACTTTGAACTTCATTTTGTGTGTAATGTTTGAGCATGAATAAGGAAGGGCAGCAAAAGCTACACAGCACAATGTCACTCCAAAGGGAGTTATTACTTTCAGTAAGCAACATTGCATCTGAACTCCCTTAAAACACCTTATTATTATTCTATCAGTAAATACATGTCACAAGATCATGAATTTAACTGTCTGGGATGCTTTAATAGAATTTTGTCATCATTTCCAAGACAAGCTGTTGCACAGATCTAAGATGATGATACACATACAATTCATTCCTAACTGTTTACATTCAGAAACATAAGCAACACGCTTCTGTTTCTGACATAACCTCGGAAATATTTGGCAAATAGATCAGTATTCACGCTACTCGCCGCCTGACATTTACTGTTCTGTGTGGACGCTTCAGGTGTGTATATAGAAAAGCATGTATCAGCACTGTAAACTGACAAGGCTTTAAAGGTATGCAGACGTTTTGGTTCTTGATCATGGAGTAACTGTGGTAAAAGTTGTAAATGCTCTGCTATCTTCTGGAAATGGGCCAGGGCAGCAGCTAATTTGCATTTAAAGTCACAAATAAAAACAGTGTGTATATGAACAGAGGGGGAAGGAAGTATTAAACACGCCATGTTTTTTCCTGGGCATAATGTTTCTAAAGGAGCTGTTGACATGCAATTGAACCAGATTTTGGTAAAAACCCAAACAATACAAACTTAATTTGAAAAATGAATTACAACAATAACAATAAAATAACAATGAGAAAGTGCTGAACTACTGAAATGTATTTAAAACTTTATATAAAAGCTTTTTTGGTGATTGCAGCTTAAAGACACCTCTCATATGGAGAATGCAGCCACATGAATAGCTCAGGAGTGAGTTTTTTCAGAGACAAAAATCTTGATGCTTCTATGTGTCTCGTCTATCAACTCTGATCTTTATTTTGTATTTTCTATTGGATTCAAGGTTATTGGCTGGGCCATTCGACAGCTTGATTTTCTTTCTATGAAAGCATTTGAGTTTCCTTGGCTGTGTTTTGGATCATTGTCTTGCTGAAATGTCCACCCTGGTTTCATCTTCCTCATCCTGCTAATGTAGCTGTTGGACTGAAGCAGCTAATATTTATTTACACTGATGAAAGGCAGAGGGTTGCTGAAAAACTACTGAGATTTCAGCTGCTGTCTGGGCTTTCACTGCCTTTCTACACCTCCCTTTCTACATGTGTTTAATACTTTTTTCCCCTCTGTCATACATAATACATAACTTAATTTGTGAACTAATTCATTTAATTTTCTTTGCTTATATTGATTTCTTTGCTCGCTACCATCATCCGGTGAAACTTTCAAGTCAACAGCACCTACACCTTTACCTACATATTCTCTGTATGTCCTGTACATGTGGTTGAATTGACAATAAAGCTGACTTTGACTTATACCCAAAAAGGGCATTTACAGCATGGTGCAAAAATGTTTTAGTTATAGATAAAATTTCAGACACCCAAAAATGTACTTAACTTTTTATAGTCAAACTAATCAATCATCATATACTCTTGAGTTATGAGTAGGCCCACACGGAATCTACGCGTGCAGAATTACGCAGATTTTAAGCCCATCATTAATGATGTTTATTTGCTTGAGTCTGTGAGATCTATATTTATTCAGTTTTTAAATTAATTACAGTAATGTTATTCACTAATATAAAATTGTTCATCTGATTTATGTACAATGCAGTTTGTACAGTAATATTTTCTGTCTTTCAGTAGATATAATATATGAGAGACTTGCTTTATCACATATATTAGATCAAATTGGATTTGCATTTTAAACATAAAATAAAAGTTTAAAAATATTTTTATTTAACATATTAAGGTTTTAGTTATGAGACTACCAAAATAATTCAGCAGAAATCCGCAGATTTTTACCAAAATCTCAGCAGAAATGGCAAAAAACGTCTGCAGATTCTGTCTGGTCCTAGTTAAGAGTTTGGGTTTTGTTCTGTTGAACACAAAAAAGTAATACATCAAAGAATGTTGGAAACCTCTAACTATTGACTTCCATCGTATGAGTTTTGGTTTAAGGATGTCAATAGCTACAGGTGCATTCTTCAATAAATCTCCTTTAGTGTTTATAACAAGGGTGAGTAAATTTTGACAATTCTTGAACTGTCCCTTCAAGAACTCACAAATTGTTGTCGCTAATAGACAGCAACCATTTTTTAAAATAAAATTTTAGAATTTAATAATAAAAAATAAACTTGTACAAAATGTCATGTCATATACACAACATCACTAGGAAAGTCAAGAGTTCGCACTCAGTTATTGATCGATAATATTAGCAGGTTTGGCATGCTGTCACGAAGGGAGAACACTGATCTCGGAGATAATGGAGTCAGGGTTCCAACCTGATCGATAAGCATGTAAGGGGGTACGAAATCAGTAAGTTCTAAAGGTGACTCCCTCTGGTAAAGAAGGAAAGGAGGAGATGGGGTGGTAGGGGGGATTCTTCAAAATGAAGATAAAGGGGAGGTCATGCTCAAAAAAATACTACAGAATGTCTAGAATCCTCTAAGAGCCATTGAATCAATAATTTTAAATGCTTTTATTAAAAATGATGAAAAATAATTGCATCAGTGAGTTTAATTTTGCACATTTGTTTATACACTGAGGAATATCATGTGTGCTTTTTATCTGACAGACACAAAAGTTGATCCATAAATTACAACAAAATTCAAAAGAATAAGTTAGACGAGTCAAGTCTCTAATTAACTGAATAATTAACTTCTTTTTTTGTTGAATCCTTTGCAGAATGGGCACCTTCAAATGTTTACATCAAACACTGACAACATCACCTCGTTCCCATATATTTACAGCAGTGCTTAATATATCACTTTAGCCAATAACACATAAAATAAAATCAGATTTACTTGCCTTTGTTCCACCTTTGGAACAGAAATAATGTTTTTTTTAAGATGAACAACTTACTTTTTGTTTTTGAATAACATGTGCTTGAGTAAACCACAACTAAAGTTTAATTTTGGTGTCAACTAACCTTTTAATACTTATATTTATCATAGAATAGCATTGAAGCGATTATCCATTTAGAAAGCATTTAACCAGTATAGAGAAAGTCTGAACTAAAGTCTAAAACCTATTAAGCGATATATGAACTTGGCTGAATGTCATTATAGTACAAAACATGTGTAGCACACACTGATTAAAAACAACAAAAAATTGATTGCTTTCTGTTGGGAAATCCAGATTAAAATATGATAATGGCTATTATCATGATTCAACATCCTCTGGATAAACAAGTTTAACCTGGACACAGTCTCTCAGTGCTTCATTCTCCCGGTACACATATAATGGAGAGCTTTGGGGCTGTGGGTCACCAATGACCTCTTCCTTACTCTCACCTGCAAGGTCAGACATAGAGGTCACGCAGGGGTCGTGCTCCTGCAAGGCTGTTGGGTAACGCCGAGCGGATTTCTCGATCCGCACGGAACGCCGCACTGGAGTAAAGAAGCGGATTTCGTGACCGTCTACTTGACCTGGTTCTGCTCCCTGCTGACTCCTTTTCCCCCTAAAACATGGAAGAAAGATTTTACTTCAATTGCAGCATCTAACAAGCAGATTTTACTACAATTACAGCATCTAACAATCATCATTGCATCATAGCTGGAAAAAAAAGTAGATAATCTGTGCAACGCAATGTCACTAGTGAGCAGTGGTATAAAGTAACAAATTACAAATACTCAAATTACTGTAATAGAGTAGTTTTTCCTCAGGAACTTTGTTGCACCACCTCTGGCTTTTAAGAACAGCTTGAATTATCTGAGGCATGGGTTAAAATTATTCTTCATCAATCTGTCTCCAGCTTTGCCTTATTGCAGTTTCCAGATCAGCCTAACAGGTTAAAGCCTTATTATGGACCACTTTCTTTAATTTCCACCACAGGTTTTCAATTGGATTGAGGTCTGGACTATTTGCAGGCCATCCCATTGGCATTATATGTCTTTCCTGTAGGAAAGTTTTCACCGGTTTTACCCTATGGCACGATGCATAACCATCCTGAACATTTTTTCATCATCATCAAACATCCTTTCAATTGATGGAATAAGAAATGTGTCTGAAATCTCAATATAAACTTGTGCATTTATAAAAGATGTAATGACTGTCATCTCTCCCATACCTTTATCTGACATACAACCCCATGTCATTAATGATTGTGGAAACATGCATGTTTTCTTCAGGCAGTTGTCTTTATAAATTTTATTGGAATGGCACCAAACAAAAGTTCCAGCATAATCACCCTGCTCAAAGCAGTTTCGTGATTTATCACTGAATATCACTCATAACCAGTCATCCACGGTCCAAGATTGTCTTTCTTTAGCCTGCTAAAACCTTATTCTTTTCTGTTTACATGTTAATGATGGTTATAGCTTGGCTTTTCTGCATGTCAATCCTATTTTTTTAGGCGACCTCTTACAGTCACAGACTTTGACTCCATTTTCTGCCCGTTTGTTTCTTATTTGCTTTGTTGTGCATTTTCTGTTTTGTGTCTTGCCGCTTTGACGTCTTCCTTGGTCTACCAGTGTGCTTCACTTCTACAACCTTCCCATTTGATTTTGTACCAGATTTTAAACACAGCTAACTAGGAACAACCAACATCTTTTGCAACCTTCCGTGAAGATTTACCTTCTTTGATAAGTTTGATAATCCTCTCCTTTGGTTTAAATGACATCTCTCATGTTGGAGCCATGAGTTATGTCAATCAGCTTGGCTCAACACCTCACTAAGGTGTGCAAGCACTCTTTTTTTAACTGCAAACTAATTATTAGCGGCTGTAATCAGATAAAGTGTTTTTTTTTACTGCAAAGTACATGGTGATTCCATATGTTTCCTCAGATTTGTGTAATTCCATTTTTTTTCCTCTGTTTGATCTGTAAAAACAGTTGTAATTGATAATGAAGAAAGCAAAATGAGTTTTTGGGCATAACTGTTTTTTTGGTTTGTTATAGCCAGGGCTTGACATTAATACCCACCAACTGCGGGTAGATTTCAGCTGTGACAAGTTAGACAGACTTTCCCACTAGCCACTATGGCTGGTTGAAAATAATTTTTAAATTGTAGTTTTTCTTAAAAGCAGGGTTCCACAATAAGTATGGCCCAATATTCGTGCAAATGTGATCTTTAGAATTGAGAAGCAGCACGACAGACAAAACTAATTGTGTTGGCTCGAGCAAAAGAAAGCAGGTGAATACCGAATGAGAGGATGATCACTCGCGCTTACAGCTGATGTGATGTGCGCGACTGTTCAAAACACATGCACGCTCCCGTTTACTTGCGCGAAGCAACCGTGCCTAGTAATGCAACTAATGCTATCGGTTCTCTTTCAAATAGACTAGACAAAAAGTTATGCTCATGCACCCACAGTCTTGCTGCTTTCAAGAGCTCCAGATCTGTCTTTTTGTAAGCAGCACCGGTTGCTTTCCCCTTTAACCATTCTTTAAACAGATTATTAATGGGCCTAACATTAACCCTGTGTGTGTGATCATCCTTTCCTTATCATACAGGTTATGTTTTTCACCTGCTTTCTTTTGCTTACAGTTATTTTTGTTAATGGTTTAACTGTCATTTTTTACAATAGCATTGCTTTAATGGGACCCCCTATTGCTTTTAACCCCCTATTTATGTGTAGTTAACCGGTGATGGGACCTTTAGGTAGGACAGATTACTGTGCATATTTTAGATACATGACAATAATTTTTTTTTTTAAGTCAACTGTTTTTTTTAAGAAATGTTTTGTTAAATAAAACGTAAAGTATACAGCTATATTTTGCTTTTTTGACACATTTAAAATTTGTGTCTAAGAAATAATTATTTATTTTTTTATGGTGCGGTCCAAGATAAATTTGGTAAATCCCTAATTTTGAGCTCTGAAAAGTCATGTTAAATAAAAACTAACTGCAATGTGACACTAAGAAACCATGACCCATTTGCTCATGGGCGTGCTCACACTATGCTTTCCGAACCGTGCCCAGGCCAGTTTCCCGGATCGTTTGAGAAGTGTGAGTGCTCTGAATCGGGCTCAGGCATGGTACACTTGGGCCGCCCTGGCCCGGTTGGAAGAGGTGGGCCAGAGCACGGTTCACTTGGGCTCAGGCGCGGCACGCTTACAGTGTGAATGCAAGCGTGCATGAGCCTGAAACTGAAAGCGAGACGTGACTTTTTAAGGGACTGTTTCATATGGATTAATCATTCGTACTGTTCAATGAACGCAAACTGTCGTAGATTATTAAAGACACAAACCCCTCACTGCACGTCAGCTGCGCCTTCATCAAACCTCCTAATTCCTGCAGCACAAGGACTTTATGATTGTTTATGAGCATCAAAAGTGGCTAATCTGTTCGGTAAAATATTAGACTGCGTGTCTCCGCATATCAAACAACTTAAACAATATAACTAAAGAAATCTCCACTGTGCTGAGCGAGAGCGCTCACTGAGCAGCGCATCATCGATGATGTAAGCAAGCCCAGGCCCGAATGTAAAGTCAGTGCGGGCCGTCGCGGGATATGGGAAGGGGGACAAGCATGCTTTGGCCCGGTTCAAGGCAACTGTACATAGTGTGAGTACGGCCATAGAGTAAGCTCATACATGACACACAAAAAGTTAATTGAATAAGGAGGCATGGGGACATAACACTAAATCTACATCACTAGTCATTTTAGCATGTCAAAGTCAAATTTATGCATATCAGGGATTCTACGGGTTTCATCAAGTCACATTGAAGACTTTTTAGGACTATTTTAAGACCACAATGAATCAAATTTCAGACTTACACAAGGCTAAACCCTAAAGATTTGTTTGTGGCCAAGTTAAAACCTTAAAAAAACATTAAAAACAAATGTTATTGTAAGGAAGATAATTAAGCCATATTAATAAGTAAACAGAGTTAATAAATGTTTCTTAAAACTTTTATTGAAATATGTTGTTAGTGATTGGATGGGTGTTGGGCCAATTGGGTATAGTTTACATGGAAAATTACGAACTGTTTAAAATCAATTTAAATGGGTCTTAATTTTCCATGGGTTAGGGTAAATTCACTGAAATATTATGTTGTATTATGTCTACAACACAATATTTCAGTGAATTTAAAACTTTTTAAGGCCTAAAATTGGGTTTTTTAAATTTAAGACATTTTAAGATTTTAAGACCCCGCAGATACCCTGGCATTTAAAATATATTTTCCCAACAACAAAATTGTGACTAATGAAAGTGCAGAGTGGCTAGTAATGTTGGAAAACTACTAGCCACAGTGGTAGGTGATTTAAAAAGTTAATGTCAAGCCCTGGTTATAGCACAGATAAACATGTAAGAGATTTTCGTTCTTACATTTTAGTTCTCTTTAGTGTTTAAAAAAAATCTACACTAATTTTAGCCTCTGGATGATTGCATTTCATTTAACCTATAGTTTACAATTACTTTCTATGTAGAAAATAGCATTAATCAAAAATCAGATGCATCCAAAAACAATGTTGAAAATATCCAAGCTCAGATTAGACTGTGTAAGAGATGTGCGAGCGTGTCGTACCCTGGAGTGGCTGTAATTTTATATTTAACAACAGACGAGTCTCCCCTCATTCCACATATGAGGGCACCAACAGGTTTCGGGGTACACATGAGGTCACTGTCTTCGTGTTCATCATTCACTGTGGTCTCTGCTCCTTCAGACTCTTTTGACACGGGAGACTGACCTGAGTGTAAAGATGATGAAAGGATGACACATGATAAAAAAAATAATAATAATAATAAAAAAAACACTATACAGAAAAAAAACATTTAATTATACGGATTGGGAAGCAAGCACTACAAATATTACAAACAAAAAATCCCTGATATCCATCACTCAGACAAATCTCAAATTAAATTGCCTGACTTTAAATGTCTGCAATAGACCCTTTCAAATTCCACGTATTATTCCAGAAAGTTCCATGACCTTGTTTATTGGCTGTAAATCAGCATGTTCACATTATTTTCTGAAGAATTATGTGACACTGAAGCCTGGAAAAATGATGCTGCTGAAAGTATTTGTGAATTACAGGAAATTCATACTTTGTTAATACTTGCAAGTTTAAAATGATTGAGAAATGACAGGTTACTCATCCGCTTACCCTGTCTCTGTCTCTTTTTAAGGATCTCAAATATCACAGCGCGAAGCTCGTCCACAGGCTGTAAATAAAAATCAAATGCAAAGAAAACAAGTCTGTTATTTGGAAGTTGCGAAACACTTCAATTAGTTGCACATGCATCTGAATAACAGCAACTTCCTTTCCCGTAAGTTGTCTAAAAAGTAACAGTAAATAATTACATGGCATGTTCTTTCACAAAAAGACCAAGTGTAAAATTATTTTGAGGATTCTCAGATTACAACAATTCACAAGCAATTGAAAACAGCATTAGTTCAACAAGTATTTGTGTACGTGTGTAAAAGATAAAGAGACTGACCTCCCGCACAACCCGGATGGCCTCCTCAAATAAAGACAAGACCTCCAGGTTTCCTTCTCTTTCCATTAGCCTTGCCTGACAGATCCAGTATTTAGCAAACTTCTGCGCCATCGGCACACGAGACATCACATCTCGGACCTGCTCTACTGGAAAACCCTGTCAAATGAAGAAAAGTAAATACATTGGAAGAAGTTTTGATTTGCTTTTGAACACCCAGAGGAAAACATCATCTTAAATAACCCACACTTTTATGTATTAAAGTGCTCTTATTATGCTATATTTGCCTTAAAGGTTGCTTTGGGGGTTTTCTACTAAAGGTTTAGATGCATCCTAGATCATTTATTTTTATTATAATATAAATTTCACATGACATCATTTTTGAAATTATTATAATTGATCAGAGCTCATCAATGTCTGCAACTTACAGTGTGTGTGTATGTGTGGGTGTGTATGTGTGCCTGTGTGTATGTGTGCCTGTGTGTGTGTGTGTGTGTGTGTGTGTGTGTGTGTGTGTGTGTGTGTGTGTGTGTGTGTGTGTAAAAAATAAAAGTTACCATTTCTAAGGGTGCTTTCACGCTACCACTTTTGGTCCGCACCCGAGTTCGTTTGATGTCATAGTACGATACGTTTAGCTAGTGTGAATGTATTTTCTGAACTCGGGCGCGCACCCGTGAACCGTACCCGAGTCCGCCTGAAAGAGGTGGTTCACATCTGATGTGAATGCAATCGTACCAAATAACGGAAGTGAACCGCCAACTGTACAACAAACTATCGTTTTCATAACGTTCATTCATGTGTGTGTGTGTGTCACGTATTTTACCTTGGTGACAAGCGGGACTGAGCCAGGGCAGGGCTGTCTTCTCTAAAAACAGCTTCTGCAGACACTGTGTGATGTTCTGAATGTTTATAATATTTTTGCGGCAGATGGACGCAAGTCGTTTTCTGCAGGTCCAAGACGAAAAGATTCAGCAAAAGCAAATCGACCGCTATGCGCGGAAGTCTTTCCATTTTGGGGCTTTGCTTTTGTGACTGTCACTTAGCAACAGCCATAAACAAAACAGCAGCTCGACGACGCAAGCGTACCGGGGTTCAGAAGGAAAAAAAGACAATGTGAACGCAAACCAACCGAGAAGATGGCAAGGGGGAGCAATTGAACTTGGGTACGGTCCAGGCAATTGAACCAAGTGTGAAAGCACACTCAATGTATCCTCCAGAGCCCGTTAGAAATAAAAAGAATCAAATTATCTACAATGCAGGAGTTATTAATAAGGATAATGGATGGTGAAATTTAGCGGGTTATTTAAAAAAAAAAATTTTTAAAGCATGACTGTAAACACGAAGGCCATGTATGTATTAAAACATATGCTATTAATCTATGCTATACTACCTAGCCCTTCCCTTTAGCCCTACACTTTTAAGCTAAAGAGAATTGGGACACCCCTACCCCTTCATGTGAATGTGCAAAACGAAGGGTAGGAGTAAGGGGAAGGGCTAAGAGGTAGAATTGGGATTGGGCCTACATAAATATAAGACCCTCTTTGCTTTTGTAAAACCTGTTTAAAACCTTAATGTGTGATAGTGAAGAACTTTTAGGACCTTTTAAAGGGATAGTTCACTCAAAAATGAAAATTTTAATAACCCTTGTTTCAAATGTTAATGAGTTTCTTTTTCTGTTAAACACAAAAGAAGATATTTTGAAAAAAAAAACTGTAACCATTGACTTCTACAGTATTTGTATTTCCTATTTTGTAAGTCAAATGGTTACAGGTTTTTTGTGTGTTCAACAGAAGAAAGTATCTCAAAGGTTTGAAACCACTTAGGTGAGTTAATAATAATTTTGGAGTGAACTATCTCTTTAAGATCTGAAGAAAGCCAGTTTTCCCATTTCCAAACCCATTCCTACTAAGACTCAACTCACATACAACAATGACAAACCATGGTTTACTGTAAAACTCAGACAGCTACGTCATGCCAAGGAATGGGGAGAGGGCCTTGTATAAATAAGCAGGTCAAATACACAATGGAAAAGGAGATCAGTCGCAATAAGGAACTATTCTGAGAAACTACTGAGTCAGTTCTCTTCCAGCGACTCTGCATCCGTGTGGAAAAGTTTGAAAAACATACAAACTACAAGACACCATCCTCCAGCACTGTAGACAACCAACGACTTGCAAACGACCTGAATGAGTTTTACTGCCGGTTTCAGAAAACCCCCCACACTCACTCTGAACTGCTCTTTACATGACCATTAACATCTCCACCACCCCCGCCTCCCTCATACCTGCACTTTAGTTCAGTGAAGATGATGTGTGCCAGGTCTTCCGGAAACAGAAGAGCAAAAAAGCACCAGGCCCAGATTTTAAAACACCAGCTTGTTTAAAATCCTGTGCTGACCAACTGGCCCTCATCTTCACCCTGATCATTAACAGATCACTGGAGCTGTGTGAAGTGCCCTCCTGCCTCAAACATTCCATCATCATTCCCATTCCAAAGAAACAGAAACTTACAGGATTAAATGACTACAGACCGGTGGTGCTGACATCTGTGGTCAGGAAGTCTTTTGAAAAACTGGTGCTGGCCCACCAGAAGGACATCACTGAACCTTCACTGGACTCTCTTCAGTTTGCCTACAGAGCAAACAGGTCTGTGGATGATGCAGTCAATATGGGACTGCATTATGTTCCTGGCGATCGACCTTCCAGCTGATTTCAGCTCCAACCCTGATCAAACACACCTGAACCAATTATTTAGAACGTGAGGAGCACTTGATAATTACAGGCAGGTGTGCTTGATAAGGGCTGCATCTGAAAACTGCAGGAAGGTTGATCGCCAGGAATAGGGTTGAGCACCCCTGACCTAGACAGATCAGGGACCTATGTGAGGATTCTGTTTGTTGACTTTAGCTCGACTTTTAACATCCCAAAACTTCTCCAAATTAACTCTCCGTGCCCACCTCTGTCTGTCAGTGGATCAACAGCTTCCTAACGGACAGGCAGCAGCTGGTGAAGCTGGGAAAATTCTCATCCAGTACCCGCACAAGCAGCACTGGTGCCCCCCAGGGGTGTGTCCTCTCCCCACTGCTCTTCTCCCTGTATACACATGACTGCACTTCGAAAGACTCCTCTGTAAAGCTTTTGAAATTTGCAGACGACACCACACTTATCGGCCTCATTCAGGACGGTGACGAGTCTGCTTACAGACAGGAGGTTATGGAGCTGGCTGTCTGGTGCAGTCACAACAACCTGAAGCTCAACACGCTCAAAACAGTACAGATGATAGTGGACTTCAGGAGAAACCCCCCTGCTCTCCCCCCACTGAGCATCATGGACAGCATTGTGCCAGCAGTGGAGTCTTTCAGGTTCCTGAGCACCACCATCTCTCAGGACCTGAAGTAGGACATTCACATTGACTCCATTGTCAAAAAAACTCAACAAAGGCTGTACTTTCTTCGTCAGCTGAGGAAGTTCAATCTCCAAAAGGAGCTGCTGAAACCTAGTTCTACACCTCCATCATTGAATCAGTCATCTGCACATTAATAACTGTCTGGTTTAGCTCAGCTTCCAAATGCGACCTCTGAAGACTACGTCGAATAGTTCGGACTGCTGAGCGAATCATTGGTACAACCCTCCCTACTCTCCAAGAAATGTATTTAAGGTTGATTTATACTTCGACGAGTGTGGGTGGAGGTGAGAGCCGCGCGCCTGATGCAGCGAGTGTTTACAAGTGTGGAGTCCCGTGAAGGAGCTCCGGATGGAGACTATTGGTTTGTGTTTACCTTATGATTGAAGTTGTTGCATGTCCGCAGGTTTCTGCCTCAAAATTAATGAACTTGAGCCGCTTGTACATTAAGGAAGTGTTCAGAAAAAACAAAACACCAGCAAAGAAACTTGACACAGAGAATAAACATAAACACTGCCAGCTAGCGTTTCTAAAGTATATTGCAGAAAAACAGAAACAGCTCACAGAAGTATAAATGCACAGCTACGCGCGAGGCCTGCGCCGTGGGTCACGCCGACGCAGAAGTATAAACCTGGCTTTAGCCAGATAGAGCAGAAGGGCTGCTAAAATAACTCTGGACCGCTCACACCCAGCACATTGCCTCTTTGAACTTTTACCTTCTGGTCGACGCTACAGAGCACTTCGCACCAGAACAGCCCGACACAGAAACAGGTTCTTTCCTCAGGCAATCCATCTCATGAACACTTGATGATAATAATTGTGGAAGCAACATCACTACCTACACTTTTTATACACATACACTTATTTAACAACACACTTTACATGCCAACTTCCACGTAACAGTTGCACATATAACGCTGTATATAGTAATATAGCTGAACATACACTTGTAAAGTTGTATATTTGCATTCACTACTTTTTAAAATATATTTATTATCTGTTTTTTTGTCCTGTCTCTGTAATTCTGTTGTACTGTAGAAGCTCTGTCACGAAAACAAATTCCTCATATTTGTGAACATATCTGGCAATAAACCACTTTCTGATTCTGATTTTCACTGTTTCGTGTGTGTGTGTGTGTGTGTGTGTGTGTGTGCACAAGCACTTGAATGGGTTAAATGCACAGCAAAAAAAAATAAATCTGAGTATGGGTCATGGGTCATATTTCGCCAACATTTTTTCCACTTTCCCTTTTTAGTTTTGACAGCTTTTTTATATGCAACCACTCACCGGATTTAGACCCCAGTCCAATTCTAAACTACAAACAGCTGCATGTACTCACATCAGAAAATTAATCAGAATCAGTTTTATTGCCAAGTGTGCTTCACACACACACAAGGAATTTGTTTTGGCAACAGAAGCTTCCAGTGTACATAAAGTGACGAGTGACAACACAAAATTAAATACGAGAAAAAAAAAACAATAAACATTAAACAGAGATGCAGTTAGTCAAAAAGATCTGGATGTTGAGTTGTATGTACAGATATGCTGTAAATATACAGGTTATAAGGTGCTGTGTACAAGTGGTTATGAGAAAGTATTGCACGTTTATTGCACAGTAGGGGAATATTTAACTGTTCATGAGGTAGATGGCCTGAGGAAAGAAACTTTCCCTGTGTCTAACTCATCCAAACATATGTCAAAATGTGTGTCACTACTAGATTTACCTTATGTCTTAACCCAAGCAGATATTTCATAATTTGTCAGTAAGAAAGCAAAAATGTGAAGTGCTGACACACCGTCTACCACGTTGAATACCAGCATTTTTTTATGTGATTTAGTGCCAGTCAGATTTCGCTGTAAACAGAATCAGATTTCCATTGAAGAATATGCTTTGTTGCATCACTCATCACAGTGATGCACAGTTTACTAAAAAAGGTAATTACCTGTTGTAATAATTGAATGCAGTCATCTAACGATCGCTCCACAGCGAAGACAATGTCTTGAACTTCGTCTTCATTCTCCATTGAGGTCCAGTATGGCTGAGGAATAGCAGAGACTGTCTTCCTCCTCACCAGCCGGACGGGCATGGGGGGACGTTTATATGTGATGCCCCTCGACTCGCGCCACTCCTGGAGCTTACGCCTGCAGACATCAATAATGTTAATGGCTGAACCTTACACTAAAATGAATACATTTACACATTGTTCACATAAAAAAAACAAAAAAACAGTTCAACTGAAAAATAAAAATCCTGTAATAATTTATTCATCATCAAGTTGTTTTCACAAAGGAGTGTTGAGAAAACTACTAGTGGTTCTCAAGTGGTGACCATAAAATAGGCCACTGGTTTCTTTTGACAGGGTCATGGGCAATAGTGAAATATAATGGTAAATATAAAAAAACAAAATGCATCATTTTTGTTCATATTATAGCCAACAGGAAATTGTACTGAACAATATAATATTGTCAGCATTTAAATTGTACAAATGAATAAATAATTTAATTATACATATATTGTATTAATACATTAATTATACTAAAATATGGGGTAAAGGGAAGATAGATAGATGATAATGATGGATGGATGACTGATGAATAACGGATAGATAGATGGATGGATGGATGTAATAACAGATAGATGGATGGACGGATGATGTTATAACAGATAGGTGGATGGATGATGTATTAAAAATGGATGGATGAATGGATGATTAAAAACAGATGGATGGATTGATGGATAATGTAATAACAGATGGATGGATGGAACGTAGACGGTCAGACGGATGGAACATAATGATGGATGGATGATGAAATGACAGATGGATGGATGTAATGATGGATGGACAGAACGTAATGATGAATGGATGGAACGTAATGACGGACAGATGGATAGACTGTAATGATAGATGAACAGATGGATCGTAATGCTATATGGATGATGTAATAACAGATAGATAGATAGATAGATAGATAGATAGATAGATAGATAGATAGA
>CAIGQZ010000427.1:27109549-27137567 GCA_903798205.1 Danio tinwini
ACACACACACACACACACACACACACACACACACACACACACACACAAATAGAGTACAAACTCGCATTATCTATGGACTAACATAAAATAAAAAGGCATCCACAGATTCCCTCGTTTAGTTTCCGTGAGCAACCAAATGAACTGACAAAATAAACATCTTCATTTATATATATATATATCTATATATTTAGAAACGTCTCTATCCGTGCAGTCTATAAAAGAGTCCGTCCGAAACGCAGGTCTTTTCTCAGTCTTTGGCTTCACTGTGCCTTCGTCTCGCAGGTTAAATCTTTTGTTTGCGCTTCATAGACCCACACTGTTTACAGCGGGAGCTATGATGGCTAGAGCTAAACGGGCTTTCGATGAACACAAGTTCTGGAAAAGTGCTGTGGTTGTGTGGGACGTGTGTGTGAGAGCGTGTCAGATGGCACTCTCGTTGTGTGTGTTGTGGTTGGCCTGGCGCGCAGGTTGGCTGTTCTGTTCGATGAGGAGCGAGGTGGTCTCGTCGGAGGCGTCTGCGAGCGTCAGCATGTTTTCGGAAGAGCGATGGGGAGCTGACGACGTGCTGTTGTCCATGTCCACTTGTCGGCCGTGTCCGCTGTCTGGAGACTGAGGAGAGCTGTCCAGACGAGACGCCATCAAGCCGTTTTGGTACTGAGAGCGTGTGATCTGGAAAACAGGAGAGATGCTGGCGGTGAGAGATGCAGTCATAATATATCAATTAGTCCTGTGTATTGGCAAGGGCCTCACTATATGATACACATCACGATACATGGGTCACAATACAATGCATCACGATATATTGCGATACAATAAATATTGTGATATATTGCAATAGTTTGTATTAGTGTTACATTATATTGACAACTTGATAAAGTCGGCAGACAAATTAAAATTCCAATTCCAATTCATTAGAACTACACAGTGTGATTAAACAGAGAACTATATATATTGCAAAGCTTACAAATGGCTTTTTTTGGTCTAATTCAGTACTCCCTGGTATAGCGTTAAAACCAAAGTGCAGCCACACGTCAGCTCTAAAAGCTGGAGACACCTTTATATTTTTCGCCATGCTCACTCTTGCTTACTTCTGATCCCGTACTACTTGGCAATTTGTTAATCGCGAGTGGCACAACTTGAATCGAATAATAGACATGCACAATATTTGACAGTTTTTTTTAGGAATAATAATTAATTGGTTTACAAATTTTATGTAATTTTGCTCACATGGATAATTGAATATTAATCAGATGATGTCATTACGCTGCTGTGCCATGAGCCAATCGTTGGATTGCCGATCATGATTTCAAGGATCGATAGATGTGTACTTCACAACACACGCAGCAATCTCAGATCAGTTTATCCAGATATTTCAATCTGATTCGCGAACTTGTTTGAAGAACCAAAGTAGCCAGAGATCAGTGATCAAGATTAAAATATCCAGGATCTGATAAATCATCTGAGATCATTTAAGTGAGGTACAGAGAACAGACGCTGTTTGAGTATTTCAAGCAAGTTTAAAGCATTCGGGCACAATAAATTGTACTCTGCAGCTTTAAAGTCTCCATGAACTGGAAGCTTCAACCATTTTTTTCATATTGTGATGCAGAGAAATGCAATATTAAATGTGAAAACACTGAACGTGGCTTGTTTTTTCTACAGCAAACTGATTGGATATGTAAAGTAGGCATTTCAATTAGAAAGATCAGGGAATGGGTTTTAGAAGAGTGATTACAACCTAAAGGCTGATTTATACTTCAGAGTCAAGCGCAAGCGTATGGTCCACCGCAGCCTTCGCTCGGTCGCATACCCCTCACTGTGGCTGACGCACACCCCTCAAAAAATGTAGCTACATGTCGCAACGACACGTAGCACAAGCTCTGTGATTGGTCAGCTTGGTAGCAGTGATGAGTGTCGGCGGTGCTGAGAGCCACGAGCCCGAGTATATACTCATCCTTAACTGTCGAGTCCTGTGAAGGAGCTCCAGGTGGAAACTTTAGTTTTGTGTTTATCTTATGATTAACATTGCTGCTTGTCCGTCGGTTCCCGCCTCTGAATGAGCGAGTTTGAACTACTTGTACATTAAGGTAGCATTCATTAAAAAAAAAAAGACCCGCAAAGAAACTCACCACAGAGGAACATTAAAAACCTACTGCTAGCTAGCGTTTTAAAAGTGTTATTGCAGAGCAACACAAACAGCACGCAGAAGTATAAATGCACAACTACGTGCAAGGCACCCACCGTGCGATGGCGATCACTCGACGCAAAAGTATAAATAAGCCTTAACAGATGCCGCCTCCTCCTCACCATCTTTGTTTGTTGTCAAAACTGACAGTTGGTCAATACCAATAGTTTTCATGTCTGTCTATCCATAAGGACCAAAAACACCACTTCCGATACGCTCGTCGCCATATTTGTGTCCGATATGGTCACACTTATAAATGAGGCCTAATAAAATCGATATTTTGCTACTAGTTATGATGCTTTTGATGATACCTCAAACAGTGTTTTGTTTCTTCAAATCAGCTACATGTCTGTCTCAGCTACCTTTTCTGTAGATTTATTCACGGCTTCACTAAGGTTTCCTGTGGTCACAAACTTTAGCACATACAGCCTATTACCAGTGAATAGAAAACTCACCCAAAATTAACTGTAATTAAAGAAAACACATTCTGGTGATCTGCTGAAGCATAAAGTCTAGTAATAACCTCCAACACTGGTGAAATGTGTATCCTCCTTGTTTACAATCCACTCCAAACAGTAGGGCAGCTGTCAGGGCATTACAGTGAGGACTTTCACCACACAGCGGGACGTGTTTATTATCATTCAAAATGTATTTGAAAATGAAGTGTACCTGATCACAGAAAGTTATGTGCATCTCAGGAATTGACATGGCATCCACAATATTTATTTGCGTCATGAACAAGGCAGATCGCACATGGCGCTTGCGTGTTTCTTATACACAGACCCTCACGAGGGAAAGCAACACATAGTGCTTCAACAAATACAAAAAACAGATCCCCAGGGCATTTCTGGACTGATCGTTCAGCACAGCGATCTACAGTACGGGTGAGTGACGATCTGTTAATCAGTTAAGTTAGATTACAATCCAGCATTGAACTATGCACGTTTAATTTTTTATGTCAGTGAAAATCCCACAAGTAGCAGCATACTCCAACATTTTAGGTTGTGCAAATAAGAGTAAGATATTTAAAAATGTAAAAGGGCTATTTTATTTGTTTAACCGCGGTTATAACAAAAACTGTGATGTTTTATTTCAATAATAAAGAAAGTCAAGCGGTGCGGTTTATGGTGTCTCCACAAAGGGTTAACATTAGTCGAGTAATGCAAGCATGATCATGGAACTGGATAGCCTGTTGGTAAAGCACATGTTATTAATTACAGCAGGACACATTTATTTAATAAAGATTAGTTAAGTTTACTAAAGCAACATAATTCAGCTATTTCAGCACCAAAGCAGATTGGCAGCATAGTACAGTTCAGTCACAAAAATAGCAGCCGCACCACTGTGACATCACATGGAACCTATGAATGGAGGACAAGAGAGCTCTATAACTTTATCTAAAAAAAAAATTATTGTGAAGATGAATGAAAGTCTCAGGCAATTGAAATGACAGGAGGGGGAGCAATTAGTAGCAATTTTCATTTCTGCATTTGCTAAATCAAGTTTCCCAAACCTTTTAGCCAGCAACCCCCAAAATAACAATGCCAGTGACTCGCGACCCCCAATATTCTCTGAGGTGGTTATAAATAAATAAACCTTGCACACAACAGTGCACACGCGTACCAAAAGGCCCAAGTCTATTTATTTATCGTTTAATTTTGGAGATCACTCGGAGATCATCCTCCATACTCAGTTGTGGCCTGTATTTATTTTTAATGTATGTGGGTGCTGACAGTTTAACCTGGTGGCATAAAATCAATGAGCTGCATCTGACACTATTGCTTTGTCTTTAATTTAACGTAATCTCCCCAGGGGTTGCAAAAAATAAATTAACAAAACAATAATAATAATAAAAAATAAATAAATAAAATTAAATAAAAAATAAAAAATAAATCTAAAGTCTTATTATTTGCATTTTGTGACAGCAGTCTATACGCACATGGCTGTCTGACACTATTCTCTGCACCTACAGAATGTATCTAAGTTACCAAGAAATACAGAGGATTTTTTTTTCTCCCATAAGTCGCGCGGTATCAAACGTTCCATTAAAACATGACTCTTCCAGCAGTTCCTTGTATCTAATATCTCGTTTGTCACGGGGGCATGCATGAAATGTTCCTGAATGAAAGTGAAAGTGCCAAACTGCACTTAAAGTCAACCGAAAACATCCGAAATTAAATTAAACTCCGGAGGAAATGTGGATAGTGCTGTGACGCGATGACGGTAATCAATCTATGTGCTTTAACATGTAAAACAGGATCATGAAAGGAACATTTAAAAAGTAACTTGTAAACACCTTTATCTTATTATTTTCTTATTCTCATTAAAGTAAATAATTAAATTACTGATGTCCATGTAAACGCAGGCACTGTCAATCCCCTATTGTGTTGCCAGTGCAAAAATCAGCACATGCGCATACTGAAACTCCCCTTTTCATGCAAACCCTTTGCTCTTTTGCCACTCGACACTCCCACCTAAACAAAGCTGGACTCACCCACTTTCCTTACTTTTTTTAAACTAGAGGTGTGAAAACACCCTGCTGAGACAGGGCGGGGGTTTCATGGCCCTTTAACATGTTAACAATGTTACTATTATTAACTACTATCTTGTTCTTCTGTAGGGTATGGATAAAATATGGTAATTCTAATAGTTTAAAGGGGTGGTCCACAGTGTATTTTTAAAGGTGCTGTATGTAAGTTTTTGACTCTTCTAAAGCCTAAAAATACCATAATATGTGTGCAGATATTTAAGAAACTTCTCAAGTGAACATACTTGTTTAACTGAAAAACAATGCTGAAGTCAGATATTCTGCTTTGAAAATGGTTTTTCTGTGCCGGAACGCTGTCTTTGTTTAGGTGAATTTAACCTGCACAATGCCAGTTAAGCCAATTATAATTCACCACCCCGGGTTGCCTTGTTGGAAAACAGAGTATTTCATTCATTCAGAAAGGCTCTGAAAGCATGCGTCCATGATCGAAACGGACAGTATCAGACGCCTAAATGAGACAGATACAGTTCCACATGAGGTTATTAATTAGCAAATGATAAAAATATTATGAACGTTAGCAGGTTACATTGAAACTGCGTGTCCTAACAACACGCTTTGTAATGAGATACGCAGTAATAAGCAGTTTGGCTGTTTGCACCAGACGAAACACAACAGGAATGTAAATACAGCCTTTCAGAAGCACAGAACATGCACTCACTCAAGAAACGGTAAAGCTTAGAATCGATTCAAACTCACAATTTTAGCATTTAGCACTGAACAAAGCACACAAGGTTTACCTGAGGTGATCACTGTCATAGGTTTCACATGTTCAGCTGTGAGAAACAGAAGCCGTTTCTAATATATCAATTAGAGGTGTTGGTTAGAACCAAAACTATTGTTAATATGAAAATATTCTGTGTATATAATATTCGCGTGTCATTGCTTTTATTTAGAACACAGTGTAAATCCCTCGCTCCTGTACTTAATCTGGCATCCCGGGCTTGCATTTATTTTGATCCAGGAGTGCAATACCTAGTTCAACCACCGGGTTTCAAACTTACATACTGCACCTTTAAGGCTTGATTGTGTTTATAAGATGCAAAACATTTACAAACACTTGTAGAAAAATCACGTTATTTGTTCATATATCTTAGTTTGATTATATACAGCTACTCAGCTAACTTGCATATTTCCTAGTTCCTATGAAAGGCCCGCCTCTCAAGAGGCTCTAATTGGTTGGCTAACAATGTGCTGCGATTCGCGGAACGGCTCCACATCACCAGTGAAGCCTCCCACAACCATGTGCTTTGATTCTGCTGTGTAAATAGTGTCAGTCAGAGTAACTGCTAGTGGTATCACTTTGATCCTTAATCAGACAGAGAATGAAAAGAATAAACCTCATGCCTACACTCTAAAATAAAATCTGACAAGTGTCTGCAATGAGTGAAAATAGGGTGCGGCTCCTTTAAGAGAGGTCGCCATTTTATGTATATGTGTGTGTCTGTAGATGCATGTAACACGAGAAGCGCATGTGTGCGGGACCGCTGTTTATTTTTATTAATAATTAAGTTATTTTTCTGTAATATACAGTGACGCTGTTGACAGGAGAATAAAGCACAAGATGAGGAATGCAACCTGTGTGAGCTTTGATTGTTTTTTCTGCTGCAACAAAAGTTAGGCGAGCTATCCTGTATTTTTGTGCCTAACTCAACGCGTTGCATGAAGTCTTTCACATACATTCGGAATAAGCATGTGTAAGTAATATAAAACCTTCACAAATCTTTTGCGAGTTCATTATTTGAGATGTAGAAAGCAGAGAAAGCAAACACATAGAGAGACACTGCAGACCCTGGTGAAGTTTGCGGCTGTTTACTGCGGTTTGCTTGATAAATATGAGTTTGTAGCTAAATTGTTAACGGTGCCAAGCAACATTTCCAGTTGTTTACATGCTTGTTTACGTCCTTGCTACAACATACCAATAACGCTAGACACTATGCATGTCATTGATCAATTTGAACAAATTAAAAATACTTACAGGTTGTGGCTCACAATCCACAGCTTCTGCTTGTTGGAGCTGATTCTCCTTTGAGGAGTTTTCAGCCAAATCCAGCCCTGATTTGGGAGAGATTCTGGAAGTTCTCCTTTGTCAAATGCTAGCTATATAATTTTTATAATTCTCTGGAACGTAATTAAGATTAAACTGTAAGCACTTCTCTCTCTTTTTGTGTTGTGTCCTTTGGAAGCCCAAATACAGAAACAGAACAGTTCTGTGGAAATAGCAGCGTTTGAACAGCATTTTAGCTTTCTCTGCTATAACATTACCATAGATATCATTAGATGTCGCCTACACTGTTGTTGCCTATTGAAAGGAATGCGTCAATAGAGCTGCCATTTTAGTACAGGGTAGCGCTCCTTTGAAATAAATGCGGGACCAAGGTGCAATGGAGGACTGTGGCTATCCAGAGCCAGAGATATACACATATATACATATATCTGTGATCAGGAGTTTACCCCGGTGGTCAGTATGCAAATATTTTTTTAAATTACGAAAATTATAATTTAACATCACTTTCCTACATTAACAGATAAGTGACCGCACGGGCATTGTCGACAAAGAGCGCGTGTTTGTGTGCATGGAAATGTATTATCTCCCTCCCTGTGAAATTTGATCTAATCCATGTCCTGAAACACACCACCTTGCCTGCTTTTACTTCTCATTTTAATGGAGGGAGCGATTTGTTCGTAAATGAATCCCCGTTATGAACGACTCATTTACTTAGCCGACAATAATACACGTTTCTAGCACCGCAGCATCTTGTTGTCATATTTCTTTTTTATTGTTTGCTTATTTTATTCAACAAAACTAGCATAAGCCTGGTATTTAGTGCAAGTTGGTGTTACTTAGCCTTATGGTGAATGCAGTAAGTGACTGTATTATCAAGTTGATAACATACAAAAACGATGAAATGTTCTGCCTTGTGCTTTGCTTTTGCTTGTTACTACACCCTACACAGCCCTAAAGTCCAGCATCTTCACTTTGGCACACTGTCTTGACTAGTGCGGTTGAATGACATTTGTCCTGGGAGCACTGTACAAATGTGGCGGCGCTTATTGACGCATGCTCTGAGTCTATGTAACATTACAGCGCCTCTGGTCACACCCCTTTGCTAAGCGAGGTAAATGTGCATAACCTGAAGGGTTTAGGATCTCATTAGGCTGGATTAATGTTTTTGTAGTCCCCAAAATTCATTCGCTGTAGGCTTTGCTAACTCTGTAAAAGCCAATGTCTCCCTTTGCATTGAACTTTGAGCATCTTACATTCAAAGATGATGTTTATGCTCACACAGCTACATTACACATCAACTTAAGTTTAAAATATAATATCTTAGTGGACCACTCCTTCAAAATAAAATGAATTTTATTTTTGGAAATCTCCAAGCGACCCCCTCCTCACTTTGGGAACCACTGATCTAAACCTATGAGGTAAACCATTAATTGATTAACTGGTGATTAATTTAAATGATAATCGATCATGGAGACGTTCATTCCTAATGCTGCAACAGCCATAAAAACCACTAGAAGTGGTTTTTTTTTTGTAGAAAACATTTGGCTCCATCACTAAAGCAGGTCTTTACCTTCACAAACTGTAGATCTGCCAGGGCTCGCACGTTGAAGTCTGGTGTGTACTGCGGTAAAGCGGAGCTACTGAGCTGTGTGTTGCTGCCGTCGACGGACTGCGGTTCAGGACGGTCCGTGTAGCTCAGAGATGCAGATCTGTTCAGTCCGCTGACGTGAGAAGGAGAGCGGAATTCTGAAACACACACACAAAATGCTGAAAAACATAGGAGAGATGCGCATAAAAAAAAAGGTGAGAGAAATAAACACTTGTTTTCAGCAAAGGTGACAGTAAGGACATTCAATGTTACGCCAATTTGAAATAAGTGCTATTCTTGTAAACTTTGTTCATTAAAGACCTTTGAAGAAGTTTCCAGTAAAAATATTGACAGTTTCCAACAATGATAAGACAATATAATGATTTATGAATATATAATGATCACTAAAGACTTAAGGCCGATATTCAATAACACAGTATTTTCTGATTACAAAGATGCATGATATCATTATTGTTGCAATTCAAAATACGGTAAATAATTAATTATTATTAAAACTTTTAGAATGCCTTTTAAGTAGGGCTGAACAATATATCGTTTAAGCATCGATATCGCAATGTGTCTATCCACAATAGTCACATCGCAGGATTAGATTATTTATTAAAGATTAAAAGATACATTGTATACATATATATTTATACAATGATGACCATGATAGATTTATAAATGATTTTACATTTGATTGTTCTATTTGTGTACTTGAATAGTGTTTGACCCCACAAAAAAACCACAAAGCATGTTTATCTTTTTTTTTTCTCTGTCGAATTTATATATGTCATTTTTACCCCTACTAGTACCGGGCTGGACTCCCTTTTGCCTTCAGAACTGCCTTAATCCTTTGTGGCAGAGATTCAACAAGGTACTGAAAATATTCCTCAGAGATTTTGGTCCATATTGACATGATAGCATCACGCAGTCACTGAAGATTTATCGGCTGCACATTCATGATGTGAATCTCCCATTCCACCACATCCCAAAGGTGCTCTATTGGATTGAGATATGGCGACTGTGGAGACCATTTTGAGTACAGTGAGCTCATTGTCATGTTTAAGAAACCAGTCTAAAATTAATCACGCTTTATGACATGGTTTGTTATCCTGCTGAAAGTAGCCATCAGAAGATGGGTACACTGTGGTCATAAAGGGATGGACAGGGTCAGCAACAATACTCAGGTAGGCTGTGGTGTTGACATGATGTTCAATTGGTACTGATGGGCCAAAAGTGTGCCAAGAAAATATCCCTCACACCATTACAGCACCAGCCTGAACCGTTAATTACAAGGCAGGGTGCATCCATGCTTTCATGTTGTTGACGCAAAATTCTGACCCCATCATCCGAATGTTGCAGCAGAAATCGAGACTCATCAGACCAGGCAATGTTTTTCCAATCTTCTATTGTCCAATTTTGGTGAGCCTGTGCATAATGTAACTTCAGTTTCCTGTTTTTAGCTGACAGAGGAGGCAGCCGGTGTGGTCCTCTGCTGCTGTAGCCCATTCGTCTCAAGGTTAAATGTGTTGTGCATTCACAGATGCTCTTCTGCATACCTCGGTTGTAACTAGTGGTTATTTGAGTTACTATTGCCTTTCTATTAGCTGGAACCAGTTTGGCCATTCTCCTCTAACCTCTGGCATCAACAACACATTTGCGCCCACAGAACTGCCGCTCACTAGATATTTTCTTTTATTCTCAATTCTCTGTAAACCCTAGAGATGGTTGTGCATGAAAATCCCAGTAGATCAGCAGTTTCTGAAATACTTAAACCAGCCCATTTGGCACCAACAACCATGCCATCTGGCACCAACAACCATGCCACGGTCAAAGTTACTTAAATCACCTTACTTCGCCATTCTGACGCTCAGTTTGAACTGCAGCAGATTGTCTTGACCATCTCTGCGTCCGAAACCGCATACTTCCATACTATACACTACACTAAAATCAGTATGCAAGCTAAGTATTCATAAAATTCGAAAATCAGTATGCGAGAAGTACCCGGATGACTTGTTACTTTCTGCGAGATTCTGAAGTGAGCATCCCATGCACGCTACGCTTTCCCATGATGCACCGTGAGAGAATTCATGAATGGGAGTGAAGCGACGTAACTAATGCAGGTAGGTCACGTGACCGTGACAAAATGGCGGATGTAGTATGTCTGAATTCCATTCATACTTCTCCCATTCATACTGTATAGAATGTACTTTTCTAACGGCTGAGTAGTACATTTGAATTCAAATGCTGTACCTACTGAGTAGTAGGCGGTTTCGGATGAAGCCGGTGAGTGTATACTTGTAAATATATTTTATGCACATGCTCTGCATCGAAAAAGACTTGATCATCCCAGTCAATCTAAACGAATTAAATCTTCAAATACAGCTATTTAAATCATCGGGTGAAATTATATTCATATCGCAATGATATATATATCGCAGCAAAACAAAATATCGCAATGTCAGATTTTTCCAATATCGCGCAGCCCTATTTTGAAGTATATTCTGATTGTTTTATTGGCAGAGGAGTTCATTGCAGCAACACTTATTTACTTAATTTCAAACCTAAACATTTTCACAAACTTAAAAATAAAAAGATAAAAGTGCAAAGATGTATTTTAAAAATGTAGTGCAGTAAGCATGCTACGACAAATTAGAAAATTTGATCAGTTAAGAAAATAATCTGAAAATAAATTATTTTAATGGTATAAGTTCAATGCGTTTTTCCATTCCCATGACTTTAGAAAGACTTATATCAACAGAACTCTGCACTTTTGATGCAAAAACAGACAGTAAAAGGTGACAGAGATGAGAGATCACCACATTGAATAATGAATTTACATACAGTTAGTCATCAAAAAGACTGGATACGAGAAAAGGAGGATTTCATACAGACACAAAGTGTTACAACTGCAGACATGTCCTGTTTATTTATTTATTTATTTTTTAAGTTCTGAATCTATTTCAGGCATGCTGAGTGCTGACCATCTGCCAGGGACAAAAAGGAAACACGGCCCTAAAACCGAACACTTAGATGAAAAATAACAAAAATAATAATTATGTTATGTCATTAAAAAGAGGAAGAATTAAAGTAATAAGAATATAATAGAACATTATTAGAAACAAACAATAAACTTAAAATAGCTCTGTTTTTATTAATTTTCATAAATCATGTTTTTTGTTATCAGTTTTGGCAAATGAACTCTTCAAATAAGAATTGTAACTCATTTATCTGAGATTTTATTTATCTATAAAAATATGGCACACTATCATGTCAAAAACCACATCAAATGTAAGTCTAGTTTCAAAACAAATTCCCCCTTTATCTCAATCTTTGGCAAATAAAACATCATCAAAAGCCCAGAACAACTTCCTACTCATCACTGCACATCTGTGATGCATTAACAACCCCCATAGAGAGAGATAGAGATTCTGGGAAAAACATCCATCACCACTAGACAACTTATACTGTAGCAAGAGTTCAGAGGGGAGAGTTAAAGAAGTTCACCCAATAATGAATGTATGCACATAATATAGAAGTCATATTAAACTGTACTAACTAATTTTATAGCTTCAAAGACAAAATGAGCTCAGGATCTTGTAATCAAAATTTCCTGTTTTCTATTATTGAAAACAAAAGTCTATGATTTAGAGTTAATGGACGAATCTCTGCTAACCAGCTCGAACTGGTGTAGAGATGGCAAACCCAAACTAGACCAATCAGCTGTGAGAAAAGTGACATTTGTCTGATGCAATAAAGCCACTCCAGTCACTCAATGTCTTTTTTGCTCTGTATTACAGCATTTCACACTAAAACCAATCAAAATGATATTCATTCATTTTCTTTTCACTTAGTCCCTTTATTAATCTGGGGTCACCACAGCGGAATGAACCGCCAACTTATCCAGCACATGTTTTACGCAGAGGATGCCCTTCTAGCTGCAAACCATCACTGGGAAACACCCATGCACTCTCATTCACACACCAACAGTGCAGTCGGAAAGTGTTCATAGCGCTTTACTTTTTCCACATTTTTTTTATGTTACAGCCTTATTGCATAATGGATTAAATTCATTTATTTCCTCAACATTCTACACACAATACCCCATAATGACAATGTGAAAAAAGTTTTTAATTGTTGCAAATTTAATAAAATTAAAAACCTGAAAAATCACATGTACAGAAGTATTCACAGCCTTTGCTCAATGCTTTGTTGATACTCCTTTGGCAGCAATTACAGCCTTAAGTCTTTTTGAATAGGATGCCACAAGCTTGGCACACCTGTCTTTGGGAATTGTTGCCCATTCCTTTTTGCAGTACCTCTCAAGCTCTATCAGGTTGGATGGAAAGCGACGATGCACAGCCATTTTTAGATCTCTCTAGAGATGTTTAATAGGATCTAGTTCTGGGCTCTGGCTGGGCCACTCAAGGACATTCACTGAGTTGTTGTGAAGCCACTTCATTGATATTTTGGCAGTGTGCTTTGGGTCATTGTCCTGCTAGAAGATGAACCGTCGCCCCAGTCTGAGGTCAAGAGCACTCTGAAGCAGGTTTCCATTCAGGATGTCTCTGTACATTGCTGCATTCATCTTTCTCTCTATCCTGACTAGTCTTCCAGTTCCTGCTGCTGAAAAACATCCCCACAGCATGATGCTGCCACCACCATGCTTCACTGTAAGGATGGTATTAGCCTGGTGATGAGCGGTGCCTGGTTTTCTCCAAACGTAACGTCTAGGATTCACTCCAAAGAGTTCAATTTTAGTCTCATCAGACCAGAGAATTTTGTTTCTTATGGTCTGAGAGTCCTTTAGATGCCTTTTGGCAAAATCCAGAAGTGGCTTCTGTCTGGCCACTCTACCATACAGGCCTGATTAATGGATTGCTGCACCGATGGTTGTCCTTCTGTAAAGTTCTCCTCTCTCCACAGAAGAACGCTGGTGCTCAGACAGAGTGACCATCGGGTTATTGATCACTTCCCTGACCAAGGCCCCTCTCCACACAGAAATGCCAACTGACCCAGCCGAGGCTCGAACCAGCAACCTTCTTGCTGTGAGGCGATCATGCTATCCACTGTGCCACCGTGATGCCCAAAATGATATTCATTAAATAATTATTTAATAACTTTATACTATTTGCTCAATTAGTTTTGAAAGGTCAATTATCATTATTAACAACTTTAAATTAAAAATTACATTTAAATTAGTGCTGGGCAAAAATTAAATCATGCATAATCACATTCAAAATAAATGTTTATTCTGACATAATATGCGTGTGTGTTTTATACATATATATTTATAATGTATATGCGATACACACGTATATAGAAACAAAATTTACAAAACTATGTTGTGGTGACATGGTGGCTCAGTGGTTAGGACTGTTGCCTCACAGCAAGAAGGCCGCTGGTTCGAGCCCCTGCTGGGTCAGTTGGCATTTCTCTGTGGAGTTAGCATGTTCTCCCCGTGTTCGCGTGGGTTTCCTCCGGGTGTTAAACCGAGGTCCTGATTCTCTGTGGTCATAAAAAAATCCCATGATGTCTTTCGAAAAAGAGTTGGGGTTTAACCCTGGCATCCTGACCATTATTGCTTCAAATTTGCCCACTGGCCTCTGTCCATCATGGCAAACCATCCCTATATCATAATTGGCTTCATCACTTTGTCTCCTCTCCACCAATCAGCTGGTGTGCAGTCTGGTGTAATATGGCTGCTGTCGCATCATCCAGGTGGATGCTGCACACTGAAGGTGGATGAGGAGATTCCCCCCAAAAACGTGTAAAGCTCTTTGAGTGTCCAGAAAAGCACTATATGAATGTAAGGAATTATAATTAACAGAGAACATTTATATCAAGCATTGTGAAACCACTTAACTTGATCTTAACCAGGTTGGATTTGTTTGGGTTTGTCAACCCAAAATTGACTCTGAAGCCCAGAGTTTTATCAGGCTGGGACAGTAAAAGATGGGTTTATTTTCACACATCAACTGAGCAGAAGTTGACCATGAGATGTGCTGGAGCAGACAGTAAATTCCTCAGGGCCAGATGGTGGAGGTTCTCTCATTACTAGCTCTCGGCCAAAAGTTAATGCAACTCTTGATAGAAATAAACCTTGACGGGTCATTGAAATAATGCACACATAATCAAAGCTAAAGATGACCACTAGTATGATGAATCTTGGCACTGTCATTCTGGAATGTGACCATAGGATGGTGATTGTTTGACTAAACTGTTTATGCCTTGTGTACTGTTCAAATTGATTATTCTTTCGTTATGTTGGTGACTGTTTTTGCCCCATTGACTACCATTATAATGATATTTTTTGACTGCAAAGACATGACAGCATATAATCATGCATTCTTGATGGTTTCTGTTTTTTTCTGTTTGGAAGATGTAAAATGTGTCATTTTTACTGTTGATCATCAGTTGGCAGCATTAACCCTTTATAGGCCTGTGCAAAAAAAAAGTGTCTGGCTTTTATACGCTGTTCGATGGAGTAAAACAGCAAATTATAATGTGTGTGTGTGTGTGCGCGCGTGTGTGCATAAATATACCTACTATATTTACTATGTTCTGAAAGCTGAGCTGCTTATTTTGATTTACTCAGAGATATCAATATAAGTGTGCAAAGGTCTCTCATACACTCTCACACACTATACTCCATATAGAAGGTAGAAACTAGGCTTTTTTTGCACTGAAACTGATAATCAACAGTAAAAATTACAAATTTGACTTCTTCCCAGAAAACCAGCAACAATCATTTATCATTGTTATGCATTATATGCGGTCATGTCTTTGCAATCAAAAATGTCATTACAATGAAAGTCAATAGAGCAAAAACAGCAACGAACATAATGAAAGGGCAGTCAACTTGCCCAAAGTGAATTGATAATTTTTTTTTAACTGTCAAAGCATTTTCCCAAATTATGTCAAAATAGGATTTTTGACCAAATATTCCATTTGCTGAAACACAGAGAGAGTTGTGGTCAAATTAATTCTCCAAATCACCCTTGAGGGAATGAAAACATGCCCAGCAGCACACAAGGGTTAAGAAATAAAAATCTACACACTGTATCATTGAGGCTTAAAAGCTAATACAAGTTGAAATTAACAATGCACAAACTACTTAGTATTTGTTTGCTTGATACAAACAGCAGTTTCATTTGGTTATACATGAAAGTGCACAGTAAGTATTTTACTTCACTCCTGTGCTTAAAAGGGACAGTTCACCTAAAATTTCCTCATCATTTACTCACACTCAAGTGGTTTTAAAATTACTTCTGTTGAACACAAAGCTATTTTATTCTGAAGAAAGTTGAAATAAAAGCAGCCAATGACTTTCAAAGTAGGATAAAAAAAACTACTGAAGTCTAAAACTATTGAACTGATGCTATAATATCTTTTGTGTTCAACAAAAATAAAGAAACTCAGTGAAGCAGACTTTCGAGTGAACTATCCCATTAAGACAAATTTTAATTATTTCTATTATGACTATGTATGTGTGTGAATGGGAGTGTATGGGTGTTTCCCAGTGATGGGTTGCAGCTGGAAGGGCATCAGCTGCGTAAAACATATGCTGGATAAGTTGGCGGTTTATTCCGCTGTGGCGACCCCAGATTATTAAAAGGAGTAAGCCAAAAAGAAAGTGAAAATTAAGACTATTCTTATTATGTAGTTCCACAAAATCGGACAACATTAAGGAATTAAGTTAACTTTCGGTTATTTATTCATTTATTTTCTTTTCGGCTTAGCCCCTTTATTAATCTGGGGTCGCCACAGCGGAATGAACCACCAACTTATCCAGCATATGTTAGTAACTCAGACAAAACAGAATTATTACTTATTGGGCCTAAAGCCTGTACACAACAGTTCTCACAACTCGACCTGCAATTAGAGGGATACAAAGTTAGAGTTAGCTCTACTATAAAAGATCTGGGTGTCATATTAGACAGCAATTTAACTTTTAAAAATCATATATCCCATGTCACAAAAACTGCCTTCTTTCATCTGAGAAATATTGCTAAATTGCGAAGTATGCTATCCATCTCAGATGCAGAAAAGCTAGTTCATGCTTTTAGGACTTCTAGGCTGGATTACTGTAATGCTCTGTTTGCTGGTTGCCCAGCATCCTCTATTAACAAACTTCAGCTAGTACAAAATGCAGCTGCCAGAGTTCTTACCAGGTCTAGAAAAAATTATCATATCACCCCAATTTTATCCTCCTTACACTGGCTGCTAAGTTTCGTATTGAATACAAAATATTGCTCCTTACCTATAAAGCTTTAAATAATCTAGCTCCTGTTTATCTAACCAACCTTCTGTCTCGATACAATCCAACCCGCTCTTTAAGATCTCAAAACTCAGGGCTTCTGGTAGTACCTAGAATAACAAAGTCGAGTAAAGGAGGTCGAGCCTTCTCATTTATGGCCCCAAAACTCTGGAATAGCCTTCCTGATAATGTCCGAGGCTCAGACACACTCTCACAGTTCAAAACTAGATTAAAAACCTATCTTTTTAGCAAAGCATACACTCAGTGCATCCCTTAACGGTATGACGAATGATTGTGCCCCATGCAGGTTTTTTGCATCTTGTTTATATACACTATGAACAGCAGCTACGCTAATTATTCTCTTATTCCCTATTTCCACCTGGGAGTACTCATCCCAAGGCCCTCAGACTATGCAGCGCCACTGATGCGATCCAAGACCAGCGAAGAGATGATCCGGAGGTTATCACAATCCTGAACCAGGCCGCATCCTGAGCAGCTGCTGTGGTGGTCATGGAGGAGTGGAGAGCATGAGACTGTGAAGCCTGAAGACCTGTGAAGCTCCAAGGACAGACGAGTGTTCGCTAAAGTCCAGCATTCTCCAGCTTCCAGCCCTTAGACTGCAGCTCTGCACAAGACGTTTGGCCATAGGAGAAATGGTCGTTCCCAGCTGAGCCTGGTTTCTCTCGAGGTTTTTACAATTCTTCACTTTCGCCAGTTGGTGAAGTTTTTTCCTCTCAGCTGTTGCCACTGGCTTGCATGGTTCGGGATCTGTAGAGCTGCGCATCAATGGAATTGCTCCACAGTGTTTGGACTCTCAGTAGTGATTATAAACCCACACTGACCTGAGCTGAACTGAAACTCTGAAAACTGAACTGACACTGTTTCAATTTACTATATTCTTGAATGTGAAGCTGCTTTGACACAATCTACATTGTATAAGCGCTATACAAATAAAGGTGAATTGAATTGAATGTTTTATTCCAGCTGCAACCCATCACTAGGAAACATCCATACACATTCATACACTACAGACAATTTAGCTTACCCAATTTACCTATAGCGCATGTCTTTGAACTTGTGAGGGAAACTGGAGCATCCAGAGGAAACGAACATGGGGAGAACATGCAAACTCCACACAGAAATGCCAACTGACCCAGCCGAAGCTCGAACCAGCGACCTTCTTGCTGTAAGGCGATTGTGCTACCCACTGCATCACCGTGACGCCCCAGTTAACTTATTTGTTTTTACAAATTTAAGTGGACTGAACATAAAACAATTTAAGTTGTCCCCTCAAAAGCTCAATATTTGTGTCATTTCAGCTCATTTTAAATAAGTAGTTTGAACAAACAGCAAACTTCATTTTTTTGAGTGCGTGTAAAGGAACTTTTACTACACTACAAGCTAAAATACTGTAATTTTACTGTCTTTTACTCGACTCCAGTAAATGATTCACAGAACTTGCAGTGTAGTTCAAAATGAGATCATCTCAGCTTTGAGTGTTCATGACTGATAGTGCAAAATGCAGCTTACTAATGCCAAATATCAGGATTTATTAATGTAATAAAAATCCAAATTAGGTAAAGACAGTATTTACCACAGTATTTACAGACATTATGTACCAGTATTTAGTAAAGTAAATCTGCTGTACATGTTTGAGCTATTTAAGCACATTAGATTTGTGTAACGTAATCCACCAGTGAGTATAATCGAATAAACACTGGTCAGTATGAGTGTATAAGACAACACAGACTGAGACGTGAAGAAGCATATGGAGAAGAGGGAGGACCGCAAGCAGAAGTGCACAGATAAAGACATGCTCCACTCAGATATTGCCACCTACTGGCTCGTTTTATGTACAGCAGCTGATTAAAAAAACACATTCTGTCATCATGTATTGACCCTCACTGTTCTGTATAACCTTCATTGCACTCAGAAGAAAGCATTGTGAACAATGTCGGGTCTCAAAAAGACCAATCAAAGCATAACTAATCATTAACCAATATGATAATTATATAAATAATTAACCAATATGATAAAATTAAGTCCAATTTAATGCATCTTAACTGAAAATGCACCCTATAGTTTTTAAATATACTTTGTCTTTCCACATATTAATCATAATCACAGCACTTCCTTCCACATTAATTCCACATTAAATTTCCACATTATATTAAGTGGCCTTAACTACTAGGTACTCACATAATAATTAAATACAATGCACTTGTGTTCATATATGGTTAAGATTAAAGACAGGTTTGGTGGTACTGATTGGTTCAAGGATGGGTTAAAGTATAAGGGATGGGTAAAACAGTGTAAAATACAGCAATTGTAACTACACTCTCAGAAATAAAGGTACGGAAGCTGTCACTAAGGTGGTATCTTTTTAAAAGGTACAAATTTGTACTTAAAAGGTCCATATTATTACCTCAAGGGTACATATTATTACCTAAAAAGTACAAAGGTTTTCCTCTTAAAATTTATAGGTACTAATATATACTTTTAAAGTACCAATATGGACCCTTTAAGTACAACTGTGTGCCTTTTTAGAAGGTACCACACCAGTGACAACTCTCGTACCTTTATTTCTGAGAGTGTACAGAAGTAATTACATGCATGTATAAATATATTTTTAAATAGAACTACAATGTAAAAAAGTGTATGTACATAAGTAAACTGCACATTTTAATGTAAGCATGTAGTAAATAATGGGGTAGTTCACCCCAAAATTTTTATATACTCAATGTTTACTAACCCTCAAGTGGTTCCAAACATTTATGAGTTTCATTCTTCTGTTGAAGAAAGCAAAAAAAAAAAAAAAGTAACCATTGACTTCTATAGTAGCAAAAACAAATCCAATAGAAGACAAAGGTTTCCAACATTTCTCAAAATATCTGCTTTTGTGTTTAACAAAAGAAAGAAGCTCATAAAGATTGAAATTAAGTAAAACGTTGGTAAATAACAATGACGGAATTCTCATTTTTGGGTGAGCTATACCTTTAATTCCACTTGATATAAAGTGTGATCCCTTTTTTTGTCATCACATGTAAGAAATGAAATCATACTGTGTTAGATCAGGAAGAGGATGATCAAATGATGACAGGCGTTTCATTCTTGGATGAACTAACTCTACTTTTATGCATGTTGAACAAGTGTTAAGGTGTATTAGAGCAATTTTTTCAACTAATCTACGACAGGGTTAAAATGACCTGTGTACTAGGGCTGCACAATATATAGTTTGAGCATCGATGTTGCATTGTGTGCATCTGCTTTAACCACATCGCAGAATCCGATTATTGATTAAAGATTAAAAGATAAAGATATCATTAAATTTTGTTATTAATATTTTATTATTTACACATTGATAACCATATTATTTTATGTTTGATTGTTTAATTTCTGTACCTGAATACTGTTAGACTCTACCAAAAATCATAATATACCTTTTATTTACCAAGCATTTATATATATATTAGCTGCATAGAAAAAAAAAAGATTCTCCCAATCTATCTAAATGAATGTAATCCTTCCAAATAGATCTAATCAGTTAATCTGGTAAAATTATATTCGTATACAATATACAGTATGGTGCAGAAAAACTAAATATCGCTACGTTAGATTTTTCCAATATCATGCAGCCCTACGGTGTACAAATACCTAATCTACTGTAATATTCTGGCTGAAATGGCACGTGAGGGTTATCTCTGGAAAATAAGTCTCTGTTAATCAGTCCAACCCTCCCAAAATGAGCGGTTAAGAGCCCCGACATGCCGGCATTTACCTGGGAAACGAGAGAAGAGAGAGCATCTCTTAAGAGACAGGTGACGAGGACGAGAGACACTCACTGAGAGCCAGAGAAACACACAGTAAGACAGCGCTGAGGGAGGAGCGAGAACAGCAACAGGGAAAATCTCACAGCAAACATTTGGGGTCAGTAAGTTCTTTCCATATGGAAAAACTGTAATTATGCATTGATTTGACATTTATAAAGTTACAAAGGATTTCAATATTTTAAGCTGCTCTTCTGAAGTTTCTATTGACTTGTTCAGTTTCTACAAACAACTTAATGGACCCTTTTCACAAGACTGTTACGAAGCGTTTAATAGTCATCAGCATCTAACATCCTTTAATGTTTTGAATATTTCGATTTTATTTAAAAAATATATTTATACGTATTTATGCATGTATTATATCATCTTTGCGTCAAATTACAAAAAACAAATGACCTTACTAGCTTTGTACTGAAGGAAAATGGAAAGGCCATATTGTACAGTGAATCAATAATATGTCCTTCTGTTTAGCTATAGAAAAGATTTCACGTTAAATGGCAAACTTACTGTTTTTGAGAAAATGTGGACACCCTTTATATATCTTATTTCGAATTTAACTTTCAGCAATTTATTAAAGGGCACCTATGATGAAAATCCTCTTTTTTTTAAGCAGTTTGGACAGAAGTGTGTGTAGGGTATAACCTGTCTACAGTCATATTGGGGTTATACAAACACAATAAGTCTCTTTTTTAAATTTCCTGACGTTAAAATACGATCCAAATTCAATTTCCAGCCCACCGAATTGACTGACAGCCACGTATTAACATAAATATATGCATATATTTTTACCTAATTATCTCAGCGACTCCCATATGAATTGTTTGCAATAGTCATAGTTTTATTACATCTTAATAAAAATACATCTTAATAATAAAAACTAAAACAACTGACCATTTGTGCGAGGCATTTCTAATACAGCGTCTATGGGGCAGGACAGTAAAAAAAAGAGGTTGTTCTCTCTTCTGGCTGCTGTTATGAGTCTCACACTATTTAGTTTTCCTTTTTCTGAAAGTCTTAATAACACCATTTTTGAGTTTTTCTTTTTTTATTTAAGCAAATAGGAATGTAAAACAATTATTTGTTGTGCTCTCCTATTTACTGCGCTCTAAGATTACCCAACTATGACAACTTCCGCTGCTGAGAAACCCGGAAATGTGAAAAAGGTCCATAATAAGAAATGTTCTGATGACACTGAATACTTGAGCAGTGATGCTGGAAATTTGAATCACAGGAATAAATTAGAAAGCATCTAAAAATAGATTACTGTTATTTTAAATTGCAATAATATTTCAACGTATTGGCATTGGCAAGCATAAAAGAATATTAAACATCTTACTGACACCAAACCTGTGAAAGATGGCATATTTGTGAGCAAAGACAGACAAACATAAACCTCAACACCGGCTCTTTTATAAATCAAGGGAAAACAATGGTCCCAGAATTTATAATTTATTTACTCACACTGTTTAACTTTCTTTGTTTTGTTGAGCTCAAAAGGAGATGTTAGAAAGAACATTTATGCTGTTATTATCCACACAACTGACTGGAAAAACTCATTAAAGGTGCCATAGAGTGCATTGACTCAATATGTTATGTTTTCTGATATCTACATAGCTTAAAGTAGTAATAAAAGTCTGCAGAATGTTCATTTATAACCCAAAGAAATTACCCTTAGAATGAAAAGTTCAGTTTTGATCATATTTGGAATGGTCATGAATATAAATGAAAGTTTGTTTCTGATGTAACCCCGCCGGTCCTACACCACACAACCCGCTCCGAGCTGATATCGAACCGGCGACCTTCCGCAAGGAGGCAAAAAACCATGGCCTCTAGCGTCTGTCGCTAGAGCACCTTTAGAGGTCAGAGGAGTGAGGTTTACCTGCACAGCATTTACTAGCTGGCCTCAGCTACACTCACCCCCCTAAACCTCACTCCCATCCGGGTCACGGCACCAATGTAACCCCACCGGTCCTACACCACCCAACCCGCTCCGAGCTGGTATCGAACCGGCGACCTTCCGCATGGGAGTTGGTTGCTCTACCAAGGAGGCTAAAGACACCTTTAGCGTCTGTCGCTAGAGCACCTTTAGAGGTCAGAGGAGTGAGGTTTACTTGCACAGCATTTACTAGCTGGCCTCCATTTCAATGTAGTGATGTCATTGGCCCATGAACATTTCCTGCTTGCTGTCAAACTATTCCATAACTGTAACAAGAGGCGATTCAATCATAACGTAAGGTTAAAACTGCTATCATAACATTATTTATCAATGTGTGGTTCTTGTTAGATTCTCAGAAGCTATAGAAATTAAACATGTGAATCAGGAAATACATTGGGACCATTGTTATTGTTTACATCTCTCAAAATGGTCTATTGGCTAAATTATAATTATACTCAACAAAAAAAGCTGACAAAGTTGGTTTAAGCATATATGAAAATAAAAAATTTATATCACTATAAATAGACAAAGTTTAAGTTTACTGCTGTTCTTTCATTCGAGAATAATCACAGTAAGAGCTGAGTGTTATGACACGGTGCTTAAACATGCATTAAAGACTAATACTCAGCAGTCTACATGTGTTTGTTGCCTCATTACAAACATACACAGCTAATTTCACAATATACACAATAAACTAACAAAAGATCAAATATAGCCCAAATTGTGCGCTTTGATGAGGTGATTCATGCAGGGTTGCATTACCTCAAAGCTAATGTCTTTCTAATTTTCAAAATAAAAGTCTCACATACATAGCAAGTTTAATACAAGCTTATTTAAAAAAAATCTTTGTTTTAATATCATTAGGAAAAGTTGGGACCAATCACAACACCGCCTGGGGTGTGTGTATTTAGGATCCTGAGCGGGTCATTAGAGTCTGTGTGTTTTGGTCTGATTTGCCTGTTTTTTACTAGGATTTACTAGGAATGAGGAAACAATGCTGTTTGAGGCTCATGGTATGTCATTTCACTGTACTGAGCTCTTATTAAGCGATGGTTGGAAATATACAGATTTTCATCCTATGGCACCTTCAAACACTAACGTCTCCATCATAGCTCAAAAATCTCGTTCATACATTCATTTGAATCCATTTTTCAGGAAGATGAAAAATACATTTTTTAATAACAAAAAACATTTTCCAAATGCTGTAAGATTGACTAAATTTTCTATGTAGTGTTCTGGTAGTGTATCTCCCAAAATCTCTGACTGATTGTTTTTATTACACTTTATTTACAGTATGCATGACTCAAACAGATTTAGAAAGAGAGTGAGCAAATGAATATATTTTTATTTATTGTTGAATTATACCATTAACCATCTTCCACATGCTCCAAACCCATTAAAGATGTTTTTTTCTGCTGAACACACAAAAAGATATATTTTGAAGAACCAGTAATCACTCACATTCTACGAAATATCTCCTTTTGTGTTTAACAGAAGTAAGAAACTAAAAGGTGATTAAATTTTCCTTTTTGGATGAACTAATAGCATAGATGGCCACTAGAGGGCGACAATCTACCACTTTTTAATACCCCAACACGTATGTTAGATGGGTGGCCTGGAAAATTCCCAGTATCCCACATGAGATAATTATAATTATGAGTGATTAGTGGCAAAGCCGGCCTTTGCTTTAAAACGTTTTCCCATCTGCTGTTCAACCCTTTAATAATGTGGCATTTACACTGACTCACAAACAAGACCACCTACTGTTTGTCTACTCACATAAATCTAAAAGCACTGAAAGTAGGTTATGATCTTTGAATATACTATCCTGACAACAAGTCGCTTAATAAGTGAACATAGAGGTGTAAAGAGGAAGCAGCACAATTTGCAGTGTATATATATATATATATATATATATATATATATATATATATATATATATATACGTATATGTTTGTGAATGAAGATAAATGAATTATTGAAGTTTGTTAGATTTTTGTATGTATTTTTGATGCATGTTGTGTTTTAGGTATTTGACTCACCTAATGTTGGAGCACTGAGAGCCATGACACCATAGAAAGAGAAAGGTCCTGTCTCAAACTTCATATTTTCATTGCCAGCCTCCACTTCCACACGGCCCTGTCCACAGAGGAAGAGGATTCAGGTGGCTTTTCAATAAAATGTGAATAAATTGCAGCTATTATACGTTTTTTAAGGATGCCCCATATGCTCACTCACTGCTGCATATAGTTAATCAAAAACAAATTAATGTTTTAAAATGTTTTAAAAAATGATTAACATTAAATAATCTATCTGTCTGTCTGTCTGTCTGTCTGTCTGTCTGTCTGTCTGTCTGTCTGTCTGTCTGTGTATCAGTCTGTCTGTCTATCAGACTATCAGTCTGTCTGTCCATCATACTATTAGTCTGTCTGTTTGTCCATCAGACTATCAGTCTGTCTGTCTGTCTGTCTGTCCATCAGACTATCAGTCTGTCTGTCTGTCCATCAGACTATCAGTCTGTCTGTCTGTCTGTCTGTCCATCAGACTATCAGTCTGTCTGTCAGTGTATCAGTCTGTCTGTCTGTCTGTCTGTCTGTCTGTCTGTCTGTCTGTCTGTCTGTCTGTCTGTCTGTCTGTCTGTCTATCTATCATTTATTAAGTGAAATTTTCAGAATAATCACTACAGCGGTTTTCAGTGTAACATGATCTCTCAGAAAACAACCTAATAGGCTGATTTAGTACAGGGAGTGCAGAATTATTAGGCAAATGATATTTTGACCACATCATCCTCTTTATGCATGTTGTCTTACTCCAAGCTGTATAGGTTCGAAAGCCTACTACCAATTAAGCATATTAGGTGATGTGCATCTCTGTAATGAGAAGGGGTGTGGTCTAATGACATCAACACCCTATATCAGGTGTGCATAATTATTAGGCAAATTCCTTTCCTTTGGCAAAATGGGTCAAAAGAAGGACTTGACAGGCTCCGGAAAGTCAAAAATAGTGAGATATCTTGCAGAGGGATGCAGCACTCTTAAAATTGCCAAGCTTCTGAAGCGTGATCATCGAACAATCAAGCGTTTCATTCAAAATAGTCAACAGGGTCACAAGAAGCTTGTGGAAAAACCAAGGCGTAAAATAACTGTTCATGAACTGAGAAAAGTCAAGCGTGCAGCTGCCAAGATGCCACTTGCCACCAGTTTTGCATCACTGGAGTGCCCAAAAGCACAAGGTGTGCAATACTCAGAGACATGGCCAAGGTAAGAAAGGCTGAAAAACAACCACCATTGAACAAGACACACAAGCTGAAACGTCAAAATTGGGACAAGAAATATCTCAAGACTGATTTTTCTAAGGTTTTATGGACTGATGAAATGAGTGAGTCTTGATGGGCCAGATGGATGGCCCGTGGCTGGATCTGCAAAGGGCAGAGAGCTCCAGTCCGACTCAGACGGCAGCAAGGTGAAGGTGGAGTACTAGTTTGGGCTGGTATCACTTAAGATGAGCTTGTGGGGCCTTTTCAGGTTGAGGATGGAGTCAAGCTCAACTCTCAGTCCTACTGCCAGTTTCTAGAAGACACCTTCTTCAAGCAGTGGTAGAGGAAAAGTCTGCATCCTTCAAGAAAAACATGATTTTCATGCAGGACAATGCTCCATCACACGCGTCCAAGCACTCCACAGCGTGGCTGGCAAGAAAGGGTCTAAAAGAAGAAAAACTAATGACATGGCCACCTTGTTCACCTGATCTGAACCCTATAGAGAACCTGTGGTCCATCATCAAATGTGAGATTTACAAGGAGGGAAAACAATACACCTCGCTGAACAGTGTCTGGGAGGCTTGCTGGATTGCTGCACGCAATGTTGATGGTGAACAGATCAAAACACTGACAGAATCCATGGATGGCAGGCTTTTGAGTGTCCTTGCAAAGAAAGGTGGCTATATTGGTCACTGATTTGTTTTTGTTTTGTTTTTGAATGTCAGAAATGTATATTTGTGAATGTTGAGATGTTATATTGGTTTCACTGGTGAAAATAAATCATTGAAATTAGTATATATTAGTTTTTGGTTAAGTTGCCTAATAATTATCCACAGTAATAGTCACCTGCACACACAGATATCCTCCTAAAATAGCTAAAACTAAAAACAAACTAAAAACTACTTCCAAAAATATTCAGCTTTGATATTAATGAGTTTTTTGGGTTCATTGAGAACATGGTTGTTGTTCAATAATAAAATTAATCCTCAAAAATACAACTGCACTCACTGTATTCTGTTATGAAACGTTATTATTTTAACCAGCATCACTATCATCAACCTCATTTCTATGATTATTATATCAATATTAAAATAAATCTCCTGCTTCCTGAGACAAAATGACACATTTCAAATGTTACATATCACATCACGCACAGTTTCTAAAAAAACAAACAATCAATAATATATCATACAAAAATAAGACTGCTTATGATACTACAGGCATAAGAATGACTACATTTCATACAGGAATAACAGCACAACTTGTGCATTAGAATAATCTCTTTATTTACTTGGTGATGATGTAATGATGGCGTAATGATGACGCAAAAGATAAAGATGAAGATAAGGTGAGAATTGAAAGGCTACAGTACTTCACGTTTTCTTCGTGAATTTCACGAATTTCAGGTGAGGCGGAAAACATATACATATATAATTTTATCTTTTGTGTGTGTTTCACAAAATGACATATCAAATGTCAAATATCACATATTTAAATCAAATATCAAATATATTTATTTATTCATTTATTTTTACATTGATTGCAGCATCCAGCATAAGAGCAAATAACATTTAAATGAATACAAAATGCCACTGTATGTTTTTTCAACGCTCAAAGTGCCCATGGGTGTTGATTTACAGTTCATGAATCATGATTTGGATAACCTGAGGGTGAGAAAATCCAAAACTAAATAACAATTTTTTGGGTGACACAATCTCATGAATAATCATGAGACTGATGCATCAGCGGTATTGCAATGGAATGCTAATTGTAAATCACAGAATATAAAAATAACACAAAAACTGCTAAAAACTAACCAGTTTTCTCCTATAACTAAAATGTAAAAAGTGCATTGCAAATGTCTCTTGTTACAAAAATCTATGTAGTTCAGTAATTCATGATACTTTAAACAGTCAAAATTGAGGTCACTAAATCAATGCAAACTGTGCTTTTATTGACGTTTCCTGGTCACACTCTGCATTCACTGCACTCAAATCAGAAGCATGAATGTGTCTTTGTGATGCATGAAAAAAGAGTTTAAGTGTGAATAACTGAGGAGCGAATTCTCATTTTTGGGTGAACTAATCCTTTTAATGAATCAGAGATGCAGCCGCAAGCATCTGACCTTCTGACTGGTGAAAAGACCACAGGACCAGTTTCCCAGACTCCAGGCAAATGAAAGCGATTTTTTTTTTCTTTTTCTGGAAGCATCACCACCCATGTGGACAGACAGACACATAAACGAAGCACCGCTGCTGTGAAGACCCTGGGTGAACTAAAGCCATGGGAGAGTGTGAATGTGAGCTCTGGTCAAGAGGAATGTGAGAACTGTAGCACAGTAAATCCACTGAGACAACAATGAGACACACACACACACACACACACACACACACACACACACACACACACA
>CAIGQZ010000427.1:27148117-27184376 GCA_903798205.1 Danio tinwini
GTGTGTGTGTGTGTGTGTGTGTGTGTGTGTGTGTGTGTGTGTGTGTGGGGTAGATTTTTCAGATACGTGCTTTCCCTCACTTCTTTTGAGGATTATCATAGATTTGACTGTTGACGGTGTAAGGAACACTGTGTGCGGTCTGTAAGTCACTGTGTTGTTTAACCATTATCTGCTGAATGCTCTAATGATTGTTTAGAGGCCAATGATAACAACAGCGAATCTGAAAGAGACTGAGAGAATGAATGAAAGAATAAGTGAAGGATGACATTGGGGGGAAAAGAGTACAACTTGTCCTGTGAGTTATTCATCGGGATTTTTGCACAAAATGAGCTTCAACCGGACAATCAGATACAGCGTCATTTCCAAAAGGGTTCAAGTAACCAAGATAATTCAAGTTAAAGTGTGCTACTTCATGTAATAAATGAAATGAGCGGAAAGGGTTAAATATTAATATTCATTTACTTGCAATATTTAAATATTTTCTAATAGTCACAAACCTAGTATTTTTAAGTAAATTTTAATAATGTATATATATATGTAATAATGGATATGTAGTTCCCAGCATGCTTTGCAAGGGATTGAATTAAGAGAATAATATTTTGAAAATGAAAGCAATCTTAGGTGTTTAAATTTAAGAGAAAGAGTTGTTGGTTTAATCTTCATTAGTTTGAAGATTAAGAAGGGTTTTGAGTACCTTTTTTGTTATAAGGTTACCATCTTGCAGAAGAGCAGCACTCATGCTTAGGATCTTGGCATTTTTATTATCAGCACTAATGTTTGACGTATCAGTCAGGGAGTCAAAGCTGTGCTAACACTACCTCTGAGATCAGTACTCATTTTTAAAGTAAACTTGCATGCTCTTGAGTTCAATTTGCTTAAAAGGGTGGTCCACAGTGTATTTTTAAGACTTGCTTGTGTTTATACGATGCAAAACAATGTGTGCTCATGCTTCACTTGTAGAAAAATCACGTTATTTGTTCATATATCTTACTTTGATTATATACAGCTACTCAGCTAACATAAAAACGGATGTCATATTTCCTAGTTCCTCTGAAAGGCCCACTCTCAAGAGGCTCTGATTGGTCAGCTAACATAATGTGCTGTGGGATTGGCTCCACGTCACGCCCCTACAAGCATGCACTTTTGTGCTGTTAACAGTCAGTCAGAACAGCTGTTAGCAGCATTAGCTGCCTGAATCAGACAGAAAAATTAAGAGCACACAGCTGAACCTCACGCCTGCTCTCTAAAATAAATTCTGACAAGTGTCTTTCACATATATTCAGAATAAGCATGTGTAAGTAATATGAAACGTTTACATATCTTTTGCGCCCGCATAGAGACAATTCACGCGCTGCTGAAGATCATGGGTGTTTACGGTGATTTAGCTGATAAATATGAATTTGTAGCTAAATTGTTAATTGCCAAACAGTATTCGCGTTGTTTACATCCTTGTTTACGTCCTCGTTACAACATACCGTTAACACTAGAAACTGTGCCTGTAGTTAATCTCAAGTTTCATAAATTTTAACACATAAAAACACTTACAGGTTGTGGCTCACAATCCACAGCTTCGTTGATTGGAGGAGTTTTTAGCCGAATTCAGCAGTGAACTGGGAGAGATTATGGAAGTTCTCCTTTGTCAAATGCTAGCTATATCTTTTTTATAATTATCTGGAGCATAATTAAAATTAAACTGTAAGCACTTCTGTCTTTGTGTTGTGTTCTTCGGAAGCCCAATAAACAGAAGAAGCTCTGTGGAAATAGCAGCGTTTGAACGGCATTTTAGCTTCTCTGCTATAACTTTACAGCACCTCTGGCCACGCCCCTTCGCTGTGCAGGGTGTGTGCGCATGGTAAATGTGTGTAATTGGAAGCTCTTGTGATCTCACCAAGCCCGATGTATTTTTTTGTAGTCCCCAAACTTCATTCGCTGTAGGCTTTGCTAACTCTGCAAAAGCCAATGTCTCCCTTTGCATTAAACTTTGAGCATCTTACATTCAGAGATGTTGTTTATGCTCACACAGCAACATTACACATCAAATAAAGTTTCAAATATGATATCGTAGTGGACCACCCCTTCAAAATAAAATGAAATAACACACTTCAAGTTAATTAAACCAAGTTACACCAAATGTATATTTTTGAAACTAATACGATTTATTTAAATTGATAAAAGCAATTTTCCTTCTGCTAAAACAAGAAATTGACATTATTTGGTTCATTTAAATAAATAAATGAACTTTTCCTTAATTAATTTAAGAGAGGGGGGTCACGGTAGCACAATCGCCTCACAGTATGAAGGTCGCTGGTTCGATCCTCGGCTAGGTCAGTTGGCATTTCTGTGTGTAGTTTGCATGTTCTCCCCGTGTTCATGTGAGTTTCCTCTGGGTGCTCCGGTTTCCCCCACAAGTCCAAAAACATGCGCTATAAAGGTGAATTAAATAAGCTAAATTGGCCATAGTGTATGAGTGTGAATGAGTGTGTATGGGTGTTTCTCAGTGATTGGTTGCAGATGGAAGGGCATCCGCGGTATAAAACATATGCTGGATATGTTGGCGGTTCTTTCCGCTGTGTCAACCCCTGATTAAGAAAGGGACTAAGTAGAAAAGAAAATGAATGAATGAATTTAAGAGTGTTAGGTTAAACATTAAGTAAATTTTACATGATATTGACAAGTTAATTGTCCCTTATATACGACAGTCAAATTTAATTTAGTGTTAATTTAATTTAGTGTTAAGAGATTTTGGTAAAGTAAATCTTAAGAGTTTTTCTTGAAACTATTTTAAATTATCGTCACAACAAAAATTCCACATGGAAATTATCAGTTTTTTGGGGGATTTCCTGGATTTATAATGTATAGTTTGAGTAAAATGTTAGCACATAAAATTAATTTAAAGGTCTGATAACATTTTTTTTCTGCCAGAAAAATTACAATAGGTTATAATGGCAAATGCTTTCATTTTTCTGATTAATCACTGATATTGCACAAAACTTTGATTTCCTAAAACAACAATGTCCTTTTTCTCCCAAGTAAAAACATTGCTGTTGTTTTTCTAAAAATGAATATAAACCTGTCTGAGAACCTGCCACCTTTTGGTTATTTATGCACAAAACTGCACTAAATGATGATGCACAAAAAATGCAATCAGTGTTTCACAGAATAAAACAAAAAATACACTTTACTCAAACACAAAACCATAAATAATAAACCCAAAGAAACTGAGAAATTCCAAGTGGTCTGTTTTTTCCATAGTTACAAAACTCTCACTGGAACACACACTTACACAAAAAATTTAAATAAATAAACAAACGAATCATAAAATAAATGTAATAAATAAAGAATAAATAATAAATCAATACACTTAATAATATTTCTGCTCAAATAAATGTAGTCTTGGTAAAATAAGTAGATTTCTAAAAACTAAATCTAAATACAAAATATCTTCATAAATCATTTATGACCAGGCCATACTTCACAACTTAGATGTTCAGCAGGGCTGGATAGTTTAGATATTTCAGTAACACTATCTCACTATTAACTAGTGGCTTATTACCTGTCTATTATTAGGATATTAGCTGTTTATTAGCACTCATAAAGTACATATTCTGCATGATCTACATCCCTAATCCTACCCAACACCTAAACCCAACTACTACGTTAACAACTATTAGGAAAGAGTAAATAAGCAGTTTATGTAGGCAAAAGTCATAGTTATTGGTTTGTTAATAGTCAGAATTGTACCCAAAAATAAAAAGTGACTTATTATTTCCAGACATCACAATACAGCCTTAACAAACGAGAGACAGCAAGTCTCATTTCTGCTTTCCTGTAAGCCAACAAAGTGTCACGTTTTAGCAAGGGCCAACCACTAAAGCTAAATCCTGCCGTCTTAAACTGCTTTAGACCCCTCATCTGTTAAGTTGGCTTTGAAAGCTTGAAGTCTTTACTCTAGTAAAGGGTTTTTGCACACTGAAGTCTCATGTTTGTACGTGATTTTTTCATATTCACATCGGAAAATTTCGTCACATACACAAACCTTGCACATAACCTTGTATTTTTTGTATTCTGTATTTGGCCTTTCTTTTGTATGGTGGCTCTGAACTGCCAAAACACCTCTCAAAACGTTTTTCCAGAAGCAGGGAAAAAAAAAAAAAGTAAAAAGTCAAACCTGATTCAAATTTTTTATGACGGATGAAAGTTATAAAGACAGTGTGACAATATAATTGACACAACGTGAGGTCGAATTTATTTGTTAACGTGCAAAAATTATGGTCTGTAATTTCAATTCAGTATGCCGGTACCTGCAAGATAAGGATGAAGTAGTCCACGGGTTTGCCACGCAGGTACAGGTAGTGGAGCGGAGATTTCTTGTCGTTCTCGTTGAATTTGATCTCCTGGATCACGTCAGGGTGCTTGAGGATACGCAGCAGGATTTTCTCGGAGATCTGACATGGACTGAACAAACTGACCTCTGCAGAGAAAGAAGAAACAAAAATGAACCCTTGAAAAACAGTTGAAGAGTGAAAAATGATTAACCCTCCTGTGATTATTTCTGATGTTTTAACATTTTTCTTTTTTTTTTTGCAGGATAAAGTCTTGGTTTTATATAAATGAGCAATTCCAGCATTATGGATGTGACATTTGCAGTAGAAGCTCAAAATATAAATTCACAAAGAAAGTATAAGTTAACATTATTTTGAAACATTTGCTTATTTTTTTCAGAACAACTGACTACAGATTTATGGGACCAGAAAAATATACATCTGTAAACATATTTAGTACTTTAAATGAGGAAAATAAACATTCGTTATGGGCGTGCCCTAAAAAAGTATGTGAGTTTGCAGTATGCAGTACACTTTGTAGAAATTCTGGAAATTAAACTGCACAACCAAAAATAAATAATCAAAAGGATAAAATATGTCTCTCTATAAAACAAAAATGATTGATTGTATTTTATTTGATATTTTTGCAATTATGAGGAAAAAGCTTGTTTATGGATGTGACACCTCTCTGTTATGGATGTGACAGATGTGAAATTGCCACTTGTGTGACTTTGATAAATCAAATATAATAGTTTGAAAACACTGACTGAGACATTTTTAAGTATTTCTAAAGTACTGTAAAATACAAGCCTACACAAAAAACGTAGGAACGGTTTCCATATTTTGGTGTAAACTATTTTTTTCTTGGCAAGGATGACATTTGAATGGAATTGAATTGCTCATATATATATATATATATATATATATATATATATATATATATATATATAGTAAATACTGCAAAGAAATGATTGCCTACAAAACAAACACTGCTGTCTAATGACCTGCCTAAACAACCTACTTAAGCCTTTAAATCACACTTTAAGATTAAAAGACTATTATGTAGTCATCATGGCAAAGGCAAAAGTATTGAACAGTATTGGTACCATTATTATTACTTTTTTATGGAAAAAAAAATCTCTCCATTTAACAGCACTTGGGAAATATAATAAATAAATAAACTGACTTGAAGTCAAACAAAAGTGTTTCAAAATGGACTTTTAAATACTTTTGCATTCAAAAATAGGATTTGTATTAGGCCTCGCAATTTGAAAGGTTTTCAAATCGCAAGAGTCCTGTTTCACTTATAGACCTTTTTCATACAATGCAAAATTACCCGTTATGCTTTGCATGTATGCGTAAGCAGGATGCTTCGAACCTCCGGTCGGCAGCTTGATGCTGTCACTTTCGGACAGCTTTGAAACAATAGTTTTAATCTATTTTACTAGCTTTTACTAGTACTTTGAACTAACACTGCTGTCGATCAGTGCAACCTCCTGGATTGACTATTTAAAAAATTCTATCTAACTTAATGGAAAACAACTGCTGCGAGTCATTTTACGCTCATCGTCAGACGGCATCTATTGCCATTTAAATGGAGCCTTGTCATCGCTAAAAATCAGAGATGTATAGTAACGAAGTAGAACTACTTCACTACTGTACTTAAGTACTAAAAGGTTGTATTTGTACTCTACTGGAGTATTGTTTTCTTCTCCTACTTCTACTTTTACTTCAGTACATGTTTTCGATGAGCTTAATACTTTTACTCCAGTAGATTTTTTATGTGTTGCATAGTTACTCGTTACAATTATAAACATTTTACGAATCAGTCATTCATTGATCAGACGATCAAAGAAGAGAGAGCACTTTAGTTTGTTTTAGACATGGAAAACCCAGAAATTCTACCTTCAACTCCTTCACTTTCAACTGTTCGTGGCGATAAGGAAAAAGACCACCCGTGACCCTATTTAGAACCAATGTTTGCATTTGTCGGAGTGAAAGACAGATCATATAGAATGAAGTGCATACTCTACCGTCGGATTTGAAGAAACATGTCAAATTAAAGATAATATAATACACAAAACAGCAGTTTGAGCTATCCATAAGAGCTAGATAAGTTAACTACCGTTAGCTACCCGCGGTTCATATCATGCTGCAATGTTCACATAAGGTTAACTGTCTATCATAAAGGCTGTCACGCTGAATGGTGTTTTTGACCCATCATATATATATATATATATATATATATATATATATATATTAAAGGGCACCTATGGTGAAAAATCTACTTTTCAAGCTGTTTGGACAGACATATGTGTAGGTATAGTGTATAGACCGTCATATTGGGGTGATATAAACACACTCAGTCCTTTTTTTTCAATTTAACAACATAAAAACAGTGAACCAATTGGAGCTGTTTTGAGAACGACCGCAACTTGACGTAGGAGTGCGGTCCCCCCGCCCACCAATATTGATTGACAGGTGGCCATTACCATCTCCTCAGTATGTTGTTTCAGGTCCACCATTTTCAGCGTGTGAGTCAAAGCGACGTCACCAAAGAAACACCCTTGCTCTATTTTTAGATGGAAGGCTCATTGGGCTCAACATTCACCACGTTAGCGCTCTCCTCCACGCCAGTGTTTGTAAGTTTTGGTGTGTTTACATACATGTGTACTTTTCATTGTGTCTTCCTTAAACTTCAGCGGTTTGCATTTCCCGCGGTCACAGAAGCTCCGTCATCTTAACTAGGTGCAGCTGGCAAGTGCGAGCGCGCTGCCTCACAAGCTCGTCCCTCCATTGGAAATAACGAACTAACGACGCGCAGCGCCATGCATTTCGCGTTGTCGCGGATGAAAGTGACGACCGTGGGGTTTGCTCACTATTCTGCCGCCTAGGTCGCCTCTATGGACGCGCTGGCCCTGCTCAGGACACTGTTCATATTTCTGCCGCGCCACAGAGCGTTATCTGAATAGTTTCATTTTAAATAACATGCGAATGTGCGCGTCTGGTGTGCCGCGTCATGGCTCTGAGCGGCGCGTCCGGTGCATCAAGCCACGCAGCGTCATGCTTTTTTGAATTCTAAACATAAGTTTCTAACAGGTGACACACCGACGCTGCAAGTGTGCGATACTTTCAACTGTCATGTGCGCGCCGTGTCGCGGTGCATCCGGTGTGTGATGCCCTTCAGTCAAAGTTAATTCAGTGTGCTTTATTAGTCTCGGTGTAGGCTACAAGCTCGGAGCTTTAAACTAGCACACAGTTGGCTGTAAAACTATACAAAGATTGTACTCTCTGCTTGGTCTGTGTCTGAGTCGTACAAGTACAGCTGGTTGTACCTGGTTGGTACACTCATGTTGCTTCTCTCTTGTCTGCCTGTCTATTACACAAAGCGGGGGAGCTCTTGGCTCCGCCCCCTTGTTAACTTGGGCGGGAAGTCGAAACTAATTTTCATGTGAAGCATCACGCCCCTAAAACAGCAAACTGTGTACACGCCCCCAAAATGGCACTTTTTAACACATCATAATAAAAAAATCTGAATTGTGTTTTGAACTGAACCTAAACTGGCACACTCAGAAGAACCATAATATTAATATTACATCTTAAAAAAGGGGTAAAATAGGTGCCCTTTAAATCGTAAACCATGGTTCTTTTTGTTCTGCTTAATCCTGTGCCCCAAAAAAAGATATTTAAAATAAACAAAACAATATGTCTTTTGACTGCTTTTTAAAAAATAACTACATAATGCAATACTTGTACTTTTACTTTCAGTACTTGAGTAGTAAAGTTTTAAATAAACTACTTGCAATACTTAAGTACAAAAAATGTTGAATACTTTAGTACTTCCACTTAAGTATTGTGCTTAAAGAGCACTTCAACTTCTACTCAAGTCACTTTTTTGATTGAGCACTTGTACTTTTACTTAAGTCTGCGTCTCTAGTACTTTATACATCTCTGCTAAAAAAATCTACATTTTCTCCTGTTTTCAAATATATAACCAACCCAAACAAATGTAATTCACCACAATGTTTGACAAACATGTGCTGTCCCACTAACACATGGATTGAAAGACTGGCACAAAGTGAAAATAAAGTGGCTCATGATAAATACTACACAATACAAACAAAGTAAATAAAACATAAACAACTCCCGATTAGAATCAACATGCAAATCAGCCAGAATAGTGTACAGTAACAGACTTTTATTGCTCCTTTTTGGAAGTTGCATGGCTTACATAACTGTTAAGTTTCATGCCAGTGATATGGTTTGCTCTATAATGCAATGATGTATTGTATGTAAGGTGTCTGTTTGATGTGTGTGTGCGCATTGAAGAGCCTGCTGAGCACAGTATAACAGCTGACAGGTTGAGAACACTGACGCTATATTTCAACATCTTATCAGATGGCAGACACTGAATTAGGAGAATGTTTTTTTCTCTCATGCTTGAACTGCAACTGACAGAAGTAGAACGGCTTTAACAAGCATCTTTCAAAATAAAGTTAAAATCACAAAAAGACTCCGTAAGCCACTTAAAATAGTACTTTGGATCGATAATTCCAGTTGAGAACAGTGCTAATTTTGTTGACGAAAAATGTTAAGTCATAATTTTTGACGAACTAAAACTTAATAAAAATGAAGTGATGATGACGACAACTATAATAAAAATAAACTGACATTTTCGTTGACCAATAAAAACGAGATGAGAATGTGATTGAGAGACGTTTTTTGGTAAATATATAATCAGAATTAATCTTGGTGTGTGATGCATGACCTCCACACACACACACACACACACACACACACACACACACACACACACACACACACACACACACACACTTGAAAAGTAACTGATCCACAGTAGATGCGGGATACGATTACATCAACTTCTATAGGGGCGTCTGTTGGATTAATCTAACAGCTGAGAGAAAAAGATTCATGTTTGATGTCAAGACATTAAGACCGTAAAAAAAAGGAAAAGGAAATGGCTGATAAAAACAACAAATCTAAAGCGACACAGGCATGCCAGAGAGTCATGACGAAATTCACCAAAGGTAAACTCTGATCTTTTTCAGTTACCCGTTTACCTTTTTTATTTTTGTTTTGTTAACCTAAACTGTATGGTCTCTTGCTGACCTTTAGAGAATTGACTTAGTTAGATTGTACATTAAAAGTTATTAAATCGGTCAGTCTTAAATTCATACAATCATGGCATTCATTTTCGTGAGGAGTTGCTTCCTCGCGCGTTTCATTTTAGCTGCGTCTACAGTTTAGCTAACCCTCTAAAGCAAAGACTATAGAATAAACAAGACATTTCACTCGTATCTTTTTGAATGGGGAAAAGTGTAACTGTCAGTATGGTAAATAAAGGCCTGCCTTCTAGTACAGGAGCAAATCATTGATCCTTATATGGTGAATAAAACCCGCCTTCTAGTACAGGAGCCAATCATCAATCTCTATAGATTAACGATACTCTGGGGGAGGGGCTTGGACCAGATGTGAGTTTCTGAAGATTTTGTGTGATTTAAACAGTAAGAAATTAAACTAAAGAGACAGTTATTGTTTAATTTTATTGGTGATTCCTAATATTAAGTTCAATCGTAAGCTTGGCAAGCAATTATTGACAATATTGAGAATGTTTCCCCATTTAGACAGAATGCCCGAAAGGTGTTTCAAAAATGGCTGCTGAGTGAAATAACTTGCCTTAAAGGGACTTTGGCTAAAGGCTGATTTATACTTCTGCATCAAGCGCACGCGTATGCTCTGGCGCAGCATAGTGGTCGCATAGCCCTCACCGTGGCCGTCGACGACCCTGACGCGCACCTTTCAAAAAAAAAAAATGGAACTACACTTTGCAACGACGCGTAGCGCAAGCTCTGTGATTGGTCGGCTTGGTAGCGCTGACGAGTGTGGGCGGGACCGAGAGCCGCACAAGTCCGTTGGAGCGGGTGTTTACAAGTGTCGAGTCCCGTGAAGGAGCTCCAGATGAAAAAGTTTTGTTTTGTGTTTACCTTAGGGTTATAGATATTGCACGTCCGGCGATTTCTGCTTCAAAATGAGCGAGTTTGAGCCACTTGTACATTAAGGTAGCATTCAGAAAAAACAAAACACCAGTGATAAAAACCTACTGCCAGCTAGCATTTTGGAAGTGTTATTGCAGAGGAACACAAACAACGTGCAGAAGTATTTAATGCACGGCAATGCGCAAGGCATGCGCCGTGGGTCACGCCGATCACTCGACGCAGTATAAACCGGAAGTATAAACCAGGCTTAACTCGCGCTAGGTCAAAGACTATAGAATACACAAGACATGTCACTCGTATACTTTAGAATGGGGAAAAAAGTAACCGTCAATATGGCGAATGAAGCCCCGCCTTCTAGTACAGGAGCCAATCAGCAATCGCTATATGGCAAACAAAGCCCGCCTTCTAGTACAGGAGCCAATCAGCTATTGCTATAGAATGACAATTCTCTGGGGGAGGGGATCAGACCAGACGTGAGTTTCTGCAGATTATATATGATACAAACTTTTAGAAATAAAACAAAATAGACAGTTGTAGTGTAATTCTGTTGGTTATCCGTAATATGAAATATAATCGTAAGCTTGGCAAGTAGTTTTGGAGAATTTGATGTTTCTCCATTCTAACGGAATGCCCGAGCATACTGCCCGAGAGGCCCGAGTGAAATGACTTGCTTTAAAGGGACTTCTAGGTTCACGCGCTGTCTGCGTTTGCCACGATCGTCATGACAACAGCCATATACAGTGTACCTCTACCACAAAACTGCTTTACTCAGAACGGCATTCAGCGATGTGCTTATTTTGTACGTCTGTAAAGATGTAATGATAATGTAGTGCTATAATCTGCACTTATCAGGGAGTCGCATACAACATACAAAATAATAAAACTGTCTTGAAGTGAAGCGCACTTTTATTTTTTACGTACACCTTCGCTTTATAACGCTTCTATGCGAGTTAACACAGCCATGGAATTGAGTGCACATTTTACAAGATAACACATTATCATTTGCCAGTCATATGTCATTACGCAACTTATTTACTCAGTGCTATACAGCTGAGCACCATGTACTGTAACACCAACCACAACAGTAAAGCTTGCTATAAACTAAAGATATGCAAAAATCTCTTTTAAATTCAAATGATCATTCTGTGATGATGACAGCGGTTTGTGTCGCTTCTCATGCGAACTACAGCTCTGTGTACAGCACTGCATGTCAAATCCCCACATATAATAATAACATGTTTTTACTTCAAACTCACTTCATAACTTCAGCTGAGTGTTTGAAATAAATCCTCCTGCGAGATGATTCTGTATTTGAGTGTTTATTAGTCACGCTGAATCAATAAAAGCAGTTAAATCTTCTGTTAATACTGTAACACTATGGGGATTTTTGGGGTTCTTCTTCATGGGTGTATGAATTTTCTGAACAAGAGCGCTCTCTAGAGTTTGGAAGAGAATTTACACTGATAACACTGTGATTCCCTGACAGAATATGCATAACAATCGCAGATGTGCTCAAACGCTTTCGCAATTTCAGTTTGACTAATCATCAATCGCTACTTTTGTGTTGTTATAATTTTAAAGTATTTATTTTATAAATATATTGTATGTTGTAGTTAGTATGTTTTTTTTGTACACACACAATGATAACCTACTGCTGTTTTTATTGTGCTACAGTTCATTATTTTCCTATAACATTTTTTTGTTCTAAAGAAAGTCTTTTTTGTTTCATTTTGGCTAGAATAAAAGCAGGTTTTAAAACCACTTTAAGGTCAATATTGTTAGCCCCTTTAAGCAATATTTTTTTGAGTCTACAGAACAAACCATCATTATAGAATGATTTGCCTAATTAACCTAGATAAGCCTTAAATGTCACTTTAAGCTGAATACTATTATCATGAAAAATATCTAGTAAAATATTGTGCTGTCATAATGGCAAAGATAAAAGAAATCAGTTATTAAAAATGAGTTATAAAACTATTATGTTTAGAAATGTGTTAAAAAAATATCTTTCTGCTAAACGGAAATTGAGGACAAATATACAGGGGGGCAAAAAATTCAGGAGGGCTAATAATTTTAAATATAAATAAAATCTGATTTGATTTAATGCACAAAGTGTTTATTTTTTGTGCCAGCGGACATATGATTTAACAGTGATTCTGGTGCTGGATTGTTTACCTGTGGCGAGGAAGCGGTGAGCGGCCAGCAGCAGCTGAGGGGAGATCTTCACTTTAGACTCACTCTCATGTTTGAAGGCAGAAAAGTCTCGCTTGTTCTTATTGTGTGCAACTTTCTTTCTGGTCCGGTTATCAGCTGCAAAACACACACACACACACACACGCACACACTGATATGAGCACAACTGGAGCAGAAAAAAATAGCACTTGCCCACACTTTATTTTAGGCCACAATTATCACTATTAATAAACCATTAACTATGATGACTTTTTCCTTAAAAACTCCTAATTTGTTGCATATTGATAGTTATTGAGAAAGTAGCCGGGTTTAGGTATTTAGGGATGTAGTATAAGATCATGCAGAATATGTACATTATAAGTACTAATAAACAGCTAATATCTTAATAATAGGCAGGTAATAAGGCACAGTGAGAATTGATGATTACACTAAAGTGTTACCAAAGACTTTATAACAGATCAGAAGTCTAATGATTTAATTTCCCCAAAGAAAAGAATCATAGAAATACCATGAAAAGTATGATTCTAAACATGATGAGACACTTTTATTTAAGAATTTGCACGTGTCCGTGATTTCATAAACCCTGTGTTTGTGTGAAACCACACATGAAAGTCTACAATGCAGTACAGAAAGAGTCAAAGTCAAAGTCTGTTTGCTTTTAGATGTGTGAGTGTTGTATGGATTAATCACAGATAAACGCATTGATTTTGCCACTGTTCACTCACTGTAGAGGTCAGACTCGTCCAGGATTTCTGATTTGATGATCTCCTCGATGACGTCCTCCAGAGTGACCAATCCCAGCACCTCATAGAAAGGATCTCCCTCCCCCTCATTATTGACTTTCTGAACAATCGCCAAATGGGATTTACCTGTAGAAGCAGAGAACGAATAATCGGATCAGTTCAGAAAGCGGATAACGAATAAGATCGAAACCAAAACCAATACAATCAATTACTAAAAAATCATTTAACTAATAAAAATAGTGCCACTTTATATAAAGTGTCCTTAAGTAACATGTACTTACACTTAATGTGTTCATAATGTAATGCAGAACACTTCCGGTGTTACTGAAGTGAGATACGGGTGGGGTTAGGGACAGGTTTGGTGGTCTGGGTTGGTTTAAGGGTGTAAGGGATGGTCAACAGTGTAATTATAGATTAAATTAATTACAGATGCAATTACATGTATGTAATCAATCAAGCATAGGTTCAATGTAAAACATGTATTTACACAATTGTAACAAATTATTAATTTAAATGCAAGTACATATTAGTAAATGCCACTTAGGCCCAATCCCAATTCTACCCCTTACCCCTAGTTTTGCTCGTTCACGTGAAAGGGTAGGTGTCCCAATTATCTTTACTGTAGCTTGAAAGCATAGGGTTAAAGGGAAGGGCTAAATACTCCTTGAAAAAGAGATTTTTCAGGAGCACACTCAAAACAATGGGGTACGAAAATTTCCCAGAATGCACCAGGAGACGCACAAATTTGTATTTTTTGTCATTATTATGAATTTTTACAACAAACAAGCACAGGTTTTAATACATTCATAACAGCTTTCGTGTTTTACCATCAAGCTTTTAAAAAAAAAAAAAGATAAAATAAAAAACGCTATATTTCGCTTTCTATAATTCATAATAATAACAACTCATGTATAGTAGTGCCACACCATTCTGTCTCTTGATGACACTGGAATACCCTGTCAGAGAAGTCTAGTGGCTGGGAATGACCTTTTTACAGTGTCTGCTATAATGCTAATGCTGTTTGGTGTGTTTAGATGAATATGGCCAGGGTGTAAAAATCACAGTACAATTATGAGCTTACTGCCACATTAGATCATTATGATAACATAATATTGTTGCCTTCAGTGATTTCCTGAAGATAAATACCAAAAAAGAAACCAACTGGAATAAGTACAGCAGTCGCGGTTGTCAATCTTATATGAAGCAAGATATATAATAAACTAAAAGTATATATAATATATATGATAAATATATAATAAAACAGTGAATCAAATACATAATAGTTCACACGGAATAAACCTCGTGGTTTACTAGACCTTCAAAGAAACATATAGTACTCAGAAAATTAATCTAGGGATGATGCACAGGTAGACCTCAGAGATTTTAGGTTGAATTTAACACAGTAAATGCTTAAGAAATCATGACATGCTTGCATATAAGACATAAATATAAAACAAGATATTACCATGATACTTACATGATGCAATTTTATTGCGTTTTTAAATATTGCAACATTCTGTAACATATTGTAATTATTACCTTTTCAACATCAACTTATGTCCCCAAAGGAAAAACATTTAGACAGAAGGATTTCTCCCATTATTATTAATCTCAGTTTCATTTTATTGCTGCAGTGAAAAATGAGTTTGTCAAGCAGATAATGTCATCTTTATTTTACTAACTTACTGCATGCTGAAAGTGACCCGGTGTTCTGTCAATTTGTCCTACCTTGTCAGATTGTCTTACCCCACATTCAAAAAGTAGGAAGCACATTTTGACGCAATATGCTACCCATCAGATTTTGCTACCAGTGTAAACTTTAATGTGTAGTAGTGTGATATGAAGCTGTAATATCGCCCTAACCTACCTAATCCCTAACCCCAACCCCAGAACCATTCAAATACAGTGTTGGTAGCATAATCTGATGGGTAGGATAAAACGTCAGGACACCGGCTCATAGGAAATAAACTCAACCCCAACACCTCCATCTAGTAAATGAAATAAATTGATTGTATTTTTCAATCCAAATAGTTAAATATTGGCAATATGTGTGTGTTTGTATATAGTATTGATACAGAAAATATTGCAATACTACATATAGTGTACATTTCTGTACAATTTACAGCTGGTAAAAAAAACATGTAATGTAGTGCTTAATTATATGTTATTTCTTTATATAACACAGAGGACAGGCAGAAAGAGTTCACACAGTTTATGCTGCACGCAAACGGCCAGGACATCCTCAAGCAATTGCTCATCAAAACAAAGAGCTTCGATTCAGAAGTTACGTGTAGACACAACACTGACATTAGGAGACAAAACATTGAGATGTGAAACAATTTAGCATCTTAGCTTACAAAATATTTCAATGTAATTGTCCTGTCCAAAACCACACACACAAAAAACTTTTCCTATGTTCCCCCACAGAAATTTGACTGGAAATGTTAAGCCTATTGAAAAATCAAGAAGATTTTAGTGCAATATGGCATGACGATGATAAAATTAAACTGGCTAGAAATGTAGGTGGCTTTACATGAAAGAATACCAACAATAGTTCCAACACTTATTACGGTATTTATTCATATTTGTTAACACAAGGTAATGAAAATAAATTGAATTCATTATTAGTTCTTGCTAACTCGCAGTCCATTAAAGCGACAGTTCACCCAAAAAACAAACAAACATTGTGATCATTTACTTTTTGCAAATCTTCATGAGTTTCTTTTCTTCTGTTGAAAGGTATTTTAAAGAATGCTGGAAACCGGTAACCATTGACTTCCATTGTTTTTCCTACTATAGAAGTTGTTACCAGTTTTTTTATTTCTTTAAATTATCTTCTTTTTGTGTTCAGCAGAAGAAAGAATCCCATAAAAGTTTGGAACCACTAATGGGAGACTAAATAGTGAGTACATTTTCATTTCTGGGTGAACTGTCCCCTTAACTAATGTTAAAAAGAACAACTTTGGATTTTTCATGCTATTATTATCATACATAAACGTGTGTGTGTACGTGTGTGTGTGTGTGTACGTGTGTGTGTGTGTGTGTACGTGTGTGTGTGTGTATGTATGGATGTTTTCCATTACTGGGTTGCAGCTGGAAGTCCATCCGCTTTGTAAAACATATGCTGGATAAGTTGGCGGTTCATTCCGCTGTGAAGACCCCTGATGAATATAGAGATTAAGCTGAAGAAAAACTAATGAATGAATAACCAACATTAACGAATGCTGAGTTCAGACTGCATGATTTTCAAAGTAGTCGTGTCATAGATGTTTTCACACTGCATGACTATCTCAGCGTTCTGTCTGTGCTGTGTTTACACTGTAGGATGGAACGGCGACAGGAGAGTTCACACTGCATGACCTTAAAATAGGAAGAATCACAGACAAATTAGTCTAAACTATGTCTCACAACCAGGGCTTTACATTAACGCCCGCCGACCCGCCAAATGCGGCTAGATTTTAGCTTTGGCGGGTTAGATGGACACCTCCACTAGCCACTTTGGCTGGTTGGAAATCATTTTTAAATTGTAGTTTTTCTAAAAAGCGGGATTCGACAATAAGGACGGTCCAATATTCGTGCAAATGCGATCTTAGAATCGAGAAGCAGCATGACTGACAAATATAATCGTGTTCGTGCAGGCAAAAGAAAGCCGGTTGATTACAGAATGAGAGGATTATCACTCGCGCCAACAGCTGAAGGGATGCGCGCGTCTGTTTAAAACACATGTGCGCTCCCATTTCCTAGCTCGAAACAACCGTGCCTGGAAACGCAACTGGTGTATTCGGTTCCCTTTTAAATAGACTAGACAAAAAGTTGTTCATGCACCCACAAGAGCTCCAGATTGGTCTTTTTGTAAGCAGCACCGGTTGCTTTCGCTTTAACCAGTATTTAAACAGGATATCGGATATTAACTGCACATTTATGTGTACTTAACTGGTGTTAACTGTTTTTATTGTTTTTTTAAGAAATGTTTTGTTAAATAAAATGTATAGTATACAGCTATATTTTGCTTGTTTTGACACAATATTTAAAATTTGTGGCTAAGTCATTATTTATTTATTTATTGTGTGGTTAGAAATAAATTTGGCAAATACTTTGAGCTCTGAAAAGTCATGTGAAATAAAAACTAATTGTAATACAACATTATGAAACCATGACCCATGTGCTCAAGCTCATTGAGCAAGCTCATACACAACATACACAAAAAGTAAAATGAATTAGGAGGCATGTGGACATTCCACAAAATCTAAATCATGTAATTTTAGCATGTCAAAGTCAAATTTATGCATATAAAATATATTTTCCAACAACAAAATGTGGCTAGTGAAAATGGCGAGTGGCTAGTAATGTTGGAAAACTACTAGCCACTAGGGGTGTGAACCTACACTGGTCTCACGGTTCGGTTACAATCATCATGCCATCAATTCGGTTCAATTCGATATCTCGGTGCATCACGGTGCATTGACAATGCTTTCCATACACAATTAGATTTTTTCTTTACAACAAAATAATTATTTTTTATTAAAATCTATAAATATGTTTATATTTATATATTACTTGTAATACAATTTTGTCCTTTAATACAAGCAGTAAGATATATGAACTGTACCTTTATTTTTACTTGCTCAAAGAAGCACTCTTTGTAAATGTTTTAGACAAAACTCCAATACATGCACAGAAGACAGCACAAGCATTCATAACAAATAAACTAATGTAAATATTATCTCGCTTGCTTTTTGAGCGCTGGCAAGTTCTTATACTCCTATGATTAGTCATTGTAAGAGAGAGAGATGGAGTTTTACAGCATTTCTCCCTAGTGAAATAGCGGCCCGTGCTTTACCTTCCCTCGTTGTCAATGAAAGATTTGCTTTTTAAGTAGTAGGAGTGTTTATTTTACTTACCCTCGCCTCCTTTGCCATAGTATTCTACCGTGACATCGCGCATAGGAGATAAATGACGTCAGTGCATAATAACCGGTTATGATCTATTACTGAACCGATATCGAATTGTCCCCATCTGCATCGTGGTGCACTGAAGAAACATTTAATTTTGACACCCCTACTAGCCACAATGGCTGGTGATCAAAAAAGTTAATGTCAAGCCCTGGTCACAACCAAACAAACGCGAGAAGTGACATGGAAACAATGCGAGGACAAGTAATATATCTTTTGTTATTAACTACATAACGGGAAAAGAAAGCTTTAGCTTTAGAAACGCGTGTTGCTCACCTGGCTTTTGAAGAGAATTAACAATCTCTCCTCAACTTTAACTTTTCGACCTGATTGTGGTTTTGCTCAGATGACACGTCAAACAGACACAGCTGCTCCTGCCAAATTTACACTAGTTTTTTTTTTTCATTTCTTGGGTCCAAATAAACTGAAAATGAGCGCTTTTAATGAGCGCCTCCCGCTGGCCTTCAGGTACCCGTACAAGTGGACGCTGCTCTCATTGGTTGTAGGTAATCGCAGATGTTATTTTCAGTCAGAACTCATTTCACACTGCATGATTTGAATCGCTGACAGATCCAGAAATTTGCCATGCCAAATATCTCACGGGTGTCGGCGACTCATCGGCAGTTCTCTCATATCGCGTCCTTGATAGTTCATACTGTGTGATTGTCACTCACGTGAACGAGCACCGATGTGCCTGTGATTTCAGGCATTTGTCAGCAATCTCTCAAAACCTGTCGGCGAGTCAAAATCAGGGCTAAAATCATGCAGTCTGAACTCATAAGGCTATATTTACACTGCAGATCTTGGTGGTCAATTTAGATTTTTTGACTGTATTCGCTTTTTTTGATGACCAGCTCACAATCATATTTTGAAAAGTGACTCGTATCCGATTGTCTGCATTTACACAGGAATGGCCAGGGTGCAATGGCACAGGGGAAAAAAAAAAAAAAAGAGCAGGCGCTGACTAACAACTGATAATAAAAAAAGCCCTCTTTTCTCCATTCCTGTATTTAATCTGTTCACAGGATTTAATCTTTTTAAAAATTCTTTTTGACAGGTTGTTTTCCTATAGTATGACAGAAAAGTTCTCATTTTGCCATCTTGTTTTAATCTAGGCCTTTTTAAACCAGTAGGCATCTTAATGTAATGTCCATGGTGTGATTTATGCGCATGATGTGTGCAAAAGTTTTATATTAGTTTATATTGGTTACGTGGCGGAGCTTGATCTCTCTCTCTCTCTTTTTTAGTCCTCGTGTATGAGATTTAAGGTTTGGGACTCTGCTGAAGTGTGTTCTGAAATGAAAGCATCAGACTTGATGTCATTCGTTATGGTTTTAATGATGCGCGACTCGCATTGATAGGTGAAAATCTGATCTACCTGCTTACACTGCAGACACATGGGTACGGATCAGATTCATATTGGATAAATTTCACATATGAACATGGCCTGAATCTGATTTGAGTGCATAGGAATCCATGTGATTTTTTTCCTGCTTACACGTACATGGGCCATATCTGATCTGTACCACATGGGAGAAAAAAAAAAAACCGAAATCGAGTCACTTGAACCATGCAGTGTAAACACAGCCTAACAGAACGTTATCGTGTGACTGTTGTTCTAAATGCTAATATTTTACAATATTCAGCAAATAATACAGTAAAGACATTTTTAGCATTACAAATGTAAATAAACATCAATAATAAACTAGAAAACTACTTATTTACAAAAATGGTACATTCATCTTAACTTAAAATATGTTAAAATAACATTAGAATCCTCATAATATTCACAAGATTACTGTTTTACTGTAATTTTCATCAAATAAATGCAGTCTTGGTGAACAAGAAACTGATCGCAAAACATCTAAAATGACAATATGTTTCCGAAAACAAGATATAGTGAAAATCCAAAAGAAAAAAAGTTGCCACCATAATGTGTACATCCACACTTAAAAAGTCAAAGACAGAATGGCATTGATCATCAATAGTTCAACAACCCAAGCCATCAACAATATACCTAGAACCCAAGTAAAACAAACAAGCCACAGTGTAAAAAAACAAAAAACAAAGTCGACTCAAAATTAAGGCAACAAACTTCAGGACATTTTGAATTTACTTTTAACCCAATTACTTCTCTTGACTCAATTTAAGTTGAGTAAACTCAAAAATGTTGTGAAGTTCATAACCTTAAAATCTTAAGTTGAGTCAACTTTGTTTTTATTACAGTGTGGCTTGTTTTTTTTTTTTTTGTTTGTTTTTTAACATGAATACTACAGTGTCTCCAGCTAGTAGATAGCCAACAAAGAGTTAACCGTGGTCTGCTTATCTTTCATTTCACTGTTTATAATGTAACAGGACATAGCTAATAAAGCCTGTGTGCCGCATGCAGACTAAACAGCCAGCACTGGAGTGATGCTGCTGATCTCCCACAGCAACATCCCAGAAGGGCTGTTTTCTGATGCAGAGGAACTAATGAGCCAAAAATCACGATGACAACAAGAGAAACCATTTATGTACTATACCAAAAAAGTCACATCTACACCATAAACATCATTACTGCAGCACAAAACATTACTATCATCTTTTTTACCAGTCCACTAGGAAACGGCTTTAGTTAACTGCTCTTTATTAATCATAAATGCAGTTTCTGATGAACTCAAACAAATTGCAATGTGTTCAATGTTGAGCTTTAGTAAGCCATTATAAGACAAGGATTAACGCAGCTTGGCATACTATAACTTTTCTTGACCATTTTCGGCTTGTAAAAGATCAACTTTAAAACACAGCTGAGGAATAAATAACTTGAGGCTCTTGGAGCAGAATCAGTCTAGGTAAAATACTTTCTCAGGATAACACAACACATCTTGTCACTAGCTGTTACAATCTAGGCTTTGCAGATCGCTGGAAAACATGCATTATCACCTGGACAACAATTCTGCCACTTTATGAACTACAACTCCCATCAGGCACCTCACACACACACCAGTTCTGGATCACCCCTGATTACAAACATACAGACACTGCTGGTAACTTATAATGGGCTGATTAGCTGGCCTATATATTTACCTCTCAAACTCACACACATTGCCGACTTAGGTTTCCTGTAACATTTCTATACGTTTAGTTTTTGATCCCTGTTTTTGTTATGGTTTATGCTGTTTGTCTCCTGTACCACCTTCTCGCCATGACAACGATTTTGGATTACCCTTATGTATGTGTTTGTTCCTGTTTGACCATTGTCTGCCTGACTAAGCTATTGATAATCTGTGTTTGGACCCGTACATCCTTATGTTTCGATCCAAAGATGTGCGTTAAATTTGTGCGCAAAACTGTAAAATCACATAAAAGACATGCAAATAAAGCAACGTCTAAGAGAACAAAATGAGTCAAAGAGAACAAAATCATGACTTCTTGATTAACTGACGACAAATATCAAAAGTAAAAAAGGAATTTACTGCAGTAGGAGAAGCTGCGTTAATCTTTTCTTTATTTAATAAACTACTAGCGCCTCAGAAGACAATGCTGACATGCAATTAAAGCAGTGGTGGTGTTTGAAGGCGTGAGACGCAGAGCACAGATGCTCTTGACAATTCTGGAGGCAATTAATAACATAACACTAATATTAAAATGGTTACAACGTTTTAGAATGACCAATACAACATTTTAGATGTTTTACAATGTGCTCAGCCTGCTGGTCTGTCCATTCACACACATTTTTAACATCACATGATCTCATAACAAAATCGTTCGGTAAAAGTGTTTCCATTGTAGTTCATGTGCATCTTTTCTTATAGTAAAAAAAAAGTTTATCCTACCCAGTTATGCACATACATTTTTATGTGCATTTTTAAAATGTATGGCGTTTACATCAACCATTTTTTATGCGCATATCCAAAATTCACATTAAAAATAGGTGGATGGAAACATGGCTATTAACACTTTTCATAGCTGCGATGACACTTCACTTATTAACATCCTAAATCTACAAATCTTTTCAAATTCTAAATCCTGAATACAATTAAAAGTTAAACAAATGCAGATTTTCATTTATTCAAATATTAACACATAAAATACAGAGATATACCATATACTGCAATTCTCCTCCTAAATCCAGACGGCGCTCTTGCACAGAAACTCCAAACACCCACAAAGAAACACAAGAAATTGCATTACGACCAGAAGATTTCATAGCTTTCTTTGATTCAGCGTGACCAATAAACACACAACAACAAAGGTATCTCACAGACGGATTTATTTTAAACAAATAGATTAAAGTTAATGAGGAGTTTGGAGTAAAAACATGCTATATGTTGGAATTTCACACGCAGAACTAGTTACTACACAAGTCGTAGCAACACAAACAGATGTCGTTATCACAGATTGTCTCAATAGCAATGTTTCCATTCATCTATTTTTATGTGCATTTAGGATATCGACATAAAAAACGGTTAATGGAAACTCCAAGATGTGCATAAATTCTCAAAATGCACATAAAAAAGCATATATGCATAACGGAGTAGATTAAACTTTTTATTCGATAAGAAAATGCGCAAAAACTATGATGGAAACACTTTTACAGAACAAATTCCAGTATGCGCATTTAAAACGTCATGTGATTTTGTTATAAGAGATTATGTGATGATAAAGATGTGTGAGAATGGACAAACCAGCAGGCTGAGCACATCGTAAAACATCTGAAATGTTGTTTTGGTCGTTCTAAAATGACTTAACTATTTTAGTATTAGTGTTGTTATATTATTAATTGCCTCCAGAATGGTCAAGAGCATCTGCGATCCGCGTCTCACGCCTTCAAATGCCACCACGTGTCGTCATTGCGCACCGGCATACTGTCTTCTGAGGTAAAAATCATTTATAAATTAAGGCAAAGATTCGCACAGCTTGTCCTACCACAGCAAATTCTGTTTTACCTCTTGATATTTGGCGCCAGTTAATCAGGAATTTTGTTTTCTTTGACTTTGATGCATTATTCGCACATCTTTTAATGCGATATTCCAGTTTTAAGCATAAATTTAATTCACACCTATGGATGGAAACATAGCTACTGTCTTTATCTTACGATGAAATCATTTATTTTATTTTGATTATTTATTATCAAACATGATTTTGCATAGCTCGTCAGGGAACTACGCCTTTGTGTAGTAAACTCTGCTCCATCTGAAAGCACATACTGGAAGTTTGCTAGAACCAGCTTTACTGACAAAATTCACATGAAAGTTGCGTTCGATTAGTCGGTCAGCCCTCAAGCAGACGCTCTAAAAAGGAATTCATATTTTGCCATCCATACAACATTAATGTATTCATTTCAGTTTTTCTAATTTCATATTAGGGCAGCACGCTGGCTCAGTGGTTAGCACTGTCACCTCACAGTAAGAAGGTTCAAGTCCCGGCTGGGCCAGTTGGCATTTCTGTGTGTTCACAGTACAAAGACATGCGCTATAGGTGAATTGGATGAACTAAATTGGCCATAGTGTATGAGTGTGTAAATGCGAGAGTGTATGGGTGTTTCCCAGTATTGGGTTGCAGCTGGAAGGGCATCCGCTGTGTAAAACATATGCCAGAATAGTTGGCGGTTCATTCCACTGTGGTGATCCCTGATAAATAAGTGACTAAGCTAGAAGAAAATGAATGAATATTTTCATTTTAAACTCAATGTTACCTGCCAAATGCCATTTCGATTTAAATTATTTGTAAAGAGTGTCTTCTGAGTGAAGTCCTAACATTACCATTTGTCAGTACAGAAGTACTTCAATTCAAATCTCGTTAAAGTGTCTTCTATAAAAATAAGAGCATCCTCTGTAGTCTCTGCATTTCACAAGGCAGTTTTGTTTGGCTGAGTCATCAATCCCTGCGGCTGAAACAATGCTCTTCTGTCTGTCTCTCTTTCTCTCTCTCTCTCTCTCTCTGCATCGCTGCTCATATTCACCAACTGACACACTCTTATACGCGCTGCTCCTCCACACTCCCATTTAAAACCCTGATCAGCCCTTCCAAACACACCCTTCTCACTTTACTGACTGCTCCTCTGATAGCCATAATGCATCAGTTCACATATAGCCACTCAAGTCAGGACACATACCATCTTTCTTAAAGAGCCCCTATTATGGGTTTTTGAAAATGACCTTTCATGTAGTGTGTAACAGCTCTTAGTGAAGTGAAATATCCAGCTAAAGCTTAAATCTGAAAGTGGACAGTTTTTAAAACTATTAATTCATCTATAAAAGAGTCGACTCAGTGGTTTAAATGAATCGTCTTGATAACGAGTCTTCAGCCGTTCCGGCTTGACGTCGTTAACGAAACATAATGGTTGCGCGCGCAGACTCAGCAAAATTCAAACCTGCGGCCCCGCCCACTAACACAGCAGCAAGACGCTCATGAAGACGCTGTGTTTACCTGGAAATTATTGGAAGTGTGAGGGGAAAGTAGTCGTTCAGAAATCTGCACGCTTACAATGGGCGATCTATCACTACACAGCTCATGCATTAGTTTCTGCCTCCATCTTGTAATGGACAGACAAGACACTAGGGGTGTGGGCAAAATAAGAACAAATTATTAGGTACACCTATTGCAAATAGAAATGATCTACATGTTTTGTTACTAGTAACCGCGTGTACTGTATCAGGTTAACTCTTTATATTCTCATATCGTGTCTATTGCCACGTTGTAAACGCGACGCGTGCTGCTTTGTTTACAGTTTTAAATGCTTTCGTGAGCTCGTTCCACTGCCGTTTATTGTTGCTAAGGCCACCGTTAGCTGATCCTGCACACGTGCAGCGATCAAGGTTTAGAATAGTTCAGCTTTTGCTGCTGTGTGAGGTGTCTGAATAACACTGTTGAGAACCAGGTACTGTTTACTGTGGTGTTAGTAAGTTTACTATGAAGCTGCGATCGGATCCTATACCAATGTTGGCGACCTGCGGGCTTGATAAACCGCGCTGGGCATTTTACTGTCTCGCACTGAACGCTGTCGACCAATAACAATAGGCTGTCATCGGTCCAATCAGCGCAGATTAGCTTCGCGCTAAGGAGGGGTTTGGGAACAAATGAATCGCTGAACGATTCATATGGGAGTCACTGGGATAATTAGGTAAAAGTATATGCATATTATAAGACCATGAAAGTGTTTTTTGACCTTGCATACATATCAGTATGTTGTTGAAGACCCATAAAACGGAAATATGACTCTTTTCAATGTGTAATAGGGGCTCTTTAAAAGGGACCTATCATAAAAAAAAAATTATAAGGAGTTGTGTGGCAGCAGTCTGGGAATATAACCGGCTTCTAACAGATAAGATGTATTAATTGAATTTTTTATTACTACACTTGATAAAAACAGTGTGCAGAAACACTTTGACTGACATGTCTCCCTTTGTATGTGTCATCTGAGTTGGGGAGGCCCCGTCCAATAGTGATGATCTCTCCTTTATTAATATAAACATTGGTCCTGTGTTGAGGCCCTGTTTACACTAATACACTAATTTGAATCGATTACCTGTTCTCAGGTAACATGGTTTTGGCTGAGCGCAAAGATTAAATAATATATTAATTTAACCACATACACTGATTCTGCACATTTGACTGATTGTATCACATTTGACACATTTGACACTGACTTATTGTACGTTATACCTTTATAATGGCCATTATTGATTATTAAAATTGATATTCATCAAAAAAGACAGGAGCTGCGTCCCAAATGGCACACTATACTCTATGCATTTATGCACTATGTACTTATGCATTTACACACTCAACAGCATAGTATAAGTGAAAGTAGTGTCGTCCCAAATTGAACACTAAGGCTTTTTTTTACTGAGTGGAAATTCAAACCATTTCCCTGATGATGTTTGACGGTCACCAAATTAGTGAAATAAATGACCAAACTACCAAATAATACCTGTCATGAGTATAAACGCATCCACCATCGGGAGGCGCTATAATCACTCTTGTAGGAGAATTTTGCTTTCACAATCCAAAATAAATAAATTTATCCAACATGTGCGGCCAATAGCTCTGCCCCTTCAGCTACGCAGGCAAAGCTGTGGTCAATGAGTGCGTGAAGTGTCCATCATTCCTCACTTCATTTTATCGGTTGAATAGGTGCATCATCCGGGTAATTAAAGTGCACTTATTATTTTTACAGTATTCAGTGTAAACACACTACTTACACTATTTATACTACAAAATGGCTTAGAATAGTGCATAAGTATGCGATTTGGGACGCACCTAGGGTGTGTTTCATTTTTTCCAATGAAAATGAAGGAGGCTGATATGTTATATGCTCCGATTTAATGGTCATAAATATGTAGCTACATGATGCCTCAACATTTTTGGTGTCTGTTAAGTTGTTAATATCAAAATAAAAATAGGCAGTTCCTTATATCATGTTTTAATTTTATTGTTACAGTGAAAAAACGTAGCCAGGGTAAAGTAAATGAGGTAATAAAGTACACTTTATACAGGTTATAAGTACACGTTTTTACCAAGCGGCAACCTATACGGAAGTAACTGAAACTGCAATTTATCAAAATTCCGCTAGTCCTGGCTGCATATGGAGCAAATTTCTATTGAGCCCACTGTTAAAATGGCCAACTTTACAGCAGAAAAAAACATGTTTACAGCCTGGTACAAAGAACGATTTTGGTTCATATAGCTAATATTACCCTTCATGACAACTGTGAGGGGGGTGAATGTTTTTAGAACTCATCCGTTTCCATTATATTAGGTTATATTAAGTTTGCATAATTAAGGGCGTGGCCACTTGAGTGATAGCTAGCTCTCAGTGGTCGCTGTCACTTCACCTTAGCTGATTCCGGCTGATTAGCCACTGATCTCGGCATATACATCATATTGTTGTGTTGTTTTATGTGGCTTGACACAGTCAATTGCCTTTTGGAATTATTTCTAACAATTATCAGATGATATGGCATGCTGTGTACACTTAATTGTGCTCACAAGCCATTTACATGGCCTCCGTTTCCCAGGTGAGGGAAATTATATACTTATACCATCTCTATAAATGTATTTGTTTTATTTAAGATAATTTATCATTTATACTTTTCTTTAGACCTGTAAAGCACTCCAGAATCTGACAGATTGAATAGCTGTAGACTCTAGAACAGTCATTTGAAATGTTATACAGTGTTATGCCTGGATATCATCAATAGCCTTGCATTTACTAACACAGACTATATCTATAAGTATATATCTATATCTAACAGTTTTTTTTAAAGTCTAAACACTTTATTGATATAGTGTACAACCAAGCACATGTGGTCAGAACACAAACGAGTTGCAGGTAATGAACTATTAAGCGTTTTTCCCATTGGAACGACTGTCTGTCTAAGCAGAATGCCAGCATGTGTCTGTAGCTCCACTCAGGCTCCGACTCTTTGTCCTTGTATGGTATGCCCTGGTCGGTGTGACGCACGAACAAAATGGCGACAGTTAGCCACGCCTACTGGTAGCTTCTTTTGGGTTCTTCATAAACCTATGGGTGACCTCACTGATACTTATAAAAAAAAGCACAATCTCATTTGAATTTAAAGCGACAGTCACCAAAACGGCACAATTTGGATCAAAGCTTAAAAGGAGCAGTTTCAAAGAGTTATAAAACATTATTAGTGTGGTATTATGAGCTGAATCCTCACATACATGCTGTAGGAACACCAGAGACTTATTTTACATCTTGTAAAAAGAGGCATAATAGACCCCCTTTAAATTTCTGACAGTTAAGATGAGACAATTAATTCAGTATGCATGCAACATGATTTTACTTTGTACATGATTTGTACTTTTAAAAAAGTTTAGGGTCAAATATTAAAGTCAAATAATGAATCCAAAATTAAGATTGTTTATATACAATAAATAACATGCTTTCATTTCGCATCTGATTAACCATTTGAAAGCACTAGTCAGAATGTTAATAGTTTTATTCAACAAGGATGCAATAAAGATTTCCGTTTTAAATAAATGATGTTCTTTTGAACCAAAGGAGCCCTGAAAAACAAAAAAAAATACATCACATTTTTTTCTACCAAAATATTAAGCTCCAACAAATAGTTGTTTTACATTATAATAGTATTTCCTAAAACACTTTTACTGCAACATATTTCTAAGCGTGCACACACCTTATCTTAAAAATGTCAAGAAAGTTCATCATCTGATATATTAGACATAAAAAAACTAATCTGTTTTGAAGCATGATCATTTCTCAGTATTTGGTTACTATGTTACTTGAAGTTACTTGCTGGCATATAAAGCAGCATTTAAAGAAACTGAAGGTTAAAAACAACTTTGGCGACTGAAATTACAAATTAATCAGCTTTGCATCACATTAAAACCTCAAACTGGCTGTTGGTGTTTGCAAGGGCGTGATCTTGCCTGTAAAAGACACAATGTATAATGGTGACTGACTATTCATTTACTACAACCAGTTGGGTCAGTTGTGACTGAATCAGTCACAACAGGGCTGGGTGATTAATCGTAATCAAATCGCAAACATGCTTAAGCAAAGCTGTGATTGTCATGCTCATATTGTCAGGGAAGCACGGTTGTGTAATCAGTAGTAAATCTCCTCCAAAGGCTAGGGTGCTCTTGCAGAAACTCCAATGACGACCACCACGAAGAAGAAACACAAATCCTGGTTGCTGAATTAACAGAGGATTTAACTGCTTTCATTGAATCAATGCTACTAATAAAGATGGGCGATACGGACTTAAAATTATACCACAACATTTTCTGATATAGCGACAATTTTGATAATAATTTATTTAATGTATTCACTGAGAGACTAAAAAAAGGCCAGTATTTTTACAGAAAAGCATAAAGTTCCATGTTTTTCTGTTTTGCACACTTTAACCCTGCTCCTGGATACCCACTGTCTTGCAGAGTGCAACCATATTTAAACACTGAAGCAGCTGATCAAGCTTTTCAGGTTCAAATAAATTACACAAGCAGATCTATTGAAGCAGGTAATAAACTTTGCAGGACAGTGGGCAGAGTTCAAGACCTCAAGCATACATTGAAAAATTATTTATGTGCAATTCATACTGGACACAGGAGGGAGGCCTTATGCAAATAATCTCCACATATACTTTACTGGAGAAGACGTCAGCTATGATCAGCTCTCATTTCATGAAGATAAAGATGATAGAAATGGATAAATGAATCAAGCATAAAGAGAATACACAAAGACTTGTGGCATTTTCTTGTTTTATTTGTCTTTTTCAAGTTATCCTGGGAATTCTAGAAGCATTAAAGGGGAACCTATGGTGAAAAATCAACTTTTCAAGCTGTTTGGACAGACATGTGTAGGTATAGTGTATATACCGTCATATTGGGTTGGCAAACACCCAGTGTTTTTTTTTTAACAACATAAAAACGGTGGACCAATTGGAGTGGTTTTGAGACCGACCGAAACTTGAGGAGTGTGGTCCCCCCGCCCACCAAATTGATTGACAGCTGCATATTAACATGTCTCTGTAGTAACGCCTATATTCATATCAACAAGACAGGACCTGCGCAAAGCAAACCAAGAATAAAAGGTCTGTTCAGTTTGCTAGGATCATCAATCATTATCAAATGTGATCAAGAGTGAGCTTTACAAGTTTAAAAAGTTTTAAAACAGTGCATGTTTGTAATTAATTACAGCCATTTACTTCAGATTTACTTCATCAACACAGCCGCTGACACAAATATATATATAAATAATGCAAACAATAAATGACAACTACAAAATCATCTCACACAAGCACTTATTTCAAACACCTTAAGTACACATTAAATCAAAACTGACCATATAATGTTGTTAGATCACATTGCCAGTTTTGTGGTGAACAATTCATCTGTGCATGTCACTAAAAACTAAATAGTCACTAAATAGTTTGGAATTCATTCATTCATTCATTTTCTTTTCAGCTCAGTCCCTTTATTAATCTGGGGTCGCCACATCGGCTATACTGCCAACTTATCCAGCATGTTTTACGCAGCGGATGCCCTTCCAGCTGCAACCCATCACTGGGAAATGCCCTTGTAATCTTAAATTTAAACCTGAAAATGTACTTTGTGTTTGTTTTCAGTTCAATTCACAGATTAGGTCTGTCTGATGTATTGGGTGTGGCTAACATACTTAACCACGCCCCCCCCCCCCCAGCGGTCAGTTTTGACAACAAACAGAAATAGTAAGGAGGAGGTGTCTGTTAGGTTGTAATAACTCTCCCCAAACTCTTTTCCTGATCTTTCTGAATAAAATGCTTACGTTATTACATCCAATCAGCTCGCAGCAAAAAATAAAAATAAAAAAGCCCACTGTTTTCTCATTTAATATTCCGTTTCTCTAGGAACTGCGTCACAATATGGAAAAAAAATTAACAGCTTCCGCTCTACGCGGAAAAGAATTTGGAATAAAAATACATTATTATATACTGTATTTCCACATGCTTTGAGATGTAGCAGCGTTTACTACACACAGTCGTATTCACTATAAATATGCTGTCATAACAGAAAGATTATCTTAAGTTCATTATCATTAGCTACATTGCCCAGCCCTTACCTAATCACAACAGTGTTTGTCATCTGGCCAATCAGAACATAGCAGACTATTGAAAAAAAGGGGGGGTTTAAAGAGAGCAGATCCTAAAACAGGCCACTTCAGGACAATGAGAAAAGACACTGAGTATATAATGAGAAGCTAAAAGTGTTTTTGACCTTCAAAAACAAACAAGAAAATGAGAAGGAGAAAACCAAGAGCTTTTTTTTTTTTTACAAATAAAAAAATAATCATAAAATCATTTGTATAAAACAAAGTCTTTATTGATGCCTCACTTTACAGTATTGTCTCACACAGAAATTGCTTTCTGGACAAAAAAAAAAAAAAAAGGACATCACTGATCTCATCACAAATGAGTAACTCGGCTAATCTGAGTCATATGCAATTAAAGATGCCATCGCTTTACTCAGGGGACGAGTAAAAAGAGCAAATGCATCTGTAATTGCACACGCAGTCTTTAGTTGCATATGAGGTTTGCCATCTGAAGTTTCACTGATGCTCAGTTTCAATGTGAAGTCAACATCTGTCTACAGCCAGCATTCTGGATGTGACTATAACCGTTAACACTTATATTGTATTTTTAGCTAAAAATATAAATAATGATAAATAAATAAATATATCAAGTATTCTCAGACCTTCACATTTTGTCCTATTTCCAATTCCATAATTGTGTCAGAATTCAATTATATTTATTATTTAAAATGTAAGATGCATTAAATCTGAGTGTTGAATTCAGTCCAATAATTTGTGATAATAAAATTAAACATTTCTTGTTGAGCGGCATTGTGGCTCAGTGGTTAGCACTGTTGCCTCACAGCAAGAAGGTCACTGGTTCGAGTCCCGGCTGAGCCAGTTGACATTTCTGAATGGAGTTTGCATGTTCTCCCGGTGTTGGCGTGGGTTTCCTCTGGGTGCTCTGTTTTTCCCCACAGTTTAAAGACATGCGCTACAGGTGAATTTAATAAGCTAAATTGACCAGAGTGTATGAGTGCGTGTGTGAATGAGTGTGTTTCCCAGTACTGGGTTGCTGCTGGAAGGGCATCCGCTGCGTAAAACATACACCGGAATAGTTGGCGATTCATTCCACTGTGGCGACACCTGATAAAAGAGGGCCTAAGCCGAAGGAAAATGAATGAATGAATTTCTTGTTGACAAATGGGTATATCTGAGTGTTTGTAAGGATATTGATGAAGTATAAAGATTTCAAATAACAATAAATGAGTATTTTCGGGCTGCACTGGGATCCTCAAATGGAGTCTTTATCAAAGTCTTTATTTGTCAATAAAAGATTCAAGATCTGAATGTGTGTCCAGATTATTGGGTACAGAAACTATCGTGACTAAATGACATTTCAGTAATTATCCTGCACTGTAAACAATCTGTAAATTTACAGGTTTTGTATTTCACAATTTATTTTTTTTTCCTCATTTATGCTTTTGAATTGCATTATGGGCGCTTGATCTTTTCTCTAAAAGCTTTCAATGTTAAAAGGTTGACATTTATTGACATTATTAATAGTTTAAAGTGCTATATTGTCTCTGTTTATGTTTTATAATACAATACAAAAACTTGATTATAAGCTGCCAATACATTTCTGTTATTTTACAAACTTAGTTCTCTACATAGGGGCAGCACGGTGGCGCAGTGGAAAGCGCAATCACCTCACAGCAAGAAGATCGCTGGTTCGAGCCCCGGCTGGGTCAGTTGGCGTTTCTGTGTGGAGTTTGTTCTCCCCGTGTTAGCGTGGGTTTCCTACGGGTGCTTCGGTTTCCCCCACAAGTCCAAAAAAATGTGGTATTGGGGAATTGGGTAAGCTAAAATTGTCTCTAGTGTATGTGTGTGAATGAGTGTGTAAGGATGTTTCCCAGTGATGGGTTGCTGCTGAAAGGGCAGCCGCTGCATAAAACATATGCTGAATAAGTTGGCGGCGGTTTATTCCTCTGTGCTGACCCCAGATTCATAAAGAGACTAAGCCGAAAATAAAATGAATGAATGAGTTCTCTATATATTATTTCTTAAACATTATCTTGTCTCAAACTACTAAAATCATGCCAAGAATAGTCACTCTGTTAAAACTCCTGAGTTGAATTTTCAACATCAAATGTGGACAGAGCAGTGATAAAAACTTGTTTGCAGTGTGCTTAAACAATGCATGATAGTCATTATTTTTTACTCCGAACTAATGTAATCTATAAAGCTGGATCACACTTGAAATGTTCAGATACAAAAGTCACTAAATGCCACTTCCACCAAAAATAAGCTAATGACACTGATTGGTGAATGCTTTAGGCACGTACTACATGTTCAACAAATTTTGCTTCAAATTTTCTAAAATCGCAGCGTCAGCGCATTCTGAAATAACAGTTTGTTTGCAAAAGCCTCTAAACGCCACATGCCTTTGACAGCAAAAGCCGCTATATGCCAAGAACCAATCAGAAGACGCGAATCGAATTATATATTTTCAATGTAGCAGCGCGCTGATACGCCGGCTTTTATGAGGAAACTGTTTTATTCCACTTTTGATTTCGATTTTAAAAGATGGAGTTTGAGGAATTGGATGAGACTGTCCGACTGTCAGTGGATGGCAAATGAAAATGTCGCTTAACCTCAAACCTCTGTGCATTAAGGAAAAGAAAACACACTGTACAGTCGTAAGTGCAAGTTGCAATTAATAACGTTTTTGGGCAGTGACGCTACTTTGAATGAGTCCGATTTACTACATTAAAAGGTAACTCCATTTCACGAAAGACGAAGTTAAGATGCCTTTCTTTTATCCCGCATGGATGCTATGAAGTTAACAAGACGAAAAAGAGACAAAGACTGTGAGTATGGTGAGAATGAATGAATGACATCTTCTAAAAGTGTCTGAAAGACATCCCCTTTTTGCCCAGTAGACCTTGTGTTTTATTTGCTAATGTAAGCTTATTTTGAAAAGATAATGTATAATTATTTATATTACTTCACATTACCTATACGCCTGATAAGCTTTTTATATTAAGCTTTTTATGTTAAAAGGACACTGCGATGTTTCACAATGTTTTTACACTACATTATTTGAATCTAACAAGCTTAGTTTACAATGTTTACATTGCTCTACTTACATTAAATCTAAATCCCAAATATCAGAAATGAAAACAGATTGTTAAGATTTAAATGTCAGTTTTAATGTTATTGATTAATGCACTTTCCAGATTTCATTCATTCATTTTCCTTCTGCTTTGCCCTGGTTTATCACAGGTTACCACAGCGGAATGAACCGCCACTTACTTGACAGATTTATATATTTTAAGTTTTAGGTGTTTTATGTTTAGTAAAATAATTTGTAATTGCATCTTTAGTGATTTTTCAACTAATTACAATGTCTCAGTAGGTGGATTTAGAGGTTTTTTGCAAAAAAAAAAAAAAAGCACAAGTGTATTTAGTTGGTTTTGGACGCAAAAGAAAATCTACCCTGTTAAAAATCAAAGAATTGTCTAAAGTGACATTTTTGAAAAAAAGGTATTTTATTTACTAGCTAATAACCTTTTCATTACTTATAAAATAAAACTTCTGAACCTAATCAGAAGAGTCTGATAGAAAATGCTTGTTAAAAAAAAAGGTCTGATGGATTTAGAGGGTTTTGCATCTGAACTCTTCACTAATTTATTTATTTTTTGCTGTTTGAAAACCTCATTTTTGTCACCATTGGACCACATTATGCATTTATTTATGTATATTCTGACATGGGTTTTTAATTCAATTTTGAGACATTATCCAGATCTAAAAACTATAGAACTACAGCACCACTGATGCGATTCAAGACCAACAACGAGATGATCCCGAGGATTTCATAATCATGGACCAGGCCGTATCCTGAGCAGCTGTTGTGGTGGTCATGGAAGAGTGGAGAGCATGAGACTGATTCCTGTGAAGCTCCAGGGACAGACGAGTCTTCGCTGAGGTCCAGCTTTCTCCAGCGCCTAGACTGCAGCTCTGCACAAGACGTTTGGCCATAGGAGAAATGGTCGTGCCCAACTGAGCCTGGTTTCTCTCAAGGTTTTTTTAAATTCTTCACTTTCGCCAATTGGTGAAGTTTTTTCCTCGCCGCTGTCGCCACTGGCTTGCATGGTTCAGGATCTGTAGAGCTGCGCATCGATGGAATTGCTCTTCAGTGTTTGGACTCTCAGTAGTAATTAACCACACTACACTGAGCTAAACTGAACTGAACTTAAACTCTGAAAACTGAACTGACACTGTTTCAATTTACTATAAACTTCTATGTGAAGCTGCTTTGACACAATCTACATTGTATAAGCGCTACAGAAATAAAAGGTAAATAGAATCGAATTGAAATCTGGAAAAAAATCTATAAAATAGAATTGATCACCCAAAAACGAGAATTTACTCACTATTTACTCTCCCTTAAGTGTTTCCAAACCCATTTTATTCATCTGTTGAACACAAAATAAGATATTCTGAAGAAAGCTGAAAACCAGTAACCACTGACTTCCAAAAAAGAACAAAACAAGTACTCTGGAAGTCAGTTTCCAGCTTTCTTCAAAATATCTTCTTTTCTGTCTGTTCAACAAGTTAAACGAGTGGAGAATGAGTAAATGACAGCTTTTTCAGTGAACTGTCCCTTTAAGAGCCCGTCTCCCACCCAAGCACAAACACATGGAGATGCTGGGTCAGCACTTCTAATCGACAAATGACATGACAGGAAGTGAAAGATAGGAAGACAGAAGCATTTGTGACACTGTAGTCCGAAGCATGAATGCATGCATGCTCAGAGAAACACACTGACTGTGATCCTATTAGAATACGGAGAGGCTTATGACATGACAATGCCACCAGAGAGCTCGCCAAATCAATTTACAACACTGATCACTGACCAAAACAACCACATGAAGCCTCACGGTCTTTGTTCCTCTATCTGAATGCTTTTTAATTGCATTTATGTGAGACCAAAACAGAAGACATAACCCATAAGCAAACCATTGGCTAAACTCATTGTAAACATTAACAAAACATGAGAAAGTATGCCTTAACAAATCAGCCATTCCTTCCAGAGCTAGGCCTGTCACAATAATCAATATATGGACTTATCACACAACACATGGACATGCCCTAAATCATTTTTGGTGATACAATATACAGGGTGATTCAAAAAGAATACCACAACTTTCGGGTTGATGTCATTTGAGTGTTTGGAGGGGGTCATGGTGAACATCTACTGAAAAAAAACTGTTAAGTGCTCTTCACACAATGACCGTTTTCAAGGTATACCGCAGTTTGGAAAAGTCAAGGTTTTAAAACCGCCAAATTTTTCTGTAATACCGTTCCTAAGGTATGTGTACGATTTTTTCTTTACATTTTTTGTTTTGTTTTTTAGGACAACAGTATCTCCAGCTGAAAAAAATATCCAAAGATGCCGTTTTAAATTGTAAAGAAATCTGTGTTTTTGAAACAAATGAAGACAGCA
>CAIGQZ010000427.1:27184386-27196550 GCA_903798205.1 Danio tinwini
AAAACATATCGTTTTCAAAGGGGAAAAAGGTTTTTGTTCTTTACCCAGACATCTAAAAACAATACATTTTAGAGCAGTAATCACAAAACTGTGATACCGTGAAACCGTGATATTTTTATCCAAGGTTATTATACCGTCAGAAACATATACCGGCCCATGCCTACTTCACATTTATTAATTATTTAAAGTTCCAACATGTTTCTTTGAATAAATACAGATTTTCAAAGTTGTGGTATTCTTTTTGAGTCACCCTGTATATTGCTCATACATAAAAAAACAATTATAGCAACATTTTAGCTGACTGTGCAACTTCTCTATCTCTATTAAAGGTGTCAGTGTCAGTATGGTTAAAAAAATGCTATAGTGTTTACTATAAATGACTGAAAATAGATCTAGAAGCAGTTATCGCAGCCTCTGTTACACTTTTTTTGTTAACATTTATTATCATTTATTTAGGATATGCATTTTTTACATTCTGACTATAATCAAATGAAATATTCTTAAAAATAAACTATGATGTGTGAGCAACATGAGTAAAATTAATAATAACTTTATTTATAATAAATATAAATATTTTTAATAATCCCAATTCTGGTTTTGTCCATATTTGACCCAATATTGAGTTAAAACAACAAACAGTTTTTAGAATGTACATGTTTAATGATCCTTTTTTATAACTAGATGTAACCTTGCAACTTTTTCTTAGTTTGCAAAAACCCACCACTGTTTGGAAGAGTGTACTTGCATTGTAATGAAATTATATTGTCATTCTGGCATTATATAATAAATGGCATAAAATGGTCTTACAATAATATTGATTAGTGCAATGTATTTTGGTGCAATATGTCATACAACAACAAAAAATAGATATTGTGACAGGGCGGCACGAGGGCGGCACAGAGAGACAATGCAAAAAATAAAAAATCTATTTTAAAAATAAAATAAAAATCATCTGTGCCCCAGTAAATTTTGAGATACGATTTACTAGTTTGTTATTATCTTTGTTCAACCAAAACAATGCTGGTAAAAGCAAACTGACGCATGGATGCAGAAAACCATTCTGCTTCTGCACCCGATTTCCAGTTGTTTACATGCACACCGATAAAATCCGCACAGCTCATGTGCTGTGAAACCGGAGTAACAGTCTTTATGTTACTTTTATAGTGCAAGGTGTCGACGACACGCAACGAGATTTGCAAGTTGACAAAACTGAATTTTATTATTATGTTTTCATTTTATTATGATGATGATCTTATTTTGACTAAGCATGGCTATGAAGCAGCAAGGAGGAATAATGAGTCAGGGAGGCAAGACTTCATAAAATTCTTGGCCTTAAGTCGAATCTAAGATGAACAGATATTTTTATAAAACACATACATATATTTTTTTAATATTTTATAGAATTGTAATAAGAAATATTTTGCATAAATATAAATTAAGTTTTCTTAGCATATCACTCCAGTTTTGTCTTTACACTGTTTTCCAGTTGCATTTAGGACTGTTTCCTGTCATTTACTTAGAATAATAACTGTATAATAATAATAATAATAATAATCATTTTATTTATAATAAATATGAATATTTTTAATAATCCCAATTCTGGTTGTCCATATTTTACCCAAAATTGAGTTAAAACAACAAACTTTTTATTTTAAAGAATGTACATGTTTAATGGTACTTTTTATAACTAGATGTAACCTTGCAACTATTTCTAAGTTTATAAGAACCATTTATAATAACCACCACTGTTTGGAAGAGTGTACTAGCATTGTGATGATATTATACAGTATTGTCATTCTGGCATTATATAACGAATGGCATAAAATGCTCTTACAATAACATTGTTTAGCGCAATGTCTTTTGGTGCAATATCATACAACAAAAAAAATAGATATTGTGACAAAGCTATCTAGGGCTGCACAATACTGTATATCATTTCATATTCGCAATAGTCACATCGCAAGATATGCAATATTGAGTCTAGATTACAGTTGACTAGGAGCTACAGAATTGTATATAATTGCTTTATTTATATGATTTATGCAAATAAATAAATAAGTAAAAGAAAGAAAGTTGTTCTACCTTAGAAATTTGGACTTGTTTCAAGTACAAATATCTACATTTCAAAGTGAAAAGATTTTTTTTTGTAATTACACCACTGGTAGATAATGTTACTTGTTTTAAACCAAAACAATATTTTAACTTGACCGAGGGATTTTTGGAAATTTGGACTAGAAATGAGACAAAGAAAAGTAAGAAAAGTATAATAGCAGAAAACAGTCAAATAGTGCCATTCAAACTATCTTGTGAAATTGTATTTATATCACAATATATACATTGCAGGAAAACTATATATTGCAATATCAGTTTTGTCCAATATTGTGCAGCCCTAGTGGAAACACACTGCATTAGGGCTGGGCGATTCGGACCTCAAATCAAAATCTCGATTACTTGAACATTTTTACTCGATTAGGATTAATAAACGACTATTTTATTTATTTATTTTAGTTTTTTGCTATCATTAGTTACCCGACAAGTTTTGTACAGTAAATCTGCTCACATATTACAAGTGAGGTTTTTGACTTAAGGGTGCATTACTTTTAAAATACATTTAAAAATAAGTGAAGGAAACACACACTATCTATGATTATTTACTGAGCATCAGCATTGAACAATGGAAATTAAAACACACATTGCTTATAACCAACAGTCAGAGATTTTTTTCATAAAAAGGTGAAAATAAATAGCTTGTACTTTTGGAAACAAAATAAATTATTTTCAATGTTTTTCATATTAAAGGTATTAAATAAGCAGTCTCTTTTCTAACTTAAATAACTCCTGTATATACTGTAGATAATATTTTAAACTGCATTTCTTGCATCTTCTGTAAACAAATATTTGAATGTAAATAATAATTTTAATGTAATGGAAAATATGCAGTCTCAAAGCAACTCTGGCACAGCTTCCTATTATCATCAATGTAGTGCAAAGTAAAGCCAGGTGATCGACGTGACCCACGGCGCAAGCCTCGCACATAGCCATGCATTTATACTTCTGTGCGCTGTTTCTGTATCTCTGCAATACACTTTCTGAAACGCTTGCTGGCAGTAGGTGTTTATGTTTATTCTCTGTGTCGAGTTTCTTCGCTGGTGTTTTGTTTTTTCTGAACACTTTCTTGATGTACAAGTGGCTCAAATTCGCTCATTTTGAGGCGGGAACTGGCGGAAGTGCAACAACTTTAATCATAAGGTAAACACAAACCAATAGTCTCCATCCGGAGCTCCTTCACGGGACTCCACACTTGTAAACACTTGCTGCATCAGGCGCGCAGCTCTCACCTCCACCCACACTCGTCAGCGCTACCAAGCAGACTAATCACAGAGCTTGCGATGCGCGTACGCATTACATTTTTTGAGAGGTGCGCATCAACGTCGCCAATGGCCACAGCAACGGGCTGTGTCCACGGGTTGGCTGCGCCGTAGCATATACATGCGCTTGACGCAGAAGTATAAATCATCCTTAAGGCTCAAGAATAGGCCCACCATCCAACTTGACCAGAGATCATGTGTCTGCAAAGTGGCCGCAGAAGTATAAAAAAAACAGAGCAGGGTCACATGACGTGTAGGAAAAGTAATTGGAATTTTTTTTTTTTAAATAATTAAATAAATAAATAAAATAAAAATCGACATGGAAAAATTAGATCGATTGTAGGTTCGATTTTGATTACTTTTCAATTCAAGAGTTCACTCTTAGATAATGCTCGACTAGATAGCAGGTTTGGCATGCTGTCTCTGAAGAGAACCCTGAGCTCGGAGATAGATGAGCCCAAGGTTCCCACCTGGTCAATGAGCATTAGGAGGTATATGAGATCAGGAATTTCTCGAGAGCCCCCAGTTCTATACTTTGGCTAATATGGTGGTTCTGATTGATTCAGTATGTATGCGTTAAGTGCTTATGACTGTTATTATAATTCGCTTATGTACATGTTTTTAGACTGTGGGAGGAAATGGAGTACCCGGGGAAAACACACATGAACACGGGGAGAACATGCAAACTCCATGCAGAGAGTGCTGACTGGCTCAATTAGAACTTGAACCTTTGGCCCTCCCAGCAGCGCCAGCCACTGAACCGCCGTGTCGCCCGATCATAGAATGAGGAGGAGGGAGAAGGGAAGGATAGAGAGGGGTTTCCAAAAACGAAGATAGGGAATGAAGTTAGGGCAGGATATTTATAGTAGTTTTAGAATGATCTAATAGGCTAGCTATAAGGATCAGCTGTAGTCGATCATATAACGTGCTCCTCTCGAAATTAGTTTGTGAAACTTCACTTAATCGCCCAGCTCTATGCTGATTTTTTTTACAGTGTAAATCAAACATCACATTATTTAGCATGTTTTGGCTTATCACATTTTTCTTCAATAATTGCGCAGTCCTATTTGCCACCATTAACAAAAAATTCTGGAAGCCAAATCCAAATGGTTGGGCGGCAGTGGCAAAACGCCATCTTTGAGTAGCAGTAGGTTTAAGACAAGTGGATGAGGAAAGGAATACAATGCTTTTGGGTTTGTAAAATGAATGGGAAGTAAGAAAGACTTCTGCATCAACCAGAGGAAGTGCTTCAAAACAGACAGACACGTGAGCTGAACAAACACAATGCATTGCAAAACCGTCACACAACACAGAGGTGAACTGCTTATTAGCAAATACAGAGCAACTGTCAAGCTTGGAAGTGAGAGAACAGGTTTTACCAGTAAATCAGTGACAATGACCAAAAACCACCAATATAGTAGTCTAGTCCACATGATTTGTAAGCTAAATGATTTGTTCACATGTGGAAACAACATGGACTACCACAATGCAATGCACTTGACGAATAGACCCTCAGTTTAAACAGTGATTTGATACTCTGTAAAAAACGCAGGGTTCCACACAATTCCTTAATGTTGTTTCAACACAAATCAATTAAATTAACTTAACAACGGATGGCAGGGTGGCTCAGGAGGCGTTTCTGTGTGAAGTTTGCATGTTCTCCTGGTGTTGGCGTGGGTTTCCTCTGGGTGCTCCGATTTCCCCCACAGTCCAAACACATGCGCTATAGGTGAATTGAATAAACTAAAATTGAGTGTAGTGTATGAGTGCGTGTATGAATGCGGGGGTGTATGGGTGTTTCCCAGTACAGGGTTGCGGCTGGAAGGGCATCTGCTGCTTAAAACATATGCTGGAATAGTTGGTGGTACATTCCGCTGTGGTGACGCCTGATAAATAAGGGACTAAGCTGAAGGAAAATGAATGAATAAATAAACACAAAACAATTAAGTTATCCCACAAAACCCCTCAAGAATAGTGTTGATTCAGTTCAATAAGTAGTTTGAACAAGCAGCAAAAATATTTTTTGAGTGTATAGACTATGGGTGTAAATCAGATGTCTCGTCACAATACGATACGATATCGATACTTTTGGTCAGCAATACGATACTTGTTAATATTTGATTAAAATTGATTCAATTCAATTTAATGGGATATCAATCTATATATCGATATAAAGATTAGATTAGATTCAACTTTATTGTCATCACACATGTACAAGTACAAGGAAACGATAAGATATCATGTACACTGAAAAGTATTCATTGGATTTACTCCATTTTTTTAAGGTAAGTGGTTGAAACTATTAATATGTGCTGAATTTAAACAATCCAATTAAATTTAGTAATGGTCAACTTAATTTGTTTGTTTAAATTCAGCTCATATAAATAGTTTGAAACAAGTTACCTTAAAACAATTCAGTGTGCCTAATTTACAGAACTTATATATTTACTAATAATCTCTATACAGCATATTGATAACTCGTTGTTTGAATTATTAAATTAATATTAGATTTATTTTAATTTATCTTAATTTCCATAGTGCAGGGGTGTCAAACTCAATTCCTGGAGGGCTGCAGCCCTGCACAGTTTAGTTCCAACCCTAATTAAACACACCTGATCAAACTAATTGAGTGCTTTAGGCTTGTTTGATACCTACAGATAGGTGTGTTAAAGCCGGGCTGGAACTAAACTCTGCAGGGCTGCGGCCCTCCAGGAATTGAGTTTGACACCCCTGCCATAGTGCTTTTACAATGTAGACTGTGCCAAAACAGCTTAACATAGATGAATGTTATATTAATATGATTTTTGTAACATTTCACATTAAGGATTTGTTTGCCCCGGAAGTGACAGTGGAAACACAACTAGCCCTGGCACTCTCGCTTTAGGCACGATAGTGGAATCGAAGAACCGGTGAAGAAAAGCTGAATTAGCACATTTCTCTAAGAAACTATGGTGCTAAAATGCTTCACAAATAACGTTAAAGCCATTTTACAAGTACATTTCTTTACATTCTACATCAGCGGTGTCAACGTTTAAAGAACATTTACTCTATTGAATAAACTAAACTGGCCGTAGTGTAGGAGTTTGTGTGTATGAGAGTGTGTGAATGAGTAAGGGTGTTTCCCAATACTGGGTTGCAGCTGGAAGGGCATCCGTTGCGAAAAACATATGCTGGAATAGTTGGCGGTTCATTCCGCTGTGGCGACCTCTGAAACAGAGACTAAGCTGAAGGAAATTGAATGAATTTCTATTTTAATTTTTCAAATCTACGATCATACCACTCAAAGCTATCTCTTTTAGTCTACATTTTTATTAGCTAGAATCAGCCACAGCATACTACTGAAATTGCCAGGAATATACCTATTAGTACCAGACTTGAAGATTACCTCAGAGACCTCAGACAATCAGTTAGACTATACAAAACTGTAATTATGACATTTAAGTTGTCTTGGCTACATTTAAATTCATGGTTAATACAGACACATGTACATACTTCACAATTTGTGCAATAAAACCATTGAAGTTCAGGCCTGTTGACAGTAAACTTGTGCAAGCGGTGATAAGATAACAGGTTTCGCCCCTTTATTAGCGTCATGGTTCTTGTGATGACAGCACACATGTGACTTGTCAATCAGCGTTGGAGTGTTAAATACTAGCTCAGTATTTAGGTCAGGCTTTAAAGTCTGTGTGAAATCCAAATTGATCATGTTTATTTCGCTAGCGCACATGGTTATTCTTCAGGTGAACAATTAATGCATGCAAGTAATCAACTAAAAATAACGTGTTGGTAATCCTCAATCAAGAGCATTTGCTTCTATGTTCGGACTGGCAGTCTTTCACTGTTGATGTCAGTTTGATGCTTCAGCTGCAATATTCTTAACCACACCACTTTTACTGTTAATTTCCTTATGTGTCCTAATTCACATACTATCTGTCCTAAATAGTATTCAAAAATAGAATTAGTATGTCCCAAACCATAGTATATTAAAAAGAGTATGCCAAAAGTTCCCGGATGGTCTACTATTTCCATTAGAAATTCGAAGCGTGGATCCGTTTAAGCCCTCGCAATAGCTGTAAGAGAGAGTACAATCCAGTCATATTTCCATCTGTTTCAAGCTACGAATATTTGGATCACATATCAACAGAACAAAACAGACATATGATCACAAACTGAGCATATGCGATCAATTAATATACTTCACCCGCGGCTGTTTTTCAGTCATTTATATCCCTCATGTCCATGCTACAATTCAACAATGATTTCATCTGTCTTTTAGAGATTTAGTCATTGGTCATGTCGTTATAGCGGGTGAGTGTCTGCTTTTATATTTGTATCGGATTATTATATGCTAGTGGGGAAAATCTTGTTTGTTCACTTCGGCTATAAATAATTTGATTTGCATTTCAATTTATTTCTTCTTTCCACTTAGAATTGCAAATTAGAATAGAAACGTATAAAGCACACAAACATATCGACAGTTATAGGATATATATATATATATATATATATATATATATATTATAGGCGGCTATAATATTTGGCACAAATGCATCCATTTTCCCTTTCTGGCCTTTTCTATGAATAAATTACTTAGAAACACTGTCCATGCATGTTTCAGGTTTTTTGGTTAAAAAAAAGAGAGAAATCACGATTTAATTAGTTATTATTAAAAGTCACCAATCCTACTGTGCATGAACTAAGCTGTTGAATGGTCAGCGTACGAGGCAGCTAGGCTAACCTAGCTTAAATTTTAAATAAATAATTTTTTAATAGGTTGTGTATTATGTCATGAATATACCCCTGTCATGCACACTGCAGTCCTTTTTTGTCTGGTTTTCTCAGACATCTCATTTGTTTGCCAAAAAATAATTATATCCCTGGGAATGTCTGACACCAGCACATACATATTGTAATACACATGCCAGGCACGAATGCTTGACACAAGTAGCTACAGTAACTAAGGAGGGCGGGGCTTAGCGAAGGGTCAGGTATCCAAAGACCTGAGGAGATTTCTTTTGTATGATAGACTGGCCAATGGCAGATTGAATCTGCTGCTGAATCTCCAATATGGTATAATTAAATATGTAAGAAATGGGTATGATGTGTCAAAATGATTGACAGGAGACATAACTAAGCAACATAACGGTGCATTAATGAGGAAGTAGTATGTCTCAAAGCTTGCATACCCTTCTCTTACACACAAAACGAATGTACTTTTCCTTCACAAAAAAAGTACATACTTTAAGGGCGTAGTATAAGCATGCGAATTGGGACGTAGCATATAAGAAAAGAATGCACAAGAAGAAAACTCCGCCCTCTACTCAATATTCAGATTCAGTTTGAAGTACATCAACATACTGAAATAAAAGTCTCAGGAACTTCTGTTTCACACAGAATTTAAGAGAGTTACAAAATTAATAATGTCTGCTTGCACCCACTTTCCCAGAAGACTTCTAGTAAAACTGTATTACAAAAAAATCTAAAGAAAGTACAGTGGTTAGTGTGTTAATTATAATAATGATAGCTGGTTTTCCATCACACTGTAACTGTGTCGCATTCGAAGTGCGCTGCAACATCGCGTCTCATTTCAAAAAAATTGGAAGGCTCCTTCGTTTCTCAGGTAATGAAGGACACAACCAGTGGATCTTTTGCGGCCTCGAACGTCCCGAAATTTATAGTGCACTGATAACAGCATGATATTTTTAAAAGAAAACTCAGGTTTAAATGTGTGAATTAGGTTTGTTTGACTTGGATATCTAAACACACTTTAAAAAACAGGGTATGACATGTCTTACTAAAGAGTGATTTTATAGACAGTTTATGTGTACATGTATGGATCAAAGGTAATGTATTTTCAGCTTTTATAAACCTTGCCTTCAGATCGCTTAAAATAAGTTTTAAAATCACTTTGATAATACGTCATTACAAATTTTATTACTGCTTATTAAGAGCAGCTGTTAAAGTTGACTGGTGACGAGATACGTTCTGTGTAGGCGAGATCGTCTCATTTCAAAACGCTCTGTTCAGCCTGTGTGAACTTTGAAGGACTCACCTTTGAAGTCAGCCTCTGAAATGAGACAGCTTGTATTATTGCACAATTGGACGTATCGCATAAGAAAGGAGTGATGAAATCGCCGAATTCAGAATAAAATCCTGTCATTTGAAAAAACATTTTACTCTCGCTTAAGGTGGTTTTAGACAATCGTTTTGTGAAAAATTGTTAATGTGAATAATAGCATACAGAAATGCATTTGCCTAATAAACTCTGACATCGCAAACTTTACATCCATTTGACCAGTCATCTGTCTTCATAGATATTTACATTAGATGTCGCCTGCTCTGTTGTTGTCTTTTGGAAGGAATGCGTCAATAGAGCCGCCATTTTAGTACAGGGTAGCGCTCCTTTGAAATGAATGTAAACCAAGCTGCAGTGAAGGACTGTAGCCATCCAGAGCCAGAGATATACACATATCTGTGATCGGGAGTTTTCCTGGTGGTAATTTTAATACGAAAGTTATAATTTTACATCACTTTTCTAAATTGATGGATCAGTGACCGCACGGGCATTGCTGACAAAGAGTGTGCGTTTGTGTGCATGTAAATGTATTATCCTCCCTCCTGTTAGATTTGATCTAATCAGTGTCCTGAAACACACCTCCTCTCCTGCTTTCACTTCTCATTCTGACGGAGGGAGCTCGATTCGTTTGTGAATGAATCTTCGTTATGAACAACTCGTTCACTTAGATGACAATAATACAAGTTACTGGCACCGCAGCGTCTCATTGTCATATTTCTTTTGCATTGTTTGCTGATTTTATTCAACAAAACTAGCATAAGCCCAGTATTTAATGCAAGTTGGTGCTTCTTTGCCTTATGGTAAATGCAGTAAGTGTCTTGAAAAGGTACCACCACAGTGACAGTTCCTGTACTTTTATTTCTGAGAGTGTACACTAGTAGTAACACAACAAATGTGCATTAAAAAACCAAACCAGGTCAGTGGAGATTTTACTCAAAAAAGGTTTTTCAGCTGGTTGTTCAAGCTACTTCTTTAAAAAGAGCTGAATCAACACAATTCTTGAATTTTTATGGGGAAAACTTAATTGTTTTATGTTCAATCCACTTAAAGTTAATTTAATCTATTTGTGTTGGGACGACATGTAAGAATTGTGAAACCCAGCAGTACCCAAGTTAACTTAATCATTTTTAAGTGGATTGAAAACAAAACAATTAAGTTGTCCCAAAAAAAATTAAGAATTGTGTTGTTTCAAGCCATTTTTTAAATAAGTAGTTTGAACAAGCAGCAAATGTAATTGTTTGCTTGTATGTGGCCATCGCGAGCTTCAGAAAAGCAACATCCCAATAACTGTGTGCAGGAGAAAGTGAGAGAATACAAAAGAAGAAAGAGTGCTAACAGCTGACCCTGACAGTCAGTGGAGGAGAGAAAGGCCCACAGGGACCGAGGATGTGTGTTTTCCTGATAGGAGCCAATTTAATTAAGAATGGAGAAGAGTAAGGCCCAATCCCAATTCTATTTTTGTACCCCTTCCCCTTAGCACAGGGGTGGGCAAACTCTGTCCTGGAGGGCCGATGACCTGGACAGTTTAGCTCCAACTCTAATCAAACACACCTGCTTATAGATTTCTAGTGATCTTGAAGACACTGATTAGCATGTTCAGGTGTGTTTGATTAGTGTTGAAGCAAAACAGTCCAGGACACCGGCCCTCCGGGACCGATTTTGCCCATCCCTGCCTTAGCCCTTGAAACAGTGTGAAGGGGAAGGGCTTCAAAATTTACCCCTAAGAAATGGGACACCAGTACAACACCTGCACACGTCATCAGATGTCATCGTGTTCTCTTGCTTCATATGAGATTGACGATGGCGACTGCTGTAGTTATTCCAGTTGCGTTATTTTTTGGTATTTATCTTCAGGATATCACTGAAGGCATCGATTTCATGTTATCATAACGATATAATGTGGCAATACGCTCGTAACTGTACTGTGCATTTACACCCTGCCCATATTAATCTAAACACACAAAACAGCATTAACATTATAGCAGAAACTGTAAAAAGCTCATTCTCAGCCACTAGACCTTTTTGACAGGGTATTCCAGTGTCATCGAGTGACAGAATGTTGTGGGACTGCTATACAGGAGTTAATATTATGGATTATAATTAGTTATAAAAAACATATGTTTGTTTGTTGTAAAAATTCATAATAATGACAAAAAAAAATACTAATTTGTGCATCTCCTGACTTCTGTGTGCAGCCATGCCGCCATTGTAGCTGGTGTATTCTGGAGAATTTTCGTACCCCTTGGTTTCGCGTGTGGTCCTGAAAAATCTTTAGAGGACTATCTAGCCCTTCCCCTTAGCCCTACGCCTTCAAGCGACAGAGAATTGGGACAAGGGCTAAGGGGTAGTATTGTGATCGGACCTAATTTGCCTTTCACAAAGCCTCAACATCTACAGCATTCCTCACTACACCTGAAATATGGGCTGTTGACAATGTTGCATTTGCCATGCCTAGGGCTGCACAATATATCGTTTTAGCATCAATATCACAATGTGTGCACTCACAAAAGTCTCATTGCTGGACCTGCAATGTTGGATTGGGATTACAGTTGACCAGGTATGGAGCCAGATCAGTCTCAAAAATAATACATTTAGGAAATACATTTTAAACATGAACAGCAAAATTAACATTTACAAAATACTATTTGAATTAGATTTGAGTATTTTTGAATTGTCTTTTGATTTTAAGAATTGGATTTGTGTCTTTTTTACTCGTCTTA
>CAIGQZ010000427.1:27196560-27215748 GCA_903798205.1 Danio tinwini
AAAAAACATTTTATTAATTTACATATAGTATGAAGACTATACTGTGCTGTTTTACATTTGATTATTCAGTGCCTGAATTTTTAACAAATAGCTATTTAAGCCAAGTGGTGAAATTGTATTCATATTGCCATTTATATATCAAAGAAAAACAAAACATCGCAACGTCAAATCTCAAAAACTGTCCTAGCATAGTTCAATAAATAACAACTCTCATGAATTAAAAATAAAATCAATAATAAATACCTCAGGCCTAATTTAATAGTGGTTATTTTAGTAAATAGCGATCTATTTTTATTCATACATTTCTAAAAATACAAGTACTTGATACATTTTGTCACTGAAAACCCATTTCCTCTGGTGTGACAGTATGTGCTCATTTTATATCAGGGAATTCCACTGAAAACGTTAATTAGTTGAAGGACACTAATCAAACTCATCTGACTGAAACTGATTGCATGTTATTTGAATATTATTAAGAGATATTAAACTGTTTTTCTAATTTTTTGTGTCACACCATACAACTTATTTAACTCTTTAACTGCCCTACTAAGAAAAAAAATGTGGATTGCATTTCTTAACTCCTAATGTCACTAGTTAACACATTCAATGCATTTTTTTCCAACACATCCCATAATTTTTTAAATATCAACCTCTACCAAATCATTGATATGTTGGTTTTTGCTAAAAGTACCAGAATTAAAACTAAGAAAATATGAAGTGTAAGAGCAATTTATTTAAAAACATAATCAAAATAAATCATTTTTGAACACTAAATCATCATCTTTTTTTATTATGCCATAAATTATTTCAGATTCTCATTAAACATGCTTTCTTGTTTGTTTGTTTGTTTGTTTGTTTGTTTTACAATAAAACCAAAATCAAGTGTATTAGTGCAACAGGATTATGTTTGTTAGAATTTTTTGTGTAGTGTAAACCATTCTTTAAATAACTTTTAACAGTCAATTCAGTTAAAATGTATTTAAAAAAGTTCTATTTAACTTTTAATTATAAAGTTAATAATGACTTATATTATTCTCAAACATCAGACATAAAACCAAAAACACACATAAACATACATATATATTCTTCAAAAATGGTGTTTTATCCAAACAAAGGGCACTTTTACTGTCTATTAGTCAGCTACACATATGGAGAGAATGAGAAAACCTGCAGGAGAAACACACACACACACACACACACACACACACACACAAAGTCACTAACCTTTCTTAAACTCCTCCAGCATTGAATCCAACTTGGTGTCATGAAACACAAAGTGGACCGGATGATTGTAGAACTTAGTGATGGTCTTCAACGTTGTGCAGTCATCAGGATCCACAAACGCCAGGTCCTTCACAAACAGGATGTCCACAATGTTGGTCCTCTCGCCCTCATAAACAGGAATGCGCGTGTATCCGCTCTCCATGATCTCCGACATGGTGTTGAAGTCCAAAACTGCATCGCTATTGATCATGAAGCAGTTATTAAGCGGAGTCATGACGTCCTCCACGGTTTTAGTCCTCAGCTCCAGCGCGCCCTGAATCATGTTCATTTCCTCCTTCACCAGGTCATTGTACGGCTCGGTCACCTTCAGCATCCCCACCAGCTTCTCCCGGTTGTACACCGTGCCAATCTCCTGCCCCAACACGCAATCCAAGAGCTTGCTAATAGGATAAGACAACGGGAAAGTCAGAAACATGAAGAACTTAGTGAGGTGGATGGTGTTGGCGCCTACTGCTAAGCCATGGCGAGAGCAGAGCGCTTGAGGGACAATCTCTCCAAAGATAACAATGCCAATGGTTGATGCCACAACAGCACCCAAACCTGAACCAATAAGATCATCCAATAGGATGGTCAATGTGGTGTTCACTAACACATTTCCGAGAAGAAGCGAACACAATAGATAGTTTCCTTTCCTACGAATGGGTTCAATCTTCCGTGCATACTTCTTCTCCTTATCCGTCCCACAACTTTGAACAATTCTCAATTCCATGGGATCCAAAGCCATGAGCCCCAAGTTTAACCCGCTAAACATACCTGAAAGCACCAGGAGGCAGCAGATCAGGATTACCTGAAACCATATGGGCAGCAGGGACTTCTTCTCCTCCACCACACGCAACCTTCCATCATGTTCTCCCAGTGAAAACCACCTGCCGTTCTGCCTGATGCACAGCCCGTAATCCCTCTGGGACTCACTTTTCCTAAGTGGTTTGATTTGGACTCCCAACACACCAGACGTGCCCTGGCTGTTCACACTCATACTAGTCCTCACAGAGATGTCTTTGGTGAAGTCTCCACAAGTCCTGTTGGAGTCCGAGCTGCTGTCCTCGCCCTGATCCGTGAACTTAATCTGCGCCCAGGTGTCATTGCTGATCTGCAGCCCGTAGAACCTGAGCTGGATGTCGCTCTCCTCGGTTACCTGTATGATCCCGTCCTCGGTGGTCGTGGCCGGCTTGTCGCTCCTCTCCAGCCGCATGCCGAGGATCCGACTGTCGCTTCCCAAGGATTCCGCTTTATTCCCGCAGACTCTACTCCAGAGGAACAGTATTAAAGTTAGCGTGCACCCTTTCCCACTCCATTCTGTCGCCATGTTTGTTTCGCTCTCTGCGGAATGAGAGTTGACGTCACCTACTCATTTCTCCAGCCCTCCCTGCCTCTCTCATTAGCATAGCGCCAACCAGCGCGCGGAACGTCACGTAATGAGGAAGACCGAGCCTCTTCTGGGTTTGTTTGGTAAAGGAAGTCTGTAAAAGGAGGAGCGGTGAGTTGTAATCAATGTTGATGTTAAAAAATATTAGGACATACTATAAACAGATTAAATTATACACTACAAAATCAATGATTTTATTCAGCAAGGACACAACAAACTAATACAAATGTCGCTAAAAAGACTAAAAGATTTTTGTTACTAATAAATGCTGTTCATTGGAACTTAATCAGCTTAATCAACTTAATTTTTGACAATTAACATCTTACTGAGCACCAAAAATTACTTTAAACGTATAGTTAAAATAGATAAATAGGTATAATTTAATAGGTAAAATTCTGTCATCATTTACTGACCCTTTACTTGCACCAAACCTGTTTGAGTTTCTTTAATCTGTTGAACACGAAACAAGATGCTTTGAAGAAAGCTGAAAACCTGTAAGCATTAGCGTCTATAACAGGAAATACAAACACTATGGAAGTCAATTTGGTTATTAAGATTTCTTCAAAATATCTTCCAGAGTAAATAATTACAGAATGCATATATTTTTCGTATCGCTTTATAGTCATTATTTATAAAGAATAGTTATGTGTTGATGTTTGAGAATAGTTTTGTTTTTATTTTTGGATAACAGCTTCATATTGACGTTAGAAAATATTAGGAAATACTATTAACAAATAAAATTCATTCATTTTCTTATCGGCTTAGTCCTTTTATTAATCTGGGGTCGCCACATCGGAATGAACCGCCAACTTATCCAGCACATTTTACGCAGCGCATGCCCTTCCAGCCGCAAGCCATCTCTGGGAAACATCCATACACACTCATACACTCAGACAATTTAGCCTACCCAATTCACCTGTACCGCATGTCTTTGGACTGTGGGGTAAAACGGAGCACCCGGAGGAAACCCACGCGAACACAGGAAGAACATGCAAACTCCACACAGAAACGCCAACTGACCTACCTGAGGCTCGAACCAGCGACCTTCTTGCTGTGAGGCGACAGCACTACCTACTGCGCCACTGCGTCACCCACAAATTTAATTGTACATTGCAAAACAGATTTCATTTTATTGAAAAAACTTTATAGTTTTATTCAGCAAGGACACAATATAAATGAATACAAAATGCGGTAAAAACTTGAAAAGATTTTGTTAAAAATAAATGCTGTTCACTGGGACTTAATCATAGAATAAAAAAAAGGATAAATTGTTTCTAGAAATAAATATTTAAAGCAAAAGAAGAGCTTAAATTGTTTTAACATTTTACTGAGCATCGAAAAATTAGAAGAGACTACTTTAAAGGTATAGTTTAAAAAGGTAAATAGGTATAGTTTAATAGGTAAAACTCTGTCATCATTTACTGACCCTTTACTTGTTCCAAACCTGTTGAGTGTCTTTAATCTGTTGAACATGAAACAAGATATTTTGAAGAAAGCTGAAAACCTTTAACCATTACCTTCTATAACAGGAAATACAAACACTATGGAAGTCAATGGTTATTTAGATTCCTTCAAAATATCTTCCTGAGTAAATGATTACAGAATGTTGTTTATTTTTTGGTGAGCTATCCCTTTAAATTCTTTATGTATAAAGAGTAGTTATGTGTTTATGCTTGAGAATAGTTTTGTTTGAATTTTTACACAACACAATACCAATGTTGAAAAGTAAAAAAATATATCTGTTGAACTGCATCCCAATCGTCACAAATACTGGAGTAGACCTATTGGAACCCGCATGGACCCAAGATTCTCACAGAAATCAGTCAAGTTTGATTAAGGAAAAATCATGGTTTGGGGTTGCATTCAGTATGAGGGCGTGCGAGAGATCTGCAGAGTGGAGGGCAACATCAACAGCCTGAGGTGTCAAGACATTTTGTCACCTTAGAATTATAAGGTTCAATCTGACATTTTTGTCAAAATTGAGTTATTGACATTCTCATTAATTGACAACATTTTTACATTGTGGGATTTTTTTTTGTAAGTTTTTTACATTTTAAGACTTTTTATTTAAAAAAACTAATGTTACACACATACTGTTTGCTATTGAATGCAAAAAACTTTGAAGCTCAATATCTCAAAATCATTCAGAACGCAGATAGAACCTTATAATTCCAAGGTGACTATTTGTGCTGACAATTTTATTATAAACTAGAGGAGAGGGTACATTTTTCATCAGGATAGCGCTGCTTCTCATACTTCAGCCGCCATCAAAGTGGCGAAACTTCATCAAAGTGAAAGCAAAGAAGATCAAGGTGCTCCAGGACTGGCCAGCCCAGTCACCTGACATGAACATTATTAAGCATGTCTGGGGTAAGATGGAGGCATTGAAGATGAATCCAAAGCATTTTAAGTTACTTTTATTTGTTTTTAAGTGTCTAAATGGTGCTGCACCCCTTTACCTCTCTGAGCTTCTTTGTCCCTACACACCTTCTCGTTCGCTCAGGACAGCCGACCAGCTCCACCTGTGTGTGCCCAAGACAAATCGAAAGCTCAGAGGGGATCAGGCTTTTGCTGTGGCTGCACCAAAATTGTGGAATGAGTTGCCGTTGTATGTTAGACAAGCCTCTTCCATTACTGCTTTTAAATCTCTTCTTAAAACCCACTTGTTCAATTTGGCTTTTAGCACAGCGTGAGATGTTGACATTTTGTTTATTTATTTATTTTTAAAGTATTTGCTATGTTTTGTTGTACGCTCTATTGTCAGCACTTTGGTCAACTGTGTTGTTTTAAAGTGCTTTATTAATAAAATTTAATTGAATTGAATCTTGATGAACTCTGGGAGTCCTGCAAGAACGCTTTCTTTTTTCATTCCAGATGACTTTATTAATAAGTTATTTGAGTCACTGCAGAGATGTATGGATGCAGTCCTCCAAGCTCATAGGAGTCATTCACAATATTAATTCTTTTCCACTGCACCATGACTTTATATTCTATACTGTACATTATTTATGTTAAGTAACAAGACTTTTGTCTATGTAAAGTCAGAGTTTACTGTCCTAATTAAATAATTAAAAATCAAGGCATGATCATATTTTAGTTTGGTAATATAGAGGCCTTTGACTTTCATATAAGCCTCTTCCAATATCAACTGATCAAGTAGAAGTCAAGTTATTAATTCTTGTTTCTAAAACTTGGATAGGCGACAAGATTTTTGTCAGGTAGTGTGTGTGTGTGTGTGTGTGTGTGTGTGTGTGTTTTGGAAATATACTGCATCGTATTAAATGCCAATGAATATACTTATGCTCAATTTTTAGATTCCCTTTGTAATGACACCCTCTATTGGACCGATATATTATCTACAGGCAGCAATATAATGACGTAACTACAGCTGCAACTATATACTTGACCAATAGATGGAGCCATCAGACAGGCTAAAAAATAAACACCGCATCACGTAAACACAGTAAAAGCAATCACTCTGCGCTAATGCAATCTTTCTTACCATCACCAAATGTTCTTTAATCCACATAATTGGACTGAAAGTAGATTTAGTATGTTCATGTTACTAAACATGCATAAATGCAGGTCAAAACAGATGAACAAAACAAATTTGTGCTATTGTAATGTATATATTTGATTAGTAAATTAATCAAAATCAACACAACATCACTCATAAATTACACCAATATTACAAAATCAACAAAAGAGACATGAAATTCAACATGGTCATGATAGAAATGACCCAATAATCAAATATGAACATTGTTATTGTAAACACAAGGACCTGAGGTAAACCTTCTCCTTACTAAGCAAAAGTTCACAACATTAATTAATATTTAAGGCAATCGTGAATCAAATTAGAAACAATACAATAAAAACTTCATAACTCTCCTGTATCACATTTGTGTGTGTCTATAACAAAAGCAAAACATTACAATAATAATATAGTTTTCTTATATTATCACACTGTAAAAGAAGCAAATTCCGCAGACTCATCAGTTCATTATCAAAATGAACTGATAATCAAAAGGAATTAAACTGATTAAATTATCTAAATCAGTTAAGTGATTATAAGCACATAAGGCCTTGCCTAATAATATACACCGCGACAATTTCAGTCTAGTAGTTTGTTATACTTCATAAAGCACAGTTCACTGATAAGTTCAATGACAAACACTTCATTTATATGTGATAACAGCTTCATCTTAGGGAAATAAACGTAAGGAATTACACTGGCATTGAAGTCAGAATCCAGATATGTTGCTGGACGATGGACTCAAGGTGATAGTTCACCCAAAAAATTAATTCTGCCATCGTTTATGCTCGTTTCAAACCCCTTCTGAAAACATCCATTGACTTCCATAGTAATTTTTGTTCCTAGTATAGATGTCACAATGTTTTTTCCCCCCAAAATTCTTCAGACTATTTTATTTTGTGTCTAATTTTAGAACCACTTGAGTGTCAGTAAATGAGGACATTTTATTTTTGGGTGTACTGTCCCTTTAAATTACTGAAACGTACATTTCATCCCACTGTTCATTTGATGCAGTGATTGGTCAGTTTGTTCATATGAAAGCAGCATTATTCTAGTCTTATCCTTTAATAACTACAATAGATTTGTGATCAGTTTGTTATGCCTAAGAGCTGACGTTTCTAAACTGCTTTATAATCTCAAGTTATTGGCAGCCTCCTTTTTGTTTCTGTGATTTCTAGTTCTCTGATTGGTTGACTTGACTGGGTAGGAGGACCTCCACTGTGAATTTGACCGTTTTGGACTGGAAGACGCTGTATGTGTTGTCAAATCGCAGGACATCTAGGAAAATGGAGACAGGATAGTAAAGTCATATGCATGTTTAAAGCGGCTAAATGTATGTTTTTGTGTTTGTTTGCATGAATTTTCTATTGCTAATATGTGAACAGCTTGTAACAACCCTTAAAAAACATTTTTTATGACTTGCTTGGTTGTCTGACTAGACATGAGTTTCTGCAGATTTTGTGATTCCAATGTTTAAAGACAGCCATATCACCCTGCAGCCCAAGACTGAAGCTAAGCAGGGTTGAGCCTGGTCAGTACTGGATGGGAGACCACATGGGAAAAACTAGTTTGCTGTTGGAAGGGGTTTTAGTGAGGACAACAGAGGGCGCTCAATCTGCAGTCTGTGTAAGTCCTAATGCCCCAGTAATGTGAAGGGGACACTATACCTTCAGTGGTCCCATCTTTCAGATGAGACGTTAAACCGAGGTCCTGACTCTCTGTGGTCATTAAAAATCCCAGGATGTCCTTCAAAAAAAAAGAGTAGGGCCTCCCAATCATCCCCATCCACTGAATTGGATGGGGATGATTGGCTGGCGCCGTTGTCCTGTGGCTGCCGTCGCATCATCAAAGTGGATGCTGCACACTGGTGGTGTAGTGGAGAGACCCCCCTCCACATGATTGTGAAGCGCTTTGGGTGTATGGCCATACACAGTAAATACGCTATATGAAACTAAAGAGACAGTCGCTGTTTAATTTTATTGAATAAATAAAAAATTTAATCGTAAGCTTGGCAATCAATTTTGGAGAATTTGATGTTTCCCAATTCAAACAGAATGCCCGAGCATACTACCCGAGAGGCGTTTCAAAGAAGGCCACAGAGTGAAATGACTTGCCTTAAAGGGACTTTGCAGATGTGTAACTTTCGCTGTCAGAGTTTATTCTCCAAATGTGTTTCCATCTTCCATTATATGTACTGTATTAACCCTTTACACACAAGTCTAAAACCACCTTATGTGAGCGTCAAATTTTATTATTTTTTGGGAACGACATGAGGGTGAGTAATTAATAACAGGACTCGCATTGTTTGGTGAACTAATCTGTTAAAGTCAGAATGTAATCTAAATGTGTTATTTTTATTTATGTATGTATGTATGTATATAGTAGTGCTTGTTATAAACAATGTCTTTGTGCACTTTATTACTTATCAAAAATTAATTAGCCCTTATAATCATTTATCAAACACCATAACCTTCCCTTCCCCTCAAAATGACTTTTCTTCAGTTCTGGTCTCTTGAATTGCCTTTAGGGTGGGGCTATGAGGGCAGGTCTTGCTTCTGGCATCCATTCATCAACCTTCCTCCATTTTGTTAGCAACGCCCATCTTCCAATGATCCAATTTCCTCCCAAAGGATGAGATTATGCACCGCAATTCTTTGTTTTTCCTAATTTCAGGACTGTTTCAATTAAATGTACATCATAATATGGAAAAAAAGGACTTCCGATTCATGCAAACTTTAAGTTTATAGCTGCAATTCACTTACTGGCCACCGGTGTCGCTAATAACTAAATGCTACATAAAGCCTCTTTACTGTTTATTTCAATGAATGCTATATAAATGAAAGCCTGTGACTCTACTTACAGACTCCTGGTTCTGGGCAGGTGAGAGAGCCATCTTCAGGAACCAGGTGTGCGTTGTAACGCTGATTCGGCACAATTTCCCTCATTTCACCAGCCTTCATCCTCTCTCCCATCTTCTTCTTCAGATACACCCCGAACCCTATATCTGCACCGTCACAAGAGAACTGCCACCTGACAAAGAGACCAGTCAACTGAGTAAAGCATCATACAAACACAATATCTCAAAGTCTACTCAAATATTTTGAGAGATCCTTTATTCTTTTACAATATGTCTTTTGGGCTGTCTTGTTGAGGACAGTGGCAATGAGAACATTATATTTCACACACTTTAGTCTCTTTATTTGACAAATATTTATTTTCCAATTAACCGCAGTGAATCGATCCATTTGTAATGTGTACCAAACCAAAAGACCTGTATCGAGCTCGTGAATATAAATGTGTATCATTACTAAGGTTGGGAGAAAAAAAAAAATGATTCATCGATGCATAGCGATTCTTTCTCTAGTGATTCTGAATCAATTCACAAAAGTTCAGAGTCTATTCTGTTTATGTATTTGAAATGTGGCAATTTAATCAGTCATTTCTCATACAATGCTTCAAAATGCACATTAACCCAGCTTGTGAAAGGCTGTAGGCTGGTTTCAAACTATAGTCCTACAGCTATGAAAAAATTAAAATATGCAGTTGAAAATAAAGGATGAGAGAGCTCCTGGATTTCATCTAAAATATAGAAAAAAGATGAAAATCAATTATTTTAACATCGATTCATCAATGCATTGTGACTGAATAAACTGTCAACATTTCAGAATCAATTTTGTATTCAAATTTGGGCTGCGCAGGCGAGAGCTAGAAACAGAAAAATAAAAAAGCGTTGACAAGCACATGTATGCATGTGTGTATGTTGCCGAATTCTCTTAATTTGGACAAAGATGGCTGCGCTTCTTGTTCAGTGTGCGACTGGCTTTAGAATTACTAAAGAAAGCGAACCGGGTGGCATTAACGTAGTGGTTCTAATTCCGGTTCTTGGGCCCCTCTGCCCTTCACATTTTGTACGTCTTCTTTACTCAAGACACCTGAATCAGATCATCAGCTTGTTAACAGAGAGATCCATGAACTGATCCATGTGTGTCAAATAAAAGAGACATACAAAATGTGCAGGGTGGGGGGGCCCGAGGACCGGATTTGAGAAACACTGCATTAACATAATCATAGACACTGACTACAGCAGAATCATATGTCACTTGTGGCTTGTGTTCTGTAAACATGGACTGCGAGCTAGTTCTCTGTGGCTAACTAAAAGCAATTCTAATATAATTTCCAAAAATAATATTTATACAAACATTTTTGCTTCAAAGACATTTGTTTGTTAAAAGGTTATAAACAAAAAAAAAAAGAAAAAAATGTGATGGTCTCTGAAGAGAGTTGTTCTTTATAATTGCTGTTGGACAATGAATTTGAAATGCCTGGTTTTAGACCACAATAATTCATTAGTAAAGTGTAGGGCCTCGTTTTGCAGCCAATACAGCATCAATTTGTCTTAGGAATGACAGATACAAGTCCTGCACAGTGGCCAGAGGGATTTTGAGCCGTTTTTGCAGAATAGTGGCCAGGTCACTACATGATGCTGATGGAGAAAAACATAACCTGACTCGCTCCTCAAAACACCCTAAGTGGCTCAATAATATTTGAATCTGGTGCAGGCCATGGGAGATGTTCATCATCACTTTTTATGTTCATCAAATCACTGTATGACCAGTCTTGCTGTGTGTATTGGTGCATTATCATTCTGATACATGGCACCGTCTTCAGGATGTTTAAACCATTGAATGCACATGGTCTTCCAGCATGGTTCGGTAGTCTTTGGCAGTCACGCACCCATCTAGCACAAGTAATGGGCCAGGGGTATGCCATGATTTTGCAGACCAAACCATCACTGATCCACTACTATGCTTCACTCTGGACATGTAACAGTCTGGGTGGTACGCTTCTTTGGGGCTTCTCCACACTGCAACTCTCCCTGATGTGGAAGACTCTGGAAGAAGGTGGAAGGCTGCTGGCAACATTAAAACACGAGTGACCAAATATTTTGCTATTATATGTGGAGCTCCTGGAGAACAGTTTTGGTGGAAACAAGAGAGTTGAGGTACGCATTTAACTTTGCAGTGAATTGAGCAGCTGTGGTTTTATGTTTTTTGGAAACAATCCGGCTTTGCACCTTTCAAACAGCTTCCACTTGCGTCCACAGTCACTCTTGTTGGATGTGGTTCCTCCTACTTGGTAATTTGCCGACATTACTCTAGATACTGTGGCTCTTGATACAAAGACTTGCTGTCTTGGTCACAGATGCACCAGCAAGACCCGCACCAACAATTTGTCCTCTTTTGAACTCTGATATGTCATCCATAATGTTGTCTGCATTGCAATATTTTAAGCAGAACTGGGCTATTACTTTGCTAATAAAACCTTCACACTCTGCTTTTATGCTGCGGTCACACTAGAGTTTGAGCATGCAAAATTCTGTTGTATGGCACTGTGAAAAGCGGCGACATTAAACAAGATAATTAGACGTTTAAAAAGCGAGCGATTGGTCCATTTAATAAATTTCTGTCCAGAGAGGTCATGTTTTGATCTTCGATTGGTCTTACGCAGTCACTTGTTGCGATTTCGCAGGTCAGAGTTCACCTAGCTTGAACTTTGCACCGAAGCAAATTGCGAAAGTTGACATACGAGCTTGCGTTTCCATTCGCGTGAGTATGAATGGAAGTCTATGGGGAGAAAAGTCCAGTGTGACCATGGCTTTACTGGTGGAATGTGCAGTGAGTGAAGATTGGCCACCAGGTTGTTCATTTATCTATAAAACCTCAAACACTAAATTGGCCAGTGTTTCAGATTCATTGTCCATTCCTTGTAGGTTCCAATCTTTAACAAAAGCATAGGAACTTCAATTCTGGTTAAAATGTAAAGTTGGAAATATGTATTTGCATAGCTAAAGAAACAGGAACAAAATAAGGTTTTGGAATTGAATCGTGACTCCCAGAATCAGAATTGGATTGTAAAGTCCCTAAAGTTTCCCACCCCTAATTATGACATGATTATTATTATTTATAATCATCGCTCACCTTAGCGCACAGTTTGGTGCGATCAGCTCATATTCCATCTGATGGGACGAGCCTCGGCCGATACTCACAGACTGTTCATAGTCCACCTTAATAGAGTCTCGTACATAGTAGGACTTGGGAATTTCTGATCCGAACGTAATCTGAAAGAACAGAAACATTTGTTTAACATGTAATCGGTTGAGATGAGCTGGTAATAATTAATCAGAAATGAAAACGGGAAAACAAAGGAGGATTAAACTTACAGAAGCGTCATGAGTGCAAAAGATAAAAGTCTGTCATTTTAGTGTTAGTAAAGATTCTTTAAACAAACAGAAAGAAAAAATAGACAAAGAAAGCAGGCAAAATCAAAGAGGTTTTTAATAAGGAACACACATTGCCTTCACATGCGAGAAATTATCCTACATACAGGATTATCAGACTACGTTCATGTCCATCTACTTTATTTTCTAGAGCTCAAACTCCAGTAAAACACAGAAACAAGAGTCTAGATAATCACTGAATACAGTAAGACATTAAACTGCTTTACATGACAACATAAACATCAGACACTTCATAAAGAGTTAAGGTCACGTTGCCTGGAGTCACAGACCCAAATAAAAAGATGACGGTTCAGGGGGAAAAAAGATACATCATTGTTTTAATAAACAGAAACAAAGGAAATTTAGACACATTCAATAACAAAAATGTATATTAAGTCACTCAACATACTGTACAACTTAAATCCCAATTCACATTTATACTTACTCCCAGGGTCATTTATATTTTGATATTTATGTTGATATTTAGCCACACCATGTTGGTGTTTCGTAACATCTAGTTTTTATGAGGTGGGTAGTTAACCCAACGCTAAACCCCCGACCTGGAGGACCAGAACATGCACACATACACTACGGACAATTAAGCTTACCCAATTCACCTACAGCACATGTCTTTTGGACTGTGGGAGAAACCGGAGCACCTGGAGGAAACCCAATTTAACATGGGGAGAACATGCAAACTCCATACAGAAATGCCAATTGACTCAGCCAGAGCTCAAACTAGCAACCTTCTTCTTTGGAGGCAACAATGCAATGTGTCGCGGATTCACATATATAATATAATACAATCAGGGCTTGGCATTAACACCGGCCAACCTGCCAAATGCGGGTAGATTTCAGCTGTGGCGGGTTGGACAGCCACTTCCACTAGCCACTTTGGCTGGTTGGAAATATTTTTTAAATTGCCAGTGCTGTCTCGTCACTAAAGATTAGAACTTTAGTTTGAGACCGTTTGTCAATATGCGTGCAAATGTGATCGGCACGATTGATAACTGTTCATGCAAGCAAAAGAAAGCAGGTGCATACTGAATGAGAGAATGATCAGGCAATTGGTGAGAAAGGCTTTCCTCACTGACTGACGAGGGCTTCAGTGTTGTGTGCACAGCTGATGTGATGCGCATGAGTGCTTAAAGGTGCAGTATGTAAGTTTGACACCCAGTGGTTGAACTAGGTATTGCACTCCAGGATCAAAACAAACACAAGCGGGGGTTGCAAGATTGAGTACAGGAGCGAGTGATTTAAACTGTGTTCTAAATAAAAGCGACGACACGCGAATATTAAAATGAGTTTTGGTTCTCGAATTGATTTATTAGAGACGGCTTCTATTTCTCACAGCTGAACAACAGAAACCTATGACAGTGATCACCTCAGGTAAACCTGTGCTTTATTCAGTGCTAAATGCTAACAATGTGAGTTTGAATACCATTTTACATGACATTTATTGCCATTTACTGAAAGCAGCAGCAGAGAGTTCACCTTAGATCTTGAAAATGCAATAAACCGTTTGAAATTGAACTTTAGAACTAAACACATATGAGTGATTCAGCATCTACATTTAATAATGTTAAAGAGGGTTAACATGTATTAAACAGATTATAAATCTTACCGTTTCATGAATGAGTGCATATTCTGTGCTTTTGAAAGGCTGCATTTAAGTTTTTGTCGTGTTTCGTCTGATGCAAACAGCCAAATTGCTCATCACTGCGTATCTCGTCACAAAGTGTGTTGTTAGGACACGCGGTTACAATGTAACCTGCTCACGTTCGTAATATTTATATAATTTGCTAATTAATAACCTCATGTGGAACTGAATCGGTCTCATTTCGACATCTGATACTGTCCACTGACACTGTCACATTTCAATCACGGACGCATGCTTTAAGTCTTTCTGAATGAATGAATGAATGAAATACGCTGTTTTCCAACAAGGCAACCCGGGCTGCTGAATTATAATTGGCTAAACTGTCATTGTGCAGGTTAAATTTATCTAAACAAAGACAGCGTTCCAGCAAGGAAAAACCATTTTCAAAGCAGAATATCTGACTTCAGCATTGTTTTTCAGTTAAACAAGTATGTTTACTTGGGATGTTTCTTAAATATCTGCACACATATTATGGCCTTTTATGCTTTAGAAGAGTCAAAAACTTACATACAGCACCTTTAAAAGCCCTCTTCCTTGCGCAAAGCAACTGTGCCTGAAAATGCAACTGCTGCGATTGGTTTTCTTTAAAATAAACTGGAAAGAAAACATTTTATTAAAATGTTTTAATTATCATCCTTTACAATAACATTGTTTTAACAAGAGATTAACTCCCCATTTATGTATAGTTAACTAGTGATCTGGGACCTTTAGCCTGGACAAACTACTGTGCATTTTAGATGCATGACAATAATAATGTCTATTGTTTTTTTTTTTGTTTGTTTTTAAGAACATTTTTGTTGAATAAAAAGTGTTGTATAGTTATATTTTGCTTGTTTTGACACATTATTTAAATTTTGTTGCAAGGAAATAATTTGTTTGGTGTGGCCAGAGAAAAAATTGGTAGTATTAATATTGAGCTCATGAAAAATCATGTGAAATAAACACTAATTGCAACATGACACTATGAACATGACTACCATGACTACCCATTTGCTCATGGAACATGATACCAACATGACTACCCATTTGCTCATGCACATTGAGCATGTCATACACAACACACAAAAAAATGTGGACATAACACAAAATCTACATCAAGTCATTTTCGCATGCCAAATTTATGCATATAAAATATATTTCTCAAAATCAAAATTGTGGCTAGTGAAAATGGCGAGTGGCTAGTAACATTGAAGACTACAAGCCACAGTATCTGGTGATCAAAAAAGTTAATGTCAAGCCCTGGATATAATATAATATAATATAATATAATATAATATAATATAATATAATATAATATAATATAATATAATATAATATAATATAATATAATATCTGTTGCTGCTGAAAGGGCATCCACTGCGTAAAACATATGCTGGATAAGTTGGCGGTTCATTCCGCTGTGGCGACCCCAGATTAATAAAGGGACAAAGCTGAACAGAAAATGAATGAGTGAATAGAGGAATGAATAAATATAATATCTCAAAATTAAGGGTAATTTCTTTCTTTTTTTATATTCAAATTTGTATTTAGAAAGAATGCATTTAATTGACCAATAGGAAACATTTTACACTTTTTTTTTTTACAATAAATAATAATAATAATAAGCGGAACAACATTTTTCAACTGTTTTTAATGTTTTTGAGCACCAAATTGTCATTTTTCTGACAGACTGGAGAAATTGTGCTTAACAATCAGCTTTGAATCACAGAAATAAATTCCAATTTTAAATATTTTCAAGGAGAAAAAATGTTATTTTGAACTGCAATTATAGAGTATTAGATTAATTGTTACATTAAAATCAAAAGAGTAATAATGCCTTTGATTATTAATATTTTAGTTGTACTGTTAATAGTACAGTACTACTGCTGTTTTGCTTATTATTATTATTATTATTTGTAAAAAATAAAATTGTAAAATGTTTCCTACTGGTCAATTAAATGCATTCTTTCTAAAAACTAGAAATGACCCTTACTTTTGAGTAGAAGAAAGAAATTACTCTTACTTTAGAGTATTATTTAATCAGTAAAGGAATTTAGATGCAAACATTACATGCAAATGCAAACACGAAAAACTTAAAAACTGAGTATTTGCTTTCACATTTTGGCCCATTATTACTGGCACTTCTCTGCACTCAAAAGTATGTACATGTAATATGTAATAAAAGTGAATTGGGATTGAGCTACAGTCTTAATACTTGCTCCATAAAACATCCTTGACTAAAGATATTTTAGTGGAAACCCTGTGATTTGCAACATCTCATGATGTTTTTTGTGCTCATCAGCAGACATGCAACTTTCTTGTATACTAGCTTCCCCCTTTAGCCATTTTCCATAAAGGAAGTGCTCTTGTGGTTTTCTTTAAGGTTGATTGTAGGTTTAATAGGCAATGAAACTGCCATCCACATGTTGCACCAGTGAGGAAAAAACTCTTTCAAGACAAAATAAACTACCACCATCTTTGAGTGTCTAGAATTAAATGCAGAAAACACAAACATTTTAGACTTGTGATGTCACAGCACAACAACACTCCACAAAATGTATCTTAATAAATATATGTAACAAAAAAAATCTAACTATCAGTCCACTTTTGAGTGTTCACAAAGTCTTCTGAGGTGTTTTAGCACTTCCAGTCCTGAAGGGGGCAGCAGCTTTACTTTTGTATCTACATACAGACACAAAACTCGGTTTTAATTGTGAAGAATGGGCTATATGCACAGCTAGTGTTTTTCAGCCAATGATAAACTTCCGGTGAAGGCTTTAAGTGAGTATTTTCAATTTTATATGGTTCCTTTTACAGCATCGATGTTGTAATGTAATTCAAATATAATCAGTTAAATAGACTTAAGCATCCATTTTGGTTGTTGAAGCGTGAAAAGAGACGAAAGAGTTTAAAGAGTTTAAAAAGTTTAAACGCAGGCGCCGTCATTAGCAGCAGGCCAGTGCAGAAATTCCATTAAAAAATAATGAGGTAAAATTAATTTCCATATTTTAAAGACATAACGTAGAAAAATATTATTTAATGCAGTGCTTCATGTTTAGTCTGATACCCACTTTATATCATATCTCAGCCAGGCAGTGAAGATCGCTGTTTTTTAAAGATATCAGATCTTAAACGCGGCGATTTTGTATGGGATGACAATTACCCGAAAGCCCTGGGGCTGGCGGACTGAAATTAAAAGTCCGTGTGCATATACCCCATAAGGAGAAGAGACAGATATTTAACCCTCTGGTGGTCTACAATTCTACATTCTTATTAGTGTAACAGAGCTTAAAATTTATTAGAATGAAGTAACATGATTTTGTGGCACTTCCTGAATTAACACACACACACACACGCATGCACACACACGCACGCACGCACGCACACACACACACACACACACACACAGAAAAGTAAAGAAAAAGACTAAACAGTTTTAAAAGCAGGCACAAATGTGACGTGAAACAAATAAGATAATTTCATTTATCAAAACATAAACATCAAAGCATAATGAAAGTTATTTGATCTGAAAATAAGCAGTCTACATTTTCTTTTCATTTACATCTCATATTTATACATTATATATATCTCAATATTTGAGGGTGTGTGTGTATCAGTGCTTCCAACACATAGACTTTACTTGGGTGGGCCGCTCGGGTATATTAACAGCCGTCCAAGTATATTTGGTGACACTTTTTTTTTCTTTTCTTTTTTTTTATTATAGGCCCTTTTCACATTTCCGGGTTTCTCATTAGCGGAAACCTAGAGCGCAGTGAATGGGAGAGCACAAGAAATAATTATTTTACAATCCTATTTTAAAGAAAACTCCACATTGGTGTTATCAAGACTTTCAGAAAAAGGGTAAAAATAGTATGAGACTGATAACAGCAGCCAAAGGAGAGGAATTTACTCTTAGCCCCACAGACGCTGCATTAGAAACATCACGCATAAGCGGTAATTCGTTTTTTTTTTTTTGTAATTTGACGCAAAGATGATATAATAAATGCATATAAATATTCATACGTCTTTACGTCTAGTTTTACACTATTTTGTATCCGGCCAATATACCCAAACATCACAATCATATGAAAATCTTCTTTCGTTTACTCGTTTCGTACTGCTTGTTCTGTGCGCGCGAGAGCTGTCAACAGTCCCACAGACAGTCTCATGTCCTCTGCAGACCCGCACCTTTTTGCGTCCAGCCGGGGTTTCTAAATCTATTAAAATGTCCAGGATTTGACTTTTGCTTTCGCTTTCTAAAGCTGCCATTAATTGTATACGCACAGCTGCGAGAGCGAAAGAGACATTAAATAATTAACTCTTTATTCTAAATGACTCAGAAAAACTTTACTATGTACTCGGAAAGGACGAAATGACTGGTCTAAATGCTGCAAAATATTTGTACACCATGAAAAATGGTTAATCAACACATTTGCTTTATTTAAATCATCTACACATATTAATCTTGTCTGTTTTTATTCCCTTTTATAAGATAGTGGATTCGTTTTTTTTTTACTTTCAACCCATTGAAAAGAAACCGTTTATAACAGTTTCTTAATAAATAAAAATATGTTTTGTTTGTCGCATATAGTTAACTATGTGATGTGGGTAAATGGTGTGTTTCAATCCGGCTACCACCGCAAGTATATTTCAAACCTGTGGGAAGCACTGTATATACAAACACTCACACATATCAACTAGATATATTTACAGGTGAAAGCTGAAGGTTATTGTGCTGATTCATGTTTTTTTGTACTTCAAATTGCAATTATTTCAGTGTAAATATTCACAATACTCTCATAAGCATTGAGGGAATACACAGTGAGATAAATACGGTGGCAGAGAGCTTAACGCGCTGCAATTTAAGAAAGCACATGTAATAACAAAAACACCAGCAAATTAAGAAACGACCTTCATCAATTTGACAGCACACCTGTTGCAAATTCTCAGAACACCGACAACGGAAGAAACGCGCAGCAAATTGGTCAAAACACAGACAACGGAAGAAACGAGCAGCAAATAGGTCAAAACACAAACAACGGAAGAAACGCGCAGCAAACTGGTCAAAACACAAACAACGGAAGAAA
>CAIGQZ010000427.1:27215758-27233853 GCA_903798205.1 Danio tinwini
GCGTAGCAAATTGGTTCTTTTGTTGTTTGTGTTTTGAGAATTTGCAACAGGTGTGCTGTCAAATTGATGAAGATCGTTTCTTAATTTGCTGGTGTTTTTTGTTATTGCATGTGCTTTCTTAAATTGCAGGCCATTAAAGGTGTATGTAATTTAAAGGGATAAATATACACACATGCATAAATGCATACAAATGCTGCATGAATAAAGATGAATATTGATTATCTAATTTTGATATTTAATGCTGTTCTTTCAAATATTTGTGCAAAAAAATAGCTAAAAATGACAGAATTAGGAAAACATTTGTAATTTCAATGTGATGATGAATAGATTTTATTTTGATAATGTTACTGAAACTATTATTAGCATTAAACATACTATTAATCCAAAATATAGTTTATTATAGATTTCTTTCATTAAAATTGTAACCACTTAAAGACACAAGTACGAGAACTAAGTAAGGAATAGCAGAGGGTTAAATATGTGTTATGTCCGTTTGACAGCATGCTTTATAACAGCCCTTTGCTCTTCACATTGAGGATTTATCACAAACTGAATCATAACCACAGCGCTAAGACAGATTGCAGGAGTAGATTAGTCATGTCATGTAGATTAGTCATGTCATGCGTTTCAAAGCTTCAACCTTGCCAGCTGATCAACCAAGTAATCAGCCTATGCAATAACCAGTGAAGCAATGCAACGAGCTCTCATCCAAATTACACCAGAGTATCGCAAGTCTATAATGCTGTGCAAGTAGAAAAATAATGATAATTTGATATAAGATAAACAATCATTTATTGTTATGTAGAGACGTGGTCATCTATGGAGGCTGAACAGGTTGACCCTGTTGCTCTACTGTATGGTAATGATATATTATGTGTGTGTATACTGATATTAGGATAAGCAGGAAGCTGCTATGGGTGTGAACTAAATGAAGGTAACTATGCAAAAAATAAAATGTAAAGGCAAGACACTGCAGGCAAAAATGGGCTTTTTTGTGCACCTGTCAATTTTTAAAGGTGCCATATAATGCAATGATTCAATTTATGTTCAATTGTTCTCTGACATCTACATAGTAGATATGTGGCTTAGGTAAGTGCAAAAATTGTGCAGAAATTGTTTTATATACTAATTATATATATACTAATATTTATATATACTAATATATACTATACTAATATTTATAGTTATATATACTAATTATAATTACAGAAATTACCCCTAGAATGAAATAGTTTTTGACAATATATGGAAGGGTCATGAATATTAATGAGCTCTGACACTCTTTCTTTCAGTGCAAATACTCTCTCTCTCTCTCACTCTCTCTCTCTCTCTCTCTCTCACACACACACACTCACACACACACACACACACACACACACACACACACACACACACACACACACACACACACAGATAGAGAGAGAGAGAGAGCTAAATTAAACAACTAACTTAATCAACTAAACTTACTTAACTAACTTAACTAGCTAACAACTAAAAGTGGTAGAGATGTATATGCAATCCTCTATGCCTGTTGCATTACCTGAGAGCTCTATATTGCTGGTCTCGTTTTCAATATAGGAGTCCTACATACATAGTAAGTATACAGTTTTTCTCAGTGGCTTTGGTGCATTTCTCACAACACTTTAAATTTGCACAACAGTTAATGCATTTCTCAAAACAATTAGTACAAGCTGCAAAACCTAGTGGATAACCTGCAAAAGTGTGTCACTTGCTCAAAATGGAGAGTAGGCATGGGCAGGTATAAGATTCTGACGGTAAAGACCTTGGATAAAAATATCACGGTTTCACGGTAAAGTGATTACTGCTCTAAAATATATTCTTTTTAAACGTTTTTTAAAATGTTTTCCTCTTTGAAATCAATATATTTTATTTTTTGAAAGATTTAATATATTTTGGAGCAGTAAACATGTCAGGCTAAATAATTCAAATGAATCATTGACTTCTGCTGTCTTCATTAGTTTCAGAAACACAGATTTCTTTACAATTTAAAATGGCTTCTTTGGATATCTTTTCTGCTGAAGATACTGTTGCCCTCATAAACTAAGAAAAAAAAGTAAATAAAATATCTTGCATACCTTAGGAATGGTATTACAGAAAATTGACAGTTTTAAAACCTTGACTTTTCCAAACCACGGTATACCCTGAAAACGGTTATAGTCCCATGCCTAATGGAGAGCTCAATCCTCAAAAGCAAGTATTCATTTCAATGAAAGTGTCATTAAGATGAAAAGTCCTGACACCATTGTTTATGAACAAGATAGTCAAATGACTTTGTCATGTTTTCATTATGACACTTTACTCTGTAAATGTTTTCCAATGCAAAAAAAGTCAGATTTTGGTGACACGTCCTGAAAATGCTCAAGACAGCACTATACAGTATACTATTTGCACAGCCAATTGAAAACTACAGTAAAGTTAGACATCACTGCATTTAGTGAGGTATCTGAGTACAAGACACTGAATATATAGAGTTGCAATCAGAATTATTCAACCCCCTGAATTATTAGCCTCCCTGTTTATTTTTTTCCCCAATTTCTGTTTAACGGAGAGAAGCTTTTTTCAACACATTTCTAAACATAATAGTTTTAATAACTCATCTCTAATAACTGATTTATTTCATCTTTGCCATGATGACAGTAAATAATATTTGACTAGATATTTTTCAAGACACTTCTATACAGCTTAAAGTGACATTTAAAGGCTTAACTAGGTTAATTAGGTTAACTAGGCAGATTAGGGTAATTAGGCAAGTTATTGTATGAAGATGGTTTGTTCTGTAGACTACGGAAAAAATAAATAGCTTAAAGGGGCTAATAATTTTGACCTTAAAATGGGTTTTAAAAATTAAAAACTGCTTTTATTCTAGCCAAAATAAAACAAATGAGACTTTCTCCAGAAGAAAAAAATATTATCAGACATGCTGTGAAAATTTCCTTGTTCTGTTAAACATCATTTGGGAAATATTTAAAAAATAAAAAAATAAATAAAGGGGGTTGAATAATTCTGATTGCAACTGTATGTTTCACATTTTTACAGCATTTGCTCTTTGCATTTCTAATTTATTCACATCATTGTGCAAAAGAATAAACACCCTTATTTACAACAAACATAAACTTCCTTTGGGTAGAGCTGAGCACAACTGTAAACAATACTGCAGGACATATTGGAACTGAACCTACAACATACACAGGTCTGTAAATCATTCATGAAACTGTTCAATTTAGAAGACATTTTCAGAAAAAAAAAAAAGATTTATATTTTTTTAAATAAAATTGCTTGACAGATTTTGACAACTAGTTCAACATTTTTGTATGTAATGACTCCAGTAATGAAATGAGGACTATTAGTTTAATATGGAATGACTATTCAGCATCCACAAGTTTAGTTAATTTTTACTGACATGACATAAGCAAATGATAATGTTACAAACAGCAGAGAGTTGTATGAAAGCAATTGATGCATGTCCAAAAGCATTTGCAATTTGCTGGAAGGAATGAGAAACTGCTACTATGATGTGCACAAATGACTAATTGTTTTGAGAAATGCATTAACTGTTGTGCAAATGTAAATAGTGTTGTGAGAAATGCACCAAAGCCACTGAGAAAAACTAACATTTTATTTATTTTAAATATAATTTATCGTCGAAACATGTTAGACAGTATATTCAAACTCTTCAAAAAAAGATATTTTCTTTCTTAGAGTTTTTGTTTTGTTTCTAGTCCAAATGTCACATAAAAAATCTTACAATAAGAAGCATTTTCTAGAGGAGTAAAAGAAAAAAACAGTTTTATTTTCAGAAATAATAAGTCAAAAACGAAGTGAATTTTCTTAAAAGAAGTTAAATAATCTGCCAGTGTGGTTAGAAAAATAATGTTGTTTTTGGTTTTAAATAAGTTTATTTTATTTACACTAGAAACAAGACAGAAACTATAATTAACAAAAACTTTTTTTGTAGTGAACATGTCCAAGCAGTTTTTTTATTAGTCTGTTATTTTCTGTAAAACAGCAAGACATAAGCACGCTAAACAGCAAGCTCACAAATTCCTTCCATCTCTAAAAGACAGTACTTTCTTGCTGACTTTAGACTAAACTAACAAACAGAGGCTAAGCTCATAATGCCTTGTGAGTTTAGCAACTTCCTTCAAAAGTGCCAGTCCACTTAAACAGGGAAGTAAAAGCAGAAATCTGGCACTGTTACAGCTCAGCATCACCCTGTTAGCGAGTCAGTGAGACAATGACATGTGCTAGTTTCCTTTTACTCACCCTAGTTCTACATTTAGGATCTCCATCAGGATCAGTCAGTTTTCCTCCATAATACGCTGGCAGCTCTTCGGGGTCGATGTACTTCTGTAAAACCTCCTGCCAGTTTGCTGGAAGACACACAGATGATAAATCACAGCTCTCTTGATGATGATACAAATTAAATGTGTATGTAAACATGACTCATAAACATCTGGAGGACAGCTGTGGATACTAACAACAAGTCTTAACAGTGCACTTTTATTTTGGAAATACATTTTACAGTTAATGTTTTATCATGAATATATGATATATCTATATTTGTATATCTACAATTCACAGTTTCTTTGTTGTATTTTTAAGTATAATTTGCTTTATTCTACAAAGGTCTGAAAACATTTCATTCATTCATTTTCCTTTGGCGTAGTCCCTTATTTATCGGGGGTCGCCACAGTGGAATGAACCACCAACTATTCCAGCATATATTGTACACAGCGGATGCCCTTCTAGCCACAACCCAGTACTGGGATACACCCATACACTCTTGAATTCACACACACTCGTAGATTATGGCCACTTTAGCTTATTCAATTCCCCTTTAGTGCACATCTTTGGACTGTGGGGAAATCATGAACACCCGGAGGAAACCCATGCCAACACAGGGAGAACATGCAAACTCCACACAGAAACGCCAACTGGCCCAGCCAGGACTCGAACCAGCGACCTTCTTGCTGTGAGGCAAGTGCTAACCACTGAGCCATAGAGCTGCCCTCCTGATATTTCTTTAAAAATAATGTTCTTTTAAATAGGTTCATATAACTCCTACAGCTGAGTTTTTTGCACTTATGAATCCATTCAGACGATCTCTTGGTCTGGCGGGAGCACTTTTAGCTTAGCTTAGCATAAACCATTGAATTGGATAAGACCGTTAGCATCTTACTTAATTTCCAAAAACAGTTGCAACTACAACGACAAAACCGCTGAAGAGTCAAGGTTTAAATGAAAAATTATCTAAATCATTATTTTTCTTTATGTTTATAGCAAGATGCTAATTTCCATGTCATCTAATAACAGAAAAAGCAGGTTGCTGTTGTGCTTATATAGTAATAATATATTCAATCATGTTAAAATAATAACAATATTTAAATGAAATATAATTTTGTTTGACTTGAATAGCCATCATAAGAACTTTACATTGAGATTTTCTCCCCTTTTTTCGGTAATAGGTTCATTTTACAGCACCCCTATGGTTGAACAGTTGAGTTTTACCATTTCTGAATCAATTCAGGCGATCTCTGGGTCTAGCTTAGCTTAGCATAAATCATTGAATTGGATTAGACCATTAGCATCTCACAAAAAAAAAAGTTTTTTAACTAAAACGATGTAAAATTAGTTTAATTGTTACTGGTGCAACTGACCATTCACATCCCTGTGATTCAAAGTGACAAAACAAACTTCATTCAGCGTTCCCACTTTAAGCCAAATTCCTTGACTTCCCTGACTCTAAAACTAAATTTGCATGGCATCTACTAATGGAAAAAGCAGGCTGCTGTTGTGCTTATATAATAATAATAATAATAAAATTATAATAATAATAATAAACTACAGGATAAATATTAAAATATCAACCATATTAAAATGGAATATCATTTTGTTTGAATTTAATAGCCATTATGTGAACATTAAGCTTTTCTGTCATCTACTTTTTAACACCCTTTAAAGTAGTCATTTTGAAAACAAAGTTCTTAAAATGTATATTATCTTAGCATGTTAGCCTTAGTTAACAGGTTCAGTCCAGTGACTGCATGTCCATAAGCATGAAAGGAATTAAATGGAGCTTAAAAGTAACCATAACAAAAGGTATGTGATATGAAACAGTGTGATATGAAAAAAAATATGATACAGAAAAACTACATTTTAATAAATTGATATTGTGATAAAAAAATCCCTGATGTTCCAAAACTTTGACCAAAAATGTATAATAATAATAATAATAATAATAATAATAATAATAATAATAATAATAATTCACTAACTTTCAATATCTGGGATAAACCCTTTAAGATGTAATGATATTTCAGAAATTCCATGACCGTGGGAATCCTGTTCATTAAGCTTAAAGAGTAAACAACAGGTTAAATTTATTTGAAATGTTTGTTGGGTACATTTCTATATTATATATTATTATTATGTCAAGTTTGTTAACATATGTCATCTTTTGTTATAGATGACAATTTTTCATACAGAGATTAATTCATATCTCATATGGAATCTGTACCGTCCATTGCTGTAAAAATATATATATTTATAGAATAGTCTATTTTTATAGACCATTGTAAATGTTTTACAGCTGATGAGAATGTGTGTTATGTTTTAGATTCTGTTGTTTGGTGTGGTGTTATGGACTTGTTTATAAAAAAATTCAAGAACAGATACTGTATCTCAATGGGACTTATGAATAAATACATGAATGAATGAATGATTAAATGAATGAATGAATGAATGATTAATTAAATGGAAATCAGTCTGATAATTCTCTCAGTCATTGGCTTTAACAAAACTATTCTTATTTACAACAATTATTGTGTTGTTAAAAATATATTCAGATGAAACCAAACTAAAAACAAGCCATCAATACCTACAGTATATAATGCCATTACATGTCATTTATGCTGCTTGTGTTTTAGCGATCTGTGTTTCCAGGCAACGCATTTCACCCACTAAGATAATCAGTAATCAGTTTAGTCTCAATGGATAAAAGAAGGTGGTTTATAGACACCAAACAGGCAGTAGAGGCATTGAATGCCATGAGCGAGGATGAGTCTGATAATGTAAGTAAGACAATGGCATAATACAGAATCATAAAACATAAACATGGCTTTTAGTCTTAACAAAACAGTGGTCATTGCATTGGTACAATTTTTAATGACTGTAAATAAATATCAGGTTTTGTAGTGATTCTAAAACATAAATAGGGTTTTTAGTCATAACAAAAAATTTTCTCGCTTGAAACTATATTATTTTTATTATTGGTATTGTTTCTAAATTCAGTTGTTTTTATAAATCTAATCTCTTTTATACTGATTTTTTTATGTTGCTGTAGCATTTAGTTTACAGTAAACACATGCCGTTTGTTTATATACGCACCAAACAATGAGTTTAAATTACAGTCTGTAGCGGTTGACAACATGTCAATCATATAGTATGCATACAGTGCTCAGCATTAATGAATACACCCCTTTTAAATTTATATTTTCTACAGGATGCTTTACAATAATATATTTGTGCAAATCAATTAGATAAATCAGTACCAAAGCCAAAACTGAAACTAACAAAAAAAATTAAGATCAGAGTCCAAAAACTAGTGCAGGCAAATGAATATGTTGGGGGAAAATCTAAAATAAAATATTATAAACAGGAAAAATCAAGAGAAACATATAAAATATACATATATAATTTAATAAAAAATTTTGTTGTTGCAATAACTTGTTTGAAATTTTATATATATATATATATTATGTTGTTATATGTTGATTTATTTAGTGTATCAGCATAACATTATAATATTTCAGCTTAAAAGGGGATACATTTTTCACTCACAATCATTTAACTTTTTTATACAATATATAAAGTAACAAAAACACAATGTAAAAACTGAAATTAACAAAGAAAATAATAACAATAATGATAAAATAATAATGTAAACAATATTTATATCAAAATTTACACAATGCGGGGAAGGTTAAACATACACCTAATAATCAGACTCTATACTAAATAATATAAAATATTTGTTCTTGGTTTGAAGAGGAGACTGTGAGAGAAAGCTTACTGGTTATTAAACTAGAAAATGTGTACCTTGTAGATTAAAGCCAAGAAGCAATAATTTTATGCTTCTACAAAATCTGGATAGAGTAATCTAACATATTCAGTCCATTTAAACCAGATATTTCTGAATACATTCATAGGCATTTTTACCCAAACTTCCACCACATATATAAATTAGTGCATTTTGATGTGAATAAAGATTTGTTTAACCAATCTTCATTCATTCATTCATTCATTTTCTGCCGCTTTTCCGGGGCCGGGACGCAGAGCTAGCAGTTTTAAGAGAGAACCCCAAACTTCCCTCTCCCCAGACACTTCCTCCATCTCCTCCGAGGGGATCCCGAGGCGTTCCCAGGCCAGCCGAGAGACATAGTCCCTCCAGCGTGTCCTGGGTCTTCCCCGAGGTCTCCTCCCGGTGGGACATGCCTGGAACACCTCCCCAGGAAGGCGTCCAGGAGGCATCCGAAACAGATGCCCAAGCCACCTCAACTGACTTCTCTTGATGTGGAGGAGCACCGTCTCGACTCCGAGCTCCTCTCGAGTGACAGAGCTCCTCACCCTATCTATTAGAGTGCGCCCTGCCACCCTTCGATGGAAACTCATTTCGGCCGCTTGTATCCGAGATCTTGTCCTTTCGGTCATGACCCAAAGCTCATGACCATAGGTGAGAGTAGGAACGTACCAATCCGTCTGTCAATCTCATGTTCCATCCTTCCCTCACTCGTCCACCCAATCTTCGTTCGAAATAATACAAATTACCTCTTTTTTCCCATTTTTCCTTAACATATTCTGTTTAGTTGAGGATTATTCATCTTTAAACCTTTACACAACTTAGAAATTACACCTTTATTCAAACTGCCTTGACAAGCACCTATAACTCGTTTGAATTTAAATGTATTATCTTTCTATTCCTAAAGATGTTTGATGATCACACTTTTATTTTAATAAATATAACTGTTTAATAAAACGGTTTTGTTTAACCCTTTAAAGTCTAGTGCTATTTTGGGATTTCTGCCTGGATTTTGCCTACCCAAATTTAAAAGCTTCCCAAATCCACATGCAGAGGTGTAAATGCAAAAATTTGGTATCATTTTAAAGAAAACCCTTTAAATTTTCATAAAACACTATTGAAAGTATTTAAAATAACTGTATATGTTGTCTGTGTTATAATAAACACCTAAAAAAAGGCGCTTTTTGTATTTTTTTTATAAACTCAAATTTAAAAGTGTACCTTTTAGGTTCTGTGTGGTCTATGTTGCTGTAAATAATTTTGGTGGTTCCTGCACATGTGTATAATCAGAGAAAAAAAGAAAAATGTCTCTACCATAATCTATGCAAAAGTTATTGTATTCCAACTGATGAGAGGTGCTATACCATTTTTTTATGTATTTTCCGCTTACCAAATTTTGAAAGCCTTCCATATCCAAATGCATTGCTATAAATGAAAAAATCCAGTGTAATTGAATAGAAAACCCTTTGAATTTACATAGAAAACTGCTGAAAGTAATAAATACAATTTTTATATTTTTTCTGTTGTTTTATAAACCACTTCAACATTGGGCGCTTTTTATTTTTTTTTCTAAAATGCTTTTTTGAAAGGGTGTAGATTATCCATTTAGAGGTTTTAGCTTATCCAGACAGGTTTGCTTGAAACCAGCAGAGGGCAGCAAACACTAGGGAAAATAATTTTATCTCTATCTTGTGAAATGGCCAAACAGTTTCAGTTCATCTGAATACTGGGAAAATTACTTTTTGATCATTCATATTAAATAGTACATATTTGCTTCTGCTTAGTTTTACATGATAATAACTATAGGAACATGAGTTTACATTACTTATTTTATCTCCTTTGCATTTTAGGCATCATAACATTATATTAAAATTAGTCAATGACTATAAGATATGAAAATAAACCAATGTTCATTACCCAGCTCGGGTACCCAGTATACTGTGTATTTAAGTGTAAATAACTTTTGTACATAAAAAAAAACAAACCAAAGTGATGCATAAGTGCACAAAATATAGCTTCTCCACTCTCAAACGGAGCCACTTCTGGGGTGTTGCGCAACCAGCTGCCTTTAAAAATTAAAGGGGAAGTCGATGACGTCACCGGACCCGCCACCGGGTCCGCAGAGTTTGACTGGTTTAAACAAATAAAAAAAAAGCTATATTAACTGAGAAATTAATACAAATATTCATTTTCAAAAGGCGGTGTACCCATTTATGCTGAGCACTGTACATTAAGAAAAGAATCACCAGAGCCAATTTCTGAGCTAAAGGTTTTTAACAAAACTTCAACCTAAATACATTTAGATACAGCAGGATGAAGTCAGAATGGGATTTTCAGTGTTGTCAAAAGAAATAGTAAAGAAGGCATTGGTGCATTAAGAAACATGTTAGCTTACATCCCAGGACGATGACCTTGCGGCGCGTGTCCTCACTCAAAAAATGCTTCACCAAATTGTACGCCACAGGAAACAGTTTAGGTGCTGCAACATAAACAATCGTCATTCAACTTTCAATATAAGTCAACATCTCTGAGATTTTTGTTCTCAGAACTGCAACTTTATATCTCACAGCATCAAATCTAAACTGTGAATTTAAATCGTGCATATCTGAGAAAAGGTAAGAATCGCAAGATAACTCACAAATACATGGAGGAAGTCTGAATTCCATTCATAATACTCATATTCATACTACAAAGAATATATTTTTTTATCTGTCAGGAAGTACATTCAAATGTGCAATTAGTCAACTAAGAAAAATTTTGAATCGGAAGATATTAAGATAAAGAAAAAAGTCAGTGTTGCAAAAAATAAACCCAGAATTGCGAGAAAAAAATAATAATTTAAAAGTGCAGTATGTAAGTTTGACACCCAGTGGTTGAACTAGGTATTGTGTTCTAAATAAAAGCAATGGCATGTAATAAAATAATTTTTCATATTAAAAGGAGTTTTTGTCTTAACCAACCAAAATTTTTATTTTAGAAACGGCTTAAATTACTTGCAGCTGTACAGCAGGATAAACTGACAATGATCACCTCAGGTACACCTCATGTGGTTTATTCAGTGCTAAATGCTAATAATGTGAGTTTGAATGCTATTTTATATGACATTTATTGCCATACTACTGAAAGCAGCAGCAGATAGTTTACTATTCAGCATGTACATTTAATAATGTTAAAGAGGTTTAATATGTATTAATTAGATTATAAGCCTTACCATTTCGTTGGAGTGCGGTGAGTGCACTATTCTGTGCTTCTGATTGTTGTTATCTTCTGATGGTTGTATTAAAATTTCTGTCGTGTTTCGTCTGGTGCAAACAGCCAAATTGCTTATCATTGCAAATCTCGTCATATAGTGTGTTGTTAGTACACAGGGTTACAATGTAACCTGCTCAGCTATTATTTATGTTTGTAATATTTATATTATTTATATAATATTTATAGAATTTATATAACTCTGAATCTGCGTCTCATTACAGAGTCTGCTACTGTCCACCAGAGGTCACATTTTGGTCATTTGGTCACGCATTGTGAGCTTTCCTAAATGAATAAATGAAATACGCTATTTTCCACCAAGGCAACCCGCGGTGCTGAAATATAACTGGCAAAACTGGCACTGGGCGGGTTAAAGGAACCAAACAAAGACAGCCGTTCCGGTATGGAAAACACATTTTTAAAGCAGAATATCTGACTTAAGATAAACAAGAATGTTCACTTAGCATGTTTCTTAAATATCGGCAAACATATTATAGTATTTTTATGCTTTAGAAGAGTCAAAAACTTACACACAGCACCTTTAAATCTGCAAATTGCATGTTTTTATTTTGCAGTTCTAAGAAAAGTTAATTGCATGGAAAGATGCATGAAAATGGTATGCAAGATGCAACCAGAAACTACGAAAGTTTGTCATAGTTTTTTTTTTTTTTTAGAATTGCACATTTTGTATTTAAGATTGTTCTCCATAATTCTGAGTGAACAGTGAAAATTTCTCTGAACGGTGAAAAAGTGTCATAGTTGTGAGACATGAATACAAAATTGTGTGGAAAAAGTCAGAATTGTAAGATAAATAAAAAAAGTGTTATTGTCTTTGTTTTATTCCATGGTAGAAACAAGCTTCAATAGGATTCTGTGGGTTTTTTTTATAGCAGACATCAATAAACAAATGAATGCATAAATCTGTAACATTAACATTTTAATAAACTTAAATTTGAAAAAAAAAAATTAACATTTTTTGTTTCTACCATGGAATAAAGGACAATAACAACTTTATTTATTTTACAATTCTGACCTATTCCCCTTACAATTTTGTATTAATATTTTTGCAGAACTACTGACCTTTGATGACAAATAATCTCTTAAGTCCCTCTGGATAATTATCTTCAAACATAGTGAGAACCTATGAAAGAAAAAAAAGACTAATGCAGACCAATGCAACTGAAAGCAAAAAGCAATATATTATATCATGCAAATAAAAACACACACACCTCTCCATAAGTCTCTATAGCTGGCTTATATAAGTGCTTCATTCCCAGACCTTCACAGTCATAGACCATAGTAATGGATTCAATGTTCCTACCCAACTGAAAGAAAAAAAGAAGTTAAAAGATAGGCATAACATTTTTAATATGCATTCAAAGTCCATGATAAAATCATTATAACCATTGTAAGTTATCCTACCCTCAGTTCTTCACTCAAACAGAGTTTATCTTAAAAGGATAGATTATATTTTGATTGCAAAACAGTAGACACTGACATCCATATTTGGAAAAAACATACAATGGAAGTCAATGGCTATAAGGGTTTCCAGCATTCTTCAAAATATCTTCATTTGTGTTCAACAGTAGAAAGAAACTAAATAACTTTTCCATTGAGGCTGTAATATACCACATTCTGCAAACTTTTCATCAAACTTTCCCATCTGACCAAGTCGTTCGTTTAAATGTCCAATTAGGTGAAAGAAAAACATTGTTTTTGTGTGTGTCTCTTTAAATGTAAATGAGCTTCTATTTCCCGCCCCCTTTAGGAAGTGAGTAGAGCCTTCACAGCTTGTGCTTCTGTTATTCCAGCAACAACAAACAAAACATCTGCATAAATGCTTTGTCAGTTTAAAGCCCTGATATACAGTTTTCTGAGCGCTAAAACACATAGCACATGCACAGAAAGAAACACATGCAAGATTAAACTCAAGATAAAGTCAGAAACACATATCAATCCCATATAAATAAGAGATTCATAAAGATAAAAAAAAATCTTAAGTCCAAGGTACTCTAAAAGTACGTGAAAAAAAGTTAACAAGCCTTTATTAACATGACTATTGTTTCAATAATCAGCAGTACTTTGCACCGCACCAATGCGTTTCGACAAAACTTGCCTTCATAGGCCAACCGGAGCAAGGAACACTTACAAAAAGACATAATAATTTGAATGGCATCTACACTTTTGTTAGGGCGTGCTCACTATGCAATTCGAACCGTGCCCAGGCCCCGTTTGCCGGATCGTTTAAGAAGTGTGAGTGCTCTGAATCGGGCTCAGGCACGGTTCACTTGGGAAGCCCTGGCCCGGTTGGAAGAGGTGGGCCAGAGCGCGGTTCACTTGGGCTACGTGGTACGCTTACAGTGTGAGTGCAAGCATGCCTGAGCCCGAAACTGAAAGTGAGACGTGACTTTTAAGGGACTGTTTGATATAGATTAATTAATCATTTGTACTGTTCAATGAACGCAAACTATCGTAGATTATTAAAGACGCAAATCTCTCACTGCACGTCAGCTGCAGCTTCAGCAAACCTCCTAATTCCTGCAGCACGAGAACTTTATGATTGTTTATGAGTATCAAAAGTGGCTGATCTGTTCGGCGAAATATTAGACTGCGTGTCTCCGCATATCAAACAACTTAAACAATATAACTAAAGAAATCTCCACTGTGCTGAGCGAGAGCGCTCACTGAGCAGCGCATCATCGATGACGCGAATCTGTCAAGATTTTTTTTCCTTCACTTTGTGAATCAGTGAAGCCGCTGTCGCCACTGGCTTGCTTGGTTTGGGACTTGTGGAGCCGTCATCGATGGATTTTCTCTTCAGTGTTTATACTTTCAGCAGTAAAATTTAAACCACACTGAACTGAACTGAACTAACTTCAACAACTCTGAAGACTGGACTGACACAGTTTCACTTTACTAGAACTTTTATGTTAAGCTGCTTTGACACAATCTACATTGTAAAAGCACTATAGAAATAAAAATGGATTGAATTGAATGACAGTGATTTTTTTTCTAGTGCCTTGGACTTTTGATTTTTTTGTTAATCAAAAAGACATATGTTTACATGTTGGTTATATCTGTCAGTTTAAAGAGTTGTGGAAAGAAATGGCATGTGTATCAGTATATTAAATCTGAAATAGCGTCTACATGAAATATGGCATGATTTACACTCTTTAGAGTAAATTATTTAAATTCAGGATATTGTTCCATGCTTATTTACTGGAAGAAAACTTAATCAGGACTTTTGAATTAAAAAAACTGTGCTTAATGATGCAGAGAATAACACTCTTTGTAGGGATTCTGTTTATAATTTTGCTAATTTTTTCATGCTCAAATAGCTCAATTTTGCACTACAGAAAGTCTAAAAAGCATGATATGCCCCCTTTAAATATGTTCAGATTTTAGAAATTGTGTATTGTATTTCAGTCTTAATATACTCGAATATCAACACATATTTATAAGCTTTTTAATTTTGGGCTATTTTTAAAACCACATTGTTTTGTACGTGGTTTCGCTGTTTGTCCACACAAAAACGGAGCATTAGGTTACTGAAACCGAAACTTAATAAAAACTCCAGCTAGGGTGAAGATTTTCTGAAACTCTGAGTACAGTGTGGCTGTGTGGAAACTACAACAGGAGTTTTCACCTTATGACATCAGCGTGCACTCAGTTTTCTCCTTTCTGATTGGCCAATATGGTTGGATTCACATCAAACATGGAAGACTTGATTGAGGCAAATTCTGCGTGTTATTTATTACATATTCAGCATCATTTGCACCACAGGATGGTAATCTGTCTCTGTTCTCACTTTTGCCTTGACTTCTGTGCAATTTACTCACAAAAATATTTAATTCCCTGTTTGGTGTGAACCCAGCATAAAAGTGTCATTATCTCCGCCTGTTGGTTTGGCTTGCCCTTAACATGCATCACAGTGTGGTTTTTGTGGAGATTTTTTTTAAATGACAGCGGGGAAAACTCTGTTTATAAAAGTACTAGGGATGCACCGATATCATTTTTTTTGGATCAGATAACCATACCAAAATTCTGAGAATCGACGATACAGATCCGATCCCGATACTGTGCCGTTTATTTTTATTTTACATGAAACAGTTTCTATAGTTCTTGTGATAAACTCAAATAATATATCTTTAGTAAAAATAACAGACCTATAGGCCTACTGTATATGACAGATGACACAATCTCACAAAAAACATGATGCTTGCTATAAACTATAGGCTACATTATTTAAGCATTCATTATGACATTGATCTGATTTGTTGTGGTCCAGCCTATGTTTCCTTTGTAATATTAACATTTTTTTTTTATATGTAATAGGCTACCCTTTTAGCAAAGCCTGATATTTTCCTGCAGGTTTGACGCAGACTAAACTAAACCATCTGAGGCCAGTTTTACTTAATAATCCCTCGCCTAAACTCGCAGTGAGTGCGATAGAGAAACTGAAAGCATGTCTGAAAATAGATTTTTTTTTTTTTATTTTGTCTGAAAAGTAATCTTTTTGAAACTAATTTCGTTTGGTATATTTTTTTGGTTATTTCAGTGTATTTTTTGTTGGTAAGTTATCTACAAAATAAACAAGAATATTTGAAGTGAAGTTCAAAACAAGGTCCGTATATGCTTCAGCGCACAAACTGACAAAAAGGTCTGTTAAATAAAATATTAACATATATAAAATTACAGTGAAATATTCAGTTTCAGAGTGGCCTATATTAGGCTTAATAATTATCTGTTAATGACAATTCATATGCGTTTCACTTTTATTAATTTAATCAGCTACTTTGACCACAATGAGCCAGGCTTTACAAACTATTCGCAGCACTGAAAGTATTCCCCTGAGAATAAACTCAGTCAGAAGGATGAGAGAACAGAAACTTATTGTAAAAATAGTCTTACAGAGCGGTGCATGTCACGTCTGCGCAGCCTGCACGTGAATGAAGTGCTTGCATCACTGAGACACAGCGCGCAGCCCTCTGGTATACTGACACTTCTAAAACAGCAGCACAAAGGGGAGAAATCAGTCCGTTGAGGATCTGCCCAATGTATTATTAAGCCTTTTCTAATTTAAAGTTTCAGGTAGGCCTACTTTGTGTGTGAAGAGCAGGTAATAACCCCCTCCACTACAGTGTTGCGAATGCGATCTGCTGATCTAACAGACACAGAGCATGATTTAGAAACAGCAATGATCTCCATGTTGCAGGTCAAAATTAACCTTTTTAATGCAAAACTAAATGCATTTCTCTACTGATTACTTATATTAACAGGAACAAATAGTCTTGGAGAAAGGTTTTCGAGTGGTCATAATCGCGACAAGCAGTTTGAACTGTGAATAAATGGAGAATGATTGACAGGCGCATCAGAGGGAAGCGCTGAAATGAACATGAATTTAACCGCTTGAATATTCATCTGTGCTTCACATTAAGCTATATAATGGCTTTAAAACCGTTAGGATATAGTAGGCATACATGACAACTTTCTAGTGCCTTATAATAGGCTACCTTCGTGGCTTTTGTTGGCTTATAAATTACACAGAATAAAGCGAAACGTGCAAGATCGGATTTGGATTTGGATTGGTACCAGTTAGCCAATACCCGATCCAGCAAAAATATGGGGTATCAAACCGATATCGGATCCAAGTATCGGGATCGGTGCATCCTTAAAAAATACCCATGTACATAACCTTAGGGCTATGCGAACACTATCACTATCCACTTTAATTCTTGATGATTTCAGAAGACAATATGCATTTCACAGATAAATCTTTTCTTGCCATGTTTGACAACCTTACACTTACCCGTTCGCTCTGTCGGTCACAATCTTTTTGCAGAATCTCACAGTCTCTAACTTTAGACTTGATCAAGTCCTGCTTAGAGGCCGAGTGCATCAAACCCTTTGGGTCCAGTGGTCCGATGACATCATACCAGACCGGGCTCCCTTCACGGTCATGTCCACACATGCCACCGGACAGATACTTATCTATTACCTGAGCAAAACCAAAACACAATGAGTAAAATATGATTACTAATCATGAAAACAGCAGAATTATTAGCTTTCCTGAATTATTAGCCCCCAGTATATTTTTCCCCAATTTCTGTTTAACTGAGAGAAGATTTTTTTTCAACACGTTTGTTAACATATTTTTAATTAACTCATTTCTAATAACTGATTTCTTTTATCTTTGCCATTATGACAGCACATAATATTTTACTAGAAAGTTTTCAAGATATTAGTATTCAACTTAAAGTGACATTTAAGGGCTTAACTAGGTTAACTAGGCAAGTCATTGTATAACGATGGTTTCTCCTGCAGACAATCAAAAAATATTGCTTAAGGGGGCTAATAATTTACCTTAAATTGAGTTTAAAAAAATTTAAAACTGCTTTTATTCTAGCTGAAATAAAACAAATAAGACTTTCTTCAGAAGAAAATATATTATTGAAAATACTGTGAAAAAGTCCTTGCTCTGTTAAACATAATTTGGGAAATATAAAAAAATAAATGAATAAATAAATCAAAGTAGGGCAAATAATTTTCACTTTAACTGTACATGCTCAAACGAAACATTATTATAATGAGCATGAGCTGCTGATCCAATCATTAAGGTCACATGTACAACTCTTAGGGGCAACTCTTAGGGGCAAGTTCGCATTTTGAGTAATTCTAGTTTTGCATAAAAAAGTTGTTACATATTATTACATAATACACACACATATATATATATATATATATATAT
>CAIGQZ010000427.1:27246027-27265256 GCA_903798205.1 Danio tinwini
ATCTATCTATCTATCTATCTATCTATCTATCTATCTATCTATCTATCCATATGTAGAATACAATTCTATTATATAGGTAGTTTCAGTTTAAAATACAATTTAATAGTTGTGTATGAATAAAATAATTTAACGCCATCTATCTACAACATTCTACAGTATATACAGATTGCGCCATTCTAAAAAACTATTTGTATTCATTTATTAGCATCTGTTGTAATATGCAAAGAACTATTCTCACTATGCAAATGTAAACGGTGTTGGGGTTAAGGCATTACAAGTAACAAGTTACATAATAATATGACTTTTCTAATTAATGAGTAAAGTTTACTTTTCAAAATTAACATATAATATTTGAGTTACTTTTGAAAAAATGTTTGCTTTTAATAAATTGCTAAATTAAAAATGATTGTAATCACGTTGAATCCCGCACACATTGAGAGAATGTAGAAACAGACAGAAATGAAGACTGCAGAGCCTTACATTTTTGCAATGGAAATATTCCTATTATTTTGAGCGCATTAAAGAACATGAAGAGGATTATCTGAATGCACAGTAATTTTACTTTTTAATAAGACAAAAGTACAAAAGTAGCAAACGCATTTCTTTAAACTTGCTTTAAATCTGTATATACGGCATTTAGAGCTCTGGGGTCAGGAAGTTCTCTGAAGAAACATTATCCTACATTCATTTTTTTAGATGAATAAAGGTTATACAGCATGTTGTTAATCGCAGAGCTCCTCTAAATAAAAAAAAAAAAAAAACACAAAAAAACCCTCTGCAAAGTTCTGAAAGAGATCAAACCCCAGCCAGTTCAGAAAAAGTAACTCAAAAGTAATGTAACACATTACTTACCATAAAAAGTAATTAAGTAACGCAACTAGTTACTTTTATGGGTAGTAACTCAATATTGTAATGCATTACTTTCTAAAGTAACTTTCCCCAACACTGCGTACAAACGAAAACTATTCTCACTATGCAGACATAAACGTATAAACAGTGTTGGGGGTAATGCATTACAAGGTCCCCCACCCTCTGACAAAGTCCAGAATTTGACCCTTTTATGATCTCATTTGTCCCATTTTTGACTGCTATGTCATCATAAATTTTGAAAATGATAGATAATGACGGCTTTAAGACAAATTTAATCTTAATTTTAATTAAGTGGCCAAATTCTGACAGAGGAAAGCTGAATGAGCTGGCCAGTTTTTATTTGCCCATAGGCTACAGTTTTTATTTTAAAACAAGTTTTACCAGATTCCAATATTTTTTTTTTAAATGATGGATGATAATAAATTTGTGTTTAAAAATAAGCATTTTTTCATATTTCTTTATTCATTTTTTAAATGCTCATAACAATATTTATAAAACTGGATTAACTTACAGTTTAAATGCAAGTTTATAAATAACTACTTCCTACTAAAATAGTATGGTGAGCACTTTTTGTAGGAAATGTTTTTTGTGCATCCGACAAGCTGATCCAGCAAAGATTATCTCCTAAAATGTCACCAAAATGATTAATTGAACAGAAAACAAGGCGAATAACTGCAAAAAAATGCACTTTTTCAGAAAAAAAAACACCCCTTTCAATAAGCTGGCTAAGGGCCTGACTTACCATAAAAAGTAACTAAGTAGCGCAACTATTACTTTTCTGAGGAGTAACTCAATATTGTAATGCATTACTTTCTAAAGTAACTTTCCCCAACACTGCGTACAAACGTAAAACTATTCTCACTATGCAGACTTAAACGTATAAACAGTGTTGGGGGTAATGCATTACAAGTAACGTGAGTTAAGTAATAACAGCCAGGTCAGAAACTTATTAAAGAACCTTATACTGCTTATTAACATAAAACTATTCACACTGCCCATTCTAGTCCACTATTCTGTCAGTAAAATACAGTTGTGTGTATATTACAGTGTTCATTTCATACTCAAATACTCAATATTTCAGTACTTCAGCATGACATTATTAATATTTAATCTAACAATTGTTTGTTTCATAAATATGAGGGAATGTTTCTCACCTCTCAGCCATCTGAGCAGAAAGTGGTCACTCTGGGATGGACACTGAGGCAGGACATCCTGAACATTTTGCCGAAACTGACATGTAAAAAAGCAGAATTATGCATTCGTTATAGTTATGCTGTAAACTTTCATAACGCAAAATCACCAACTAGTACATCCCTCAATATCTATGACAGACAGCAATGGAAACGTGTGCACTTAATGTTACGGAATTGACACAAGTCAAAAACAGTGCGAGTTACAAATCTAAATACACTAATTAAATCCAGCTAATTCTGCACTGAATCTGCGGTTTGTGGCCTCAGTTTTGGCTCGGGACAATGTTTCATCCCGTCCTCTTCAGGACGCATGTCTCCACAAACCGTTGTTAGATCCACAACATAGCCTTACTGTTGACATAAATGAGAAAATAAGATTCACCTGGGCCAAAGCTTCGGCTTGCTTCACGCTCAGATCTCCAACTCTTCCGCTCATGTCGCCACGAGTGCAGCAGAAATAAGTGTCTCAAATCAGCAGAGACTGAATGACAGACTCTGCGGTGATGTTTTAAGCCTCGCCCACCAGTTGCTCTGCATCTCCACCGCTAGGGGCGCAGCTAAGCATGCACTCAAATTATGTAAAATATTTAATTAGTATTAAATTAATAAATACATGTAAAAAATTATAATATAATCCTGATTGGTAATAATAATAATGAATATATATAAATATAAATCATTCTATTACTATTATATCATATGAATAAACTTATATAACAACAATAGTAATTTTTGATACAAGCAATTTTATAGAACTAATAGAACTGAATCATAATGAAAAATAAGTTATATATAATAATAAAACAATTATTAGTATTAAAAATTATATTATTGGTGCATATGTTAATAATAATCATGTTTATAATAATAAATGTTGTTACTTCTAGCTGATATTATAGATTATTATTACTGTTATTGTGATTTTATTGTTTTGTGAGTTTGTCAGATACCTTGTTAAACACATTTCACAAAACATCATTTATGATGTACTACACTTTACAAACCAGAAAATGTATTGCATCTTAATCTTTTTACAATTAAATTGCAATTATTATTGTAACTAATGCTAATAATTACATATAATTAGTTATTTATAATTATTATTAATGCCTATATAACAATATTAATGATAATGTATAATAATAATAATAATAATAATAATAAGTTAACTAACGTTGTTATTATTATTTATTCTTACTATTACACTACTGGTCAAAAGTTTGGGGTCAGTAGGATTTTTAAATGTTTTAAAATAAGCTTATCCTGCTCACCAAGGCTGCATTTATTTTGTGAAATGTGAAATGTTATTGCACTATAAAATAACTGTTTCAAAGTAGTTTAGAATTTAATTTAATAATTTATTCCAGTAATTTTAAAGATGAATTTTCAGCTTCATTACTTCAGCCTTCAGAGTCACATGATCCTTCAGAAATAACTCTAATATTTTTTTTTATCATTATTATTATTATTATTAATTATATTATTATTTATATTATTGTTGGTATTATTATTATTATTAATGGTAATAGTAATAAAAGCAATAACGACTGGAGTAATAATTTCATTTGAAACTACATACAATAAGAAAGCAGTCATTTAATTTTTTTTATATTTAACAATTTAACAATTTTTTTACATTTAATAAATTCTGCCTCCATGAACAGAATAATTTTCTTAAAAAAAAAACATGAAAAAAATAAAACTGACCCCAAACTTCTGACCGGTAGTGTATTATTAAATTTTAATAATAACATCTCACACTCTGTTACACTTTTTTACATAAAAACCATGCATTTTTATTTTGTATTCACAATTTCATTAAAAAAGCACAAAGATCTATTGACAAAATTTGATAAATAATGTAAGAAAAACCAAACCAAAACAGAAAAATAAATAATTGTACAGTATGTATACAGTTATTTACAGCTCAGTTTTCTCTGTCCTGATCAAGCATTGTTCCAGGCCTGTCGGATTTGTCTCCACGGGGTTCCCAAAACAGATGCCGCGATGAAGAAGAATACAAGAGTCAGACCTTTAGCCAGAGCCTCAGAATAAGGCTCGCCTGTCAGAAAGAGCAATTCACAATAAAAAAAAACATTTAAAATACAATATTGCTCTTGTGCAAAGTACACTTTAAAGTCAGCATGCATGAACCGGAAGCTGCGATCATTGCTTTTTTTCGCATTGTGATGCGATTCCTAGAGAAACTGAAAATTAAATGAGAAAACAGTGGGCATGGCTTCATTTTTCTACTGTGAGCTGACTGCATGTACAATGCAAAACCTAACAGTGAAAATCACGAAATGAAATAAGTTAGTTTAACTTTTAATGTTTAAAAAAGTTACTTTGACTCAATGAAAAAAGTTATGATAACTCATAAATTGATTATATTAAGCAGAATCCTAATTGAATGAGTTATGAATTAACTAATCATATTTTTGTGTTAACTCTAATGCTAGAAGGAATACCAAACCATTTGAGTAGCTATATGATTGCTTGGACTTCGTTTAAGTTAATTGACCAGTTTAAGTTAATTGAACTAATAGTGATTTGATAACTGAACTTAAACTCTTTAAGTTACTAATACTCTAAAGTTTGATGATATCAACACAAATTATATACGTGTATGTGACACAATATATAACTTTACAGTACTCAAATCATTTTGTTTCAAAACTTAAATGGTTTGCGGCAATCGGTTTCCTCCAAAAGTTTGAGTTAACTTATCAGGTTTACAGTGTAGTAAAGTAGGCATTTCATTTAGAAAGAGGGGCGTGGTTAAATATGTTAGTCACACCCATTTCCAAAAGTATACGTAATCTGACAATTTAACTAAAAAAACATGAAGTGCATTTTCAGATTTCAATTAAACATTAGAAGGGAAAACTTTTTTTTCCCTTTAAAATGCCCAAGCAATCAAAACATATCGATTTGGTAAGCTCACATTGGTAGTTTTGTGGTGAACAATTCATCTGTGCATGTCATTAAGAGAAAAAAAATAGTTTGTCCTTCTAATCTTTAATTAAAATCTGAAAATGCACATACTGTTTTTTCAGTTAAATTCAGTATTGGCATTATTTTATGAATGTCCAAATGTGAAAAGATTCAACTCCAATGTCCAAAACTCCAAAAGTTTGTGCTAGAAATAAATGCAAACAAGCACATATTTAATTAAATAATTCTTCATTTGCATATATAAACATAACATGGCATTATTTTCTGATATAAAAAACTCCTGTAAAAAGATTCAACTCCAGTGTCCAAAACTGCAAAACATTTTGCTAGAAATGTATGCAAAGTAGCTAATATTGAGATAAAATGCTCCATTTGCATATTCAAACATCAAATTTAATGTTTTAATAATTAATCAACTGTGGAAGTGTGGTGAAAGCCATTTGATATTTTCTTTCTTAAAGTTGCCTTAAAAACTCAAGTTACTGTATATTTTTCAGCAAATAGTTAATAATATATAGTTAATTAACATCATTTACATTTATTATGTAATAAGCATATTTACATTTATGTGACACTATTCTTTTCCTTTTAACATTTTGTTTACCGGTTAAAGTACACATGAAATCAAATCTAAAATATTGATTTTGTTAGCTCATTGCTAGTTTTGTGGTGAACAATTCATCTGTGCATGTCACTAAGTAAAAAAAAAAAAAAGTTTGCTCTTGTAATCTGAAAATAAAATTCAAAAATGCACTGTTAAATTATCAGATTAGGTCTGTCTAAGGTATTGGGCGTGGCTAACATACTTAACCACGCCCCTCTAACTGTCAGTTTTGACATCAAACAGAAATTGTAAGAAGGAAGCATCTTTTAGGTTGTAATAACTCTCCCGAAACCCTTTTCCCTAACCTTCTGAATGAAATGCCTTCTTTACTACATCCAATCAGCTCTCATGAGAAAAAACAAGTCACGCCCACTGTTTGCTCATTTAATATTTAATTTCTCTAGGAACTGCGTCACAATATGAAAGAAAAAAAACGGTCACAGCTTCCGGTTAATGTGGACTTTAATGTTCTGTATTTGATATTCATCTGTATAGTTCAAATCATAAAGAAAGAGATCACATTTTAAAAAATTGTTATGTTGTTCCCAAATATGAGGGCATAACCCCAGCATACATATCGTACAAATATTAAAATAGTTTTTAAGTGAAGGTATGTAGTGTGTCTGCTGCTGCTGGGGCTTCAGGTTTCACACAAACTTCCCAAATAAACTAGAACAAGAGCAATACGCTAGCAATACAATCCATGTAAAACCAAAATTATATATTACATATATTTCTGACTCCGTCTATATTTAACACAAGAAACAGAAGCCTCACCAGTGTAGTATGTTGTGAGAGGAAAGGCCAGTTCAGGCCAGCAAACATCATTCCTGTCACAGTCAAACTCTGTGAAGTTAATACTGAACCTGCAGAAGAACAGACTTCAATTAAACTGAGGGTCATCAAGCTCCTGGACAGAGTAAAATAAAATAGATAGAGGTCTAAAATACACGGCATCATATAAAAAAAAAAATTTAACAAAAACGCAATATAATATTTTATTTACAATACATAATTATTGTATTTATTTTAAACAGATAACATATATTTAAATACATTTAGAAACTTGTCTAAATGAAGAATAAATATGTATCTGTACTGTTCGCACAATATTGAAAATATTTGTATTATAATTTATATTTTAAAAATGATCAGGAAAAAGCTCTAAAATACATGACATGATATAGGAACAACTATAATATATTATATAATTGCTTTTTTATTTAAAACAAATAATTACTGTATTGTATTTTAAACAAAAAAATATTTAAATACATCTAGAATCTTTTCTAAACAAAAATACAGTATCTGTACTGTTCTCCTAATATCAAAAATAGTAGCATTTTAGCATATTTGCATTTTTCAAGAATATATTTCATTTATATTTTTAAAGTATACATCATTTTGATTTCATTCAGTAAAATACATTGAGTAAAAAAATTAATAAAAATAAAAAAAAAAATTGAAATCTATAGCAAAACAGACATTATATATAATGTAACATAAAGGAATGAACATGGTCAGCAGCAATACTCAGGTAGGCTGTGGCGTTGACACGATGCTCAATTGGTACTAATGGGCCAAAAGTGTGCCAAGAAAATATGCCCCACACTATTACACCACCAGCACCAGCCTGAACCATTGATACAAGGCAGAATGGATCCATGCTTTCATGGTGTTGACACCAAATTTTGACCCTACCATCTGAAAATCCCAATAGATCAGCAGTTTCTGAAATAATCAGACCAGCCCGTCTGGCACCAACACCATGCCACGTTCAAAGTCACTTAAATCACCTTTCTTTCCCATTCTGAAGCTTGGTTTGAACTGCAGCAGATCGTCTTGACCATGTCTACATGCCTAAATGCATTGAGTTGCTGCCACATGATTGGCTGATTAGAAATGTGCGTTAACGAGCAGTCGAATTTAATAAAGTGGCCGGTGAGTGTATATTATAACTTTCTATATTTATTATATTTATATTAAAATAAATCAATCATTATTTATGAAAATATTTATTGAAAAAAGGTTCATTTGTTTTATAAAAGATAAAATTAAATACAACTACTGTACATAAATAAAATTTATTTATGTATATATTAAAAACAGTATTTATTTATTTTGATATAAAACAAATGAAACAGTAAAAAACACAAAAAAATTAAACATTTAAAAATGTATATTTATCAAAATGAATGCATAAATCTAAGATGTATCTTTATCTACACAATAGTACCAAACTCAGTGATATGAGTGCATTTATGACCCACCTGGATCTAGGTGGTTGTGAATAAAAAGAAAGGTCAGTAAACGTCACAGAAGAGGTGACTGGAAAATTTTGCATGAGTTCTGGGTTCAAACAGGGGTCCATTGTGCCCAGACCACACTCAATCTTCCATGTGCTCTCTATGAAACTGACAACAAAAAAAAGATGAATGCACAACAGAAACAGCACACCATCCAGATATCAGAAGAGCTCAAACATTAATGAACAAATCTGCTATAATCAGCAAATGTGAGCTGATAAAAGCAGTGCTGCACACCTGATCTCCAGGGACTGGATAAACAGTTGAGGAACACCCTGAACTCCTCCCATGACGCTGCTCTTCACGTGGATATGGAGGTGAGTGGGCACGGCTGAACACTCTCCTCTGATGCCCTCTGCTGACTGACTCTGGTTCTGCTGCGATGCTGACATTCATTTGATAAAAAAAAAGTTAAGAACAAACAAACAGACAGTTACATAAAACAAACAGTCTACTGCTTAAACAAAAAAACATATACTCAAAATGTACACACAATTTGATATACAAATAATTAATAAACATTTGAATTGGAACCAAATGAATAACATTTACAAGTTGTTTGCAAAAACAGAAAATAAATTAGTCCTGAAAAGACTATGGGCCCGATCATACACCCAGCGCAATAAGGCTCAAGACGTGTATGGCACAATTTGTTGCTATTTTCAGACCAGCGCAACAGTCATTTTCATGTTTTTCACCACGTTGTTTAAATAGTAAATCCATTTGTGCCTCTTTGTCGACTCATGCTGGTCTATAAAGGACGTGTGTTAAGGTGCATTGTTGATAAGTTGCTATTTTGAGGAACTGAAAGAGACCATGCCATTGACCAACTTAAAGCTGGTCTAAAATCCAGTGCAGAGTGCGTAAGTTATGCACCTGTGCAGGTCGAAATGCTTACAAATGCTTAATACACAGAGGATGTACAGCAATACACAAATATCTTTACATATGAAAAAATTATTCAAAGATAAAAATGCTACAAAAATTATTACTTTCTACATAAATATAAAAACCACTGCCTCCATGCGTTCTTCACCTCCGGGTTTTTATCTTTCAGTTAATTCATGACCATTTGCATAATGTTATTATTATTAGCAGTATTACTTATTATATGCATATTTATATTTGTTTTAATAAAAACAAGTTTAGATTTGTCCACCTGTCGGGTTTTGAAGATGGACATAGGAATAGAACGTTTGTTTGGATATAACTCAGTTTTTTGACCACCCTTCATTATTATTGTTCATTTATTCGTTTGCTGGAAATTAGAACTGAATTTAGAAATAGTTTTGAAACAAATCTTTGCACTTAACAAACTAAATTAAATATGTCAGCTAATGGATGACTTCAGTGGAGTGTGTACAAAACCTTTCCTTATCCACAAAAGTAAAGGAGTAAAGTAAAGAGAAAAAGTAAAGTAAAGAGGCTGAATGGAGGAGGCTTGTTCTTTATCCTCGCGCTGCAGATGGTCTGTTTAACTCACTAGTGAAGCATTCAGTTTTTCCACTTACAGTACAGTCCGCCATGTAAATAGCAAATTTGCCACGGCGTGACGCAACTGACTCTTAATAATAATAATAATAATAATAATTCTTTACATTTATATAGCGCTTTCTGGACACTCAAAGCGCTTAACACTTAACAGCTTTTGGGGGGAATCTTCTCATCCACCACCAGCGTGCAGCATTCACCTGGATGACATGACGGCAGCAGTATTGCGCCAAACCGCACACCACACAAGCTGATTGGTGGAGAGGAGACAGAGTGATCAAGCCAATTATGATATGGGGATGGTTAGGAGGCCATGATGGACAGATGCTAGAGGGCAATTTTGGCCAGGAAGCTGGGGTTAAACCCATACACTTTTTTGGAAGGACATCCTGGGATTTTTAATTACCACAGAGAGTCAGGACCTCAGTTTAACATCTCATCCGAAAGATGGCGCTCACTGGGAATGGGAATAGAAGATGGGACTCTGGACAGCACATTTTAGCTCTTAAGGGGCTATTAAAATACTTTGAATGTTTTATATTTTGTTACAGACATACAGTGTCATCCTGCAACTGTTTTGCAGCATATGAATTGTCCCAAACACTATTTTTAACTGTCCAAAATGGGGGAAAAAGTGTTGTTTTTACTCTGATAGTCAAAACATGTTAAAAAAAATGATGTTATATATGCATTTAAAAAAGTGTTTTATGTAAATTCGGACAACGAGTCCACATATATGGACATCATTTTTCTCTAAAAGTACATCATATCAAAAGATGATACTTAGGTTTTATTCTATCTAGGGTCCAATAGGCCCAAATAACAAAAAGAAATAAAAAATGCATGTAAAAAAACACCTTGGGCCTTAAGAGGTTATGAGAATAAGCACAACCCTGTTAGAGCATGCACTGGGGGCGCAAAGCGTATTTTTCCATCCTTAAAATAGCAAAAGTGGATTCAGACAAGCCCTTTGTGCTTTTGCGATATGCACTTTAGACTTTGTGCTTAGATTGTTAAATTAGAGCCCTAAATGTCTTAATTGATCTAAAAGATTTTATTATAACATTTATTTATTAAACATTAGGGGTGTGAACCTACACTGGTCTCACGGTTCGGTTATGATTATCATGCCATCGATTCTGTTCAATTCGATATCTCGGTGCATTGACGATGCCTTCCATACATAATTCGATTTTTTCTTTACAACACAAGAAAAAAAAAGTATTAAAATCTATAAATAAGTTTATAATTATATATTACTTGTAGTACAATTTTGTCCTTTAATACAAGCAGTAAGATATATGAACTGTACCTTTAATTTTACCTGCTCAAAAAAAATGTGAATGTTTTAGACAAAACTCCAAAACATGCACAGAAGACAGCACAAGCATTCATAACAAATAAAATAATGTATATATTATCCCGCTTGCTTTTTGAGCACTGGCAAGTTCTTACACCCCTATGATTGGTCTGTCTTCTGTCTTCACCCGCTCAGCAGAAAGGGCTGCAATTGGCTTTAGAAACGAAAGCGCTGTTCACCCATAAGTGACGTGGGAAAAACTGCCGCGGGTCAGTCTAAATGCGCATAATACGCGGTTATCAGGTAATCCGTAATAGAACAAATACAATACAATAAACTCACACCACAGGCATGCTTGTGTCTGGATCCACAAGTATCGCTTTAACAGCTGAGAGGAGAGGAAACTTTACCTCACGAACATGCCAACGGGTCAAAGGGGGGAAGAGAGAGAGAGAGAGAGAGAGAGAGAGAGAGAGAGAGAGAGAGAGAGAGAGAGAGAGGGGCTCTCGCCTCCTTCGCCATAGTATTCTACCACGACATCACGTATAGGGGATAAATGACGTCAGAAGAGAGGAAACTTTACCTCACGAACATGCCAACGGGTCAAATGTTCAAAGTATGTGTGTGTGTGGGAGAGACAGAGAGAGAGAGAGAGAGAGAGAGAGAGAGAGAAAGAGAGAGAGAGAGAGAGAGAGAGAGAGAGAGAGAGAAGAGGCTCTCGCCTCCTTCGCCATAGTATTCTACCGCGACATCGCGCATAGGGGATAAATGACGTCAGTGCGTAATAACAGGTTATGATCTATTACTGAACCGATATCGAATTGTCCCCATCTGCATCGCGTGCACCGAAGAAACGATTAATTTTGACACCCCTAATAAACATTTATGAATATAAATAATAATATATATTATTATATATATATATATTTAGTATATTATTTTAAACAAGTACTATCTTGGTCACACTTTACAATACAGTTCCATTACTTTTATTTAATGTATTAACTTACATTAGTAATGAACAATACTTGTACTGCATTTATTAATCATAGGTCAACATTTGCTAATGCATTTTTAAAATCCAAAATTGTGCTTTGTTAGTGCACTGGAACGTAAACTAACATTACATTAACTAACAAACAAAAACTAGATAATGTAATCAAGGCATTTTCATTGTTTGTTCATTTTAGTAATTAAAAATAACAAATTGAGCCTTAATGTAAAGTGTTAGCATTTCCTTTTGTCATATATATTTTAATTTGTAATGCATTTCTGTGATAGTAGAGCTGGTTTTTCAGCATTATACCTCAAAAGTTTTTCTTCAGAAAATATTTTTAAAAGGCCCATTTTTTTTTGCTGCTCAAAACATTTGTTATTATCATTAATGTTGAAAAGACTTATGTGCGAGTTTTTATATATTTTACAAATTTTTAATAACAATAAAACACACAAATATTAGTCGCTTCCAAGTTCTCTCAATTTCAAGTAATAAATATAAATATAAATTAAAAACTAACGTAAAAATTGATTAAAATATTGAAATATTTTTAAAAGAAAAGCTAAAGAAAATTATAAAAATACAAAACAAAATGATTAAAACTTAATATATAAAAAGGAAAGAACAAAAAAATATTATAATATTACTTAATTATAACTAACTATTAATATGAACTGCCAACAATGTATTTGATAATAAACCGAATAAATAAATAAATAAATAAATAAAGCCAAAATTGAGTTTTGCTAAGTTTACATTTTAAAATATTAAAACAGCTTACTTAACATCTTACTACTATTACTGATTTTGATCTAACTAACTGAATGTGAATAATTATTTTGATGAATCCTAAATGATACAATATTTTTATTACTTATGAATAACAGTGTATGTAGACTTGATTATGTGTAAACAGCTTAAACCAAAGCTATACATTTTATATTCAACACAACAGACTGTAGGACAGTTTAATATTAGATACATATTCATATAACTGTATGATAGTGCTCACTAGTAATGTTGACCCAGTCCGTCAAATTGTAAAGGTCTGGTTTTCCCGAAGTGGAGACAAGTGTGGCGGTCACTAATCCAGCTAAGAGAGAGCGCACCGTTTCTCTGTGAAACAACAGGATTTCAGTGAAACTGTCTAGTATACTGTACTTATTATATTAGGTTATTATTCTCAAAAGGTTTCATCTACCTTAACAGACTGCACTGTGTCATATTCATTAGACTCACAGGAACCACACAGCCTGATGTGGAGTTTATCCCAAACAGAAGTGATCTCAGGTCAGCAGAAGAGCACAGGCCATCTCCAGCTGCAGAGGACATAACACACATCAAAATAAAGCTTGAAAAGTGTTATACTGATAACCACGTCAAAATGAAGACTTTTTTAGAACTTTTAAGACCATTTAGAATATAATTTAAGAGCTTTATCACAATGTTTTTCACATGTTTTACAGTGGATAATATTTGAGAGAGAAATGAGCAAAGAAAGCCCAGAGAAACCCTGGACGAATATAAATATGGGATTTCTAATATAAACGTAATTTCTAATATTAATGTAACGTAATATAAACTATTTACTACCTGGCTGCCATAGACTGATCTGGGCCCTCTGTACAACTCCTGTATCAGAGTCCAAAACGCCACCAATCACAGGCCTCTTCACTCGATAACCTGTATGAACGTCAGTAATGCATGAACATGAAGCTGAAAAGTAAACCAATAAATATGTAAATAATTATATCTATATAACTTTTCATATACCTAAAATGATAACATGTACTTGATGAATGTTTGATATAATATTTATGCTTTAAAATGGAACTAAATGTACTCATTTGTGCAGAGCGAGCTGTTTATTGGTTTACGGAAAATGCCCCCAACAGCAACGCAGACACAAAACGTTCTATCCTGGATTTACTGTAATAAAAGTAACTTAACAAGGGTATTGTAGCAGAAATGTGAGATATACATATAGACTTCATTATATTATTAATGCAGACATGTATTAAATGTGGGCGACACGTTAGCTTCCCCCACATTCAAAAGACATGTGGTATAGGTGAACTGAATAAACTAAATTGGTCGTAGTGCATGTGAGGGTGTATGGGTGTTTCCCAGTACTGGGTTGCAGCTGGAAGGGCATCCGCTGTGTAAAAGTAAGTTGTGGTTCATTCCGCTGTGGCGACCCCTGATGAATAAAGGGACTAAGCCGAAGGAAAATGAATGAATAAATGAATTAAATGTACTACAGAAGAAATATAATAGATTTGACAAGCCCAAATCTAACGGCTCTTAATAGTTTCAAGCTATGAAACGACAAATACGGCTGTTTCTTTTTCTAATTAGTACAAAAAGATACGCTGCAAGATTGGTTACACTTAATCTCCGCCATTGCACTTTGCTTCTACCGGAACAAAGTTTTCCCTACTTCCAGTCTCGATTCACATTTTGTAAAATAGGTGTATTAAGCTATAGCATTTGAATTTAGGCTAGTGTTTTCATATAGTTAACCAAAACCAAGTTACATTTCAACATGGAAAGAGATACTATTCATACTTGCCAACACTCCCGTTTTTCCCGGGAGTCTCCTGTATTTCAGACCCACCTCCCGGAAAACTCCCAAATTTCAACCCCTTCCCCCGGTCCTCAGGTGATTAGTACAATCTGTAACACCCCATTCACACGGGGCTTCAGCGTCAACGCTTGACAGAGGGCGTGTCTGAAGTTGGGGTTGACGCAATCGTCATAGCAGCGTCAGCCAATGAATTTAGTCAGCATTCGGCTACTGTCTGAGCTGGTGTATTTGCATACAGCGATCTGATTGGCTGGCGATTCCGTCGGCACTTGAAAAGTTGAGAAAGTCTTCTACCCCACCCACCCCCCCTCTCCCAACACACACAAACACACACACATTTCTCGGTAGTTTCTCTGCTTGTCAAGTCTCTAAACGGTACTGGACACAGACACATCCCACTAGAACACCCTCCTGGATTTTCAGAGACAAATGTTGGCAGGTATGATACTATTATACTATTATATGTATACATTTCCCTATGTTTACGATGGTCTAATGCAGGGGTGGGCAAACTCAGTCCTGGAGGGCCGGTGTCCTGCATAGTTTAGCTCCAACTCTAATTAAACACACCCCAACATGCTAATCAGTGCCTCCAAGGTCACTAATTATCTATAAGCAGGTGTGTTTGATCCGAGTTAGAGCTAAATTGTGCAGGACGCCGGCCCTCCAGGACCAAGTTTGCCCATCCCTGGTCTAGTGTATTATGGTATTATGGATCACAGTGTTTAATTAACTGATAAGTTCTTGTTTGGTGAATTGTATCATTGTGTAACTTGTATGTCTATCTATATGTATCAATGTTACTTATATTGTATTTACAGTGTTACTGTAAAATAAAATAGTTAATAATAATAAACAATATTATTGCTTAAATGTACATCTGCATTGTATCCTCAAAGCCAAGGAAGAGAAACAAACTTTATGATTTGATATCAGCCATTAGAAAATGTAGGATTTGACAATTATATGAATATCCACTGATTTTAAAACATTTACTGTAATAATATTTATGTCTATATCGCCCTGCACTACTTAAAAATGATTTCTGCCCACATATGATTGGCTTAAGTTGTTACTATATTGTTCTTGAGCATCTAAAGCTAATTTGTCATTGGATTTGTGTTAACCTGGATTGCCGGAGTATGGCTGAGAGGTTTCATTTCCGTTCACAAACACAGCGGAATATCTTCTCGTCAAAGTTACTACAGATATTGAAAAAAGAAAAAGTGTTAAGAAGCAGCTCAAAAGACAAGCAGGTGCAGTAAAGGTGTATTTCATATTGTGAGAGTCAGCTGATATTTACCAGGTACAGTGATGTTTGCAGTGGTTCGTGTCACAGTAATCGCAGTAAGGCTGTTCCCGTTCCAGTTAAAAGTGTAAAGCAAGGACACGACTACATCATCACACTGTTGTGGCGCTTAAACAAAACAACAACAACAACACAATTACACCAAGAAAAAGATCAAACTTCACACCTAATGTACATACTTTCTGTCTACAAAATGTAATAATAAAAAAGAAATTACAGTAATATTTGCTATGTACAGAACTATCTACAGTAAATATGTATTATGTTATTAGAAAAGAGTATGGATAAATCACACTCAAGTAAAAGTACCATTACTTGCCCAAAAATGTAGTGTGAGTAAAAGTATCTGTTGTAAATATTACTCAAAATATGAGTAAAATATGGCCCTTTTAAAAGTACACAAGAGTGGTGAATAGTGGGTATTACGCTGTGAAAAGTTGATGCGTTTACATGCAGTTTGTGGAGGGATGTGTAAACAACATTCTGTAGTGTATTTAGTGATCTTCCTATTTTCATTTGTTCATTCCTTCCAACATTCCTTCTATTGTTTGTTTGTTCTGTCCTTCATTCATTCGTTTGTTCGTTCCTTCCTTCACTCATTTGTTCCTTCGTTCCTCTCTTAATTCATTCACTCATTCCTTCGTTCGTTAATTCATATTTTTGTTCCTTCCTTCATTGGGTCCATTGTTCATTCATTACTTCCTTCCTTAGTTTGTTCAGTCCTTTCTTGAATCCTTTCTTCATTCATTTGGTCCTTCCTTCATTCTTTCTTTTATTCGTTCCCTCATTAATTTGTTCGTTCCTTCATATTTTTGTTCCTTTCTTCATTAGGTTCTTTGTTCATTCATTCCTTCCTTCCTAAGTTTGTTCAGTCCTTCCTTGAATGCTTTCTTCATTCATTTGGTTCTTCCTTCATTCCTCCTTTCATTTGTTCCCTCATTAATTTGCTCGTTCCTTTATATTTTTGTTCCTTCCTTCATTAAGTTCTTTGTTCATTCATTCTTTTGTTCGTTCACTCTTTACTTCCTTAGTTTGTTCAGTCCTTGCTTGAATCCTTTCTTCATTCATTTGGTACTTCCTTCGTTCTCTCATTAATTTGTTCCTTCCTTCATTAGGTTCTTTGTTCATTCATTCATTCATTCATTCATTCATTCATTCATTCATTCGTTCCTTCCTTCCTTCCTTAGTTTGTTCTTTCCTTGAATCCTTCCTTCATTCATTTGGGCCTTCCATTCCTTGTTCGGTCCTTCCTTCATTCGGCTCCTCCTTCCATTCTTCCTTCCTTCAATTTAGTGATATTTTAAGGCTGTTTGGTGATTTCAGTCATCATACAGTCGACATCCTTAATTGTCTTATCAGTGACATGCAGTCTATAAAAAGTCTCTAGGTCATTGCGTGTAAAGATTTTGGTTATTTTAATGTTTCCCATGTCTTGAGGTTGTTCAGCATGATGCGATTTACTTTCTATGTGCAATATGGTTGGACAGGAATCGCAGAACTGATTTTTCTACTTTAGCCAATCCCCATAGACAATAAAAAAATTATGTAGTGACTGCAGGTTGAAGGAAAATAGTGGAGTAAAAGTACCGATACAGCACTAAAAATGTACTCAAGGGAAAGAGAAAGTACACATTTTTTAAACTATTTAGTAAATTACAATTCCTGAGAAAAGCTACTCAATTACAGTAGTTTGAGTATTTGTAATGTGTTACTTTACACCACTAGTTATTAGAAGGAACAATATTTAAAAAATCTAATCAATCAAAAAAAGAAAATAAATCACAATAATCTAAAATAGAGAAAAACAGGGTAACACTTTAGTTTAGGTACAATTTCCCAATATTAACAATATTAACTTTTTATTTTAAGACAGTTTGTCAATATGAGCGCAAAAGTGATCTTAGAATCAGGAAGCAGCATGATTGATAAATGTTCGCGCAAGCAAAAAAAAGTAGGTGAATACCGAATAAGAGGATAATCAGCCGCATGTTGAGACGCAGGCGATTCTCACTCAGTGATGACAGTGTTGCACACACAGCTGATATGATGCGCATGAGTGCTTAAAAGCTCCTGTGTCCCATTTCCTTGCGTAAAGCGACCATGCCTGGAAACGCAACTGGTGCGTTCGTTTCTCTTTAAAATAGACTAGAAAAAAATTATGCTCATCCATGCACAGTCCTGCAACTTTCAATAGCTTGAGATTTTTTGTAAGCAGCAGCGGTTGCCACTTTCACTTTAACCATTCTTTGAACAGATTATTAATAGGCCTAACGTTACCCCTGTGTGTGCGCGATTATTCTTTCTTTATCAAAACCAGAATGTTTTTCACCTGTTTTCTTTAGCTTACAGATATTTTTGTTAATATGGTTTAATTATTATTCTTTACAACAATATTGCTTTAATAGGAGATTACTTCTCCATTTATCTATAGTTAAATATTGGACCTTTAGCCTGGACAGACTGCATTTTTGTTGAATAAAAAGTTATATTTTGCTTTTTTTGATCCATTATTTAAAATTTATAGCAAGGAAAAAATTTGTTTGGTGTGACCAGAGAAAAAAATGGTAAATCCTTAGAGTTGAGCCCTAAAGAGTTATGTGAAATAAAACTAATTGCAATGCCACACTATGGAAACCACAAGCCATTTGCATATGCTCATTGAGTAAGGTCTCAACATACAAATAAGTTAAATTAACGAGGAAGCATGTGGACATAACACAAAATTTAAATCAAGTAATTTTAGCATGCCAAAGTCAAATGTATGCATATAAGATATATTTCCCCAACAATAAAATTGTGGCTAGTGAAAATAGTGAGTGACTAGTAACATTGGAAAACTACTAGTCACAGTGGCTGTTGATCAAAAAAGTTAATATCAAGCCCTGCTAACTATTAATAAAAAGCAAATTAGTAGTTTACTGAAATAGTTAATGGTTTAATAATAGCGAGAATTGTAACTTAAAATAAAGTGGAAACAAAAATTCAAATATTGTTGCAATTTCTTTGAATGGTAAAGGTATATATCAAGCAGCCTTTAGTCCAGTGAATAAAATGATAAATTACATATGCACATACACATATTATTTAGGTATATAAAATTTTATATTTAAATGGGTATTTATTTATTTATTTGGTAACACTTTAGCTTAGGTAACAATTCACCGTATTAACAAACTAACTGCTAATAAACAGTAAATATCTTAATAATAGGCAGGTAATAAGCCAGTAGTTAATAGCTATTTATTTTTAGATATTTTAAAACTGATGATTGCTGAAAATGTTAATGCAACTGACCTGACGCGACCTCAGGAGAATTTGACACAAATATTTTGAGGTTTTCAGCTACTTCATCCACAACACTGACTGCAATTACACCTGGAAAGCAAGCAAACAAACAAACAAACAAACAAACAGTCACACATACAGTACACGCATCTGCATGCATATACTGGCAGAAAACATGATCAATACACTCACAGGCTTTATTTATATATATATATATCTGAAAGTCCTCTACCAAAATCATATTGATCATCTACCAATATCATATTGAACGTCTACCAAAGTCATATTGAACATCTACCAAAATCATATTGATCATCTACCAAAATCATATT
>CAIGQZ010000427.1:27265266-27270266 GCA_903798205.1 Danio tinwini
AAATAATTGCAGTTCCTCTGAACTTCAGAACTTCCTATTTTATTTATCCTCAAGGTGGAGCTGCAGACAAGAAAATTTTACTGACTAAATTGTAAAATAAAAAATTAATTAATTAAATAAAAAATCTTAAAAAATTCTATCAGAGATCACCAATTCCCAATATGAGAAATACAGTACTCAGCATATATAAGTACACCCCTCACAAATCTATCTTTTAAATTCATATTTTTATTAGAAAGCTATACGATATTATATTTGTGCATATACATTACATCAGTCAGCACTGAAGCCAAATCTAGAGCTTAACTAACAAAATAACTTCATAACAGTCCAAAAACTAGTACAGCCAAATTTATGTTATAGAAAAATATTAAATACAAATTTAAAAAAGAGGAAAAATTAAGAGAAGCAAAAAAAATTGCAAAATTTTGTTGAAATTTTGTAGGTTGTAATTGTTTTTTGCAATATTTTGCGTGAATTTAATTGTATTATCTTTCTAACTCTGTTTGGTGACTTAAATATTATTTTGATAAATATATTTGTTTAATAAATCTGTTTTGTTTAAATGCACCAATATACATTGCCTATATTCACTGAGAAATGGATTGAAATATTTATTTTCAAAATGGGGTTTACTCAATTATGCTGAGCACTGTATATTTTTTGTACTTAAAAAAAACCTTCTAATACTGCGTTTTGTATTCTTAAATTATTTGTCATTTTGGTACCAAGGTTATTTTTGTAAACAAAAAATAAAACTAAGATCAACAGCGGGTCAAACAGAAGATATGAACATTTTAAAAATATTTTCATAAACAATTTCTTTAATTTATGTTAAATAACTTAACATAAATAAAACAAATGCCACACACAAAAAAACTAACTAAAATAAATATTATATATATTTAATATTATATAAAATATTTATTACCAATAAATTAAATTAATAAGCACTCTGCAGAAAATCTGAGCTGTGGCTGATTATATAAAAAAAACCCATATTTTCTCTTTACTCTGGTCACCAAAAAAATGTAAACTAGGCATGCTTAATTACACATTACACATTAATTACAATTAAAAGTTTTGCTTTTATCCATTTAAGCTCTTTTATAATAGGTTTTTATTTAATATTTATTCATTTAAGCTATTTATATGGTTTTTGGATTCAGTGTCTGTTTTAGCTGTTTGTGCTTTGCTCTGGTCAACGCTGGACATATTGTGTTAAACTAGAATCACACAAACTAATTAAAACTATTTACTGATAACTAGTAGTAATAACTAATAGAGACTAGTAGCAATAACTAATTAGATATGTGTTCACAAAATAAAAACTAATCTAAAAGTATCATTAATAAAACAAACTAAAACTAAACTGAAATGTACAGCAAATCTTAAAAATAGTATTGAAATAAAAACTAATAAAAAAATGCAAATCAGAAAAATAATTACATGTTTTTAATGTCAATTTTTTCTTAAGACACTACAATAATTATAGATTCAGAAATGTTTTGAGCATCAAGTCAGCATATTACTATTACAATAATTTCGGAAAGATCACATGGCAGTAAAGACTGGTGTAGTGGCTGCAGCACATTCAACTTTTCCATCACATCAACAAGAATTTGGAAGATTTCGGATGACCTATCCCTTTAAAAATAGCCTAAGACATCACTTAAGACACACTTCTGAGGAACAGGAATGATTTTGATTATTCCATTATCTGAAATTGTACAGAAGAGAAGGCACTGAAAAAACATCTCCTCACACTGTTCCACCATCATAGAAAAGTCCCAGAAAAGGGTTGTTGTAGGAGGGCGAGATGACACAGAGGAAGGGGAACCAATCAGGGTCATTTTTAGAGGGCTGAGCTGAACACTGATACTCAGGAACAGGACTGAAACTTCCCCCGTACGGTCCAAGAAAACACTGAGTTGCAAAGAGCCCCAGGACTTCCTGAGTACAGTCCTAAAAAAAGAGGAAATTCACAAACTTGCAATGATTCCCGCAATGTGATGTTTCAGGAAAATGTGCTTATAAAATGTACTAAATTTACTTTCAAAGTCAGTGTATTTTTGAGCATTTCCCTGTCAAATATGATTGGAAATGATTAAACACTGTAGTTATAGTTGCTAAGATAGTCAATGTAGGGCTTTAAAAGGGTCAAAAGCAGAATCCTAATGAAAAGCACTGATTTACTGTCCAACTATCATTCATTCAATCATTAATTTTCCTTCGGCTTAGTCTCTATTTCAGAGGTCACCACAGCCGAATGAACCACCAACTATTCCAGCATATGTTTTATGCAGCGCATGCTCTTTCAGCCGCAACCCAGTAGCTGGGAAACACCCATTCACACTCGTTCACACACACCCTCATACACTACGGTCAATTTAGTTTATTCAATTCACCTATAGCGCATGTCTTTAGACTGTGGGGGAAACCGGAGCACCCGGAGAAAACCCATAGAAAACATACAAACTCCACACAGACATGCCAACTGGTCCAGCCGGGACTCGAACCAGCATCATTCTTGCTGTGAGGCAACAGTGCTAACCACTGAGCCACCATGCTGCCTCTAACTATCATGAATAAATGTGTTTAAACGCTCTCAAAACTTGAATGATTACCTGGTCACAGCAGCAACGTATGCTACACTCGCCTGGAGAAACATCACACGGGCACTGGCCGAGAGGCTGAAATACTTGGTTGGGAATGACTGTTTTATTTACTGCAAAACACAAAAAGATATTATCATATAATGTGTTTTTATTAATTCACTATTTACCCTTATATTCATAAGCATAAACAATTTATTTCATTTCTCCTTGTGGATCAAAAAAATTAGTCTTGAGTAAACAATTAAAGGATTAGTTCACCCAAAAATTTGAATTCTGTCATCCTTTACTCAACCTTTACTTGTTCCAAACCTTTATGGGTTTCTTTCTTCTGTTAAACACAAAAGAAGATAGTTTGAAGAATGCTGGAAACTGTAACCATTGACGTAGATCATATGTGTTTTTCCTACTATGGAAGTCAAAGGTTGTACGTTTTCAACTTTCCTCAAAATATCTTCTTTTGTATTCAACAGAAGAAATAAAATCATAAACGTTTGGAACAAGTAAAGGTTGAGGAAATTGTGAGAAAATGAATATTTTTGGATGAACTCTCCTTTTATTTTTTTAAATGTGGATAAACTAACCTCTTAATTTATTAAAGATTCCTCTGAGAAAAAAAAACTTTACCATGTTACAAACGATGGTATCAGAAGGCAATGTCCTAATTACCCAATACACATGTATGATTCTGTCTGAGAGTTCTTTCTAAAATGAAATCCACATCAACACTTACATTTATTCACTTTTATCTAAAGCGACATTCAAATGAGGATAAAAGAAGCTCTTCAAATCACCAGAGAGTAACAGTATACAAGTGCTATGAAAAGTCTAAGTTAGAAAAAAATAGCTTTAAGTAAGTGTTTTTGTTGTTTTTGAGAGAAGAGAGTGTGTGTTCTGCAGGTGGTTTGTCAAGCCCACTCACCTGTATGGAGCACACTAAGAATCGCTCAGTGTTTTCCAAGACATATGAAATATTAATAAGAAGGTGTCTGGTGCATATTCACACCAAATTCCAATACATTTTCTAAGTTCATACATTATCAGCGAATCAAACCTATGACCTTTGCCATCTTTAAGCTTGACCACTTGATGTTCCTTATTTGAGATTGCTAAAAAAAAATGCAAATATAACTGTATGATGCATAGGAGTTTTCATAAACCACTGCATTTATAAGAAGGTGTCTGGTGCACATGGAGAGGAGAAGAGCGTGTCACCTACAGGTGGTTTGTCAAGCCCACTCACCTGCATAAAACACACTAAGGATTGCACTAAAAGTCCAGAAACATGGAGTGTTGATAAAAAAATGTCTGGTGCATACGGAGAGGAGAGATTTTGTCACACAGGTTGTCCTACAAAACTTCATACAGTAATATGACAAGAAACACTGACCAGATGGAGGTTTACTGGGGAGGACCTGGGCATAAATCTGGGTCTGTATAATGAGGGAGGCTTTAGGTCTTTCATCCACACATGCAGACACAAGCAGAGTCTCCTGGACACAGAGCGGCTCCAGACAGCAGTCCGAGATGGAGGTTTCATTCCCACACAGCTGGAGACTGCGGTTCAGACTCACGCGCACCAGAAAGGCATTCTAATAGATTGACATTCAACAGAAAGAATGCATATATGATATCAGTATTGCAGAATTCAAGTATGGCAAGTGTTTTGAATCATTTTACATTTATTCATTTACGGCAGTGTTTCCCAACCAAGTTCCTGGAGACACACCGATGACAGTACCGATTTTCAAAAACTCTTCCAAATCAAACACATCTGAATCAACTCATCAGAACCCCAAAATCTAAACTTAATGGGTCAAGTAAGGCATCTAAAATAAGTAAATGTGTATTGCTGTTTGCCTCTAGAAACAGGGTTTGAAAACACTGATTTACAAGACATTTTGGTCAAAATTGACTTACAATTTTTTTTTTTTTACGTTTATTGCCAAGTGTGTTTGCACCAAGGTTTGCACACACAAAGAATTTGTCTTAGTGACAGGGGATTCCAGTACAGAGAGTGTAAACAGTACAAACATAGTGAATATATAAATACAAAAATATAGACATTCCTATTATAACTGTATAGATTATACAGTTAAAGACAAAATTATAAGCCATCATGTGAAATTTTAATATTTGATTAAATATTTGCTGTTTAATGGATAGAAGGATTTTTAACACATTTTTACATAATCATTTTAATAACTAATTTCTAATAACTCATTTAACATGATGAATAAAGCGCAATTTAAAGGGTTATTTATTTATTTATACTCAAGTTAGGTTAATAGTGCAAGTCAGTGGACAGCAGTGGTTTGTTCTGTAACTAATCAAGAAAAAAAAATATTTTATAACCTTGTATTTTTTCTATATTTATTTTATTCC
>CAIGQZ010000427.1:27275266-27286924 GCA_903798205.1 Danio tinwini
TTGCGTGAAGCTTAAATAGTTTTAAAACAGAACATTACCTGTCTAAAAGAAATCCTTCAGCCGTCAACCTTTCTCCAGCATGCAAAGATAACTCCAATACTGATTCAGGATTTTAAAAAGTTTTGATTCAGCATATTTTTACCAATTACGCGTGCACGCACTCCCTCTCTCTTTCTCGATCTCTCTCATGAACGCGCAAAAGCATCTATGCACAAACGGCAGAGCTGCGTACAAATGGCTGCGCAGTTGTTCAAAACTGCATTTGTTGACAGACAATTCGGGCTACTTATCGGAATTATGAGAGATGTCGGCCTGACACTTTTTAATTGGATTAACATTTTTTACTTTTATGCCTTACCCAGAATATAAAAATACATATAAATACATTTAGATCATTTACTTTAATCAATACTATTGGAATGTGAAGAGAATTTTAACCTGCACAACAAAAAATGTTTCTGAAGACAATCACCCACTGCACCTTTAAGTATAAAGTACACTAACTTACTCCCTTGCTTTCAACAAAGAGTGTATGTGTAACTCGTTTCTGTTTGCATTTAAGTCTTTTTTTTTGCGTTTGAGTAATTTTTAACCTTTAACTGCATCACATTTGCGAGAAACAGATGAATGTTCTTTCAAAATAAAACAACATTTTCAAAATCAAAGTCAAATTGTCAGGCAAGTAAGGCAAGGAAGGAACAGAGGTAAAGAGTGCTAATCTGATGACACAGCGTGTACTGTTGTTTAAAACTAAAAATGGCAGTGTGAACACATGTATATGAACATAATGTATTGTGTCTTGATTATATATTATAAATATTTGTTTTGTCACTAAATGTACTCTCCTGATTGCCCCAAAAACAATTCTGTTTAAGAAAACATTCATTCATTCTATCATTCTCCTTCGGCTTAGTCCCTTATTTATCAGGGGTCCCCACAGAAGAATGAACCACCAACTATTCCAGCATGTGTTTTACACAGCGGATGCCCTTCCAGCTGCAACCCAGTACTGGGAAACACCCATACACACCCATTCATTTACACACACACACACACACACTAGGGCCAATTTAGGTCATGCAACTCACTTAGCCCGCATGTCTTTGGACTGTGGGGGACTGTTCAACAGAAAAAAGAAAAACATAAAGGTTTAAAACTACTTGAGGGAGAGTAAATGATGACATCATTTTCCTTTTTTTGTGTACTATATTCTTTAGAAACCAAACAGCTGTTAATTTACACTTCATTTAAACAATGTTTATAATAATAAATACTGATACAGAGATCTGAACAGAGAGATTCATTTTTGCATGTTATTTAACAGCTGATTTCAATTCATGAAGCAGCTTTTTGTTCCCTGACTTTGAGGACAAAATGCAAATTTAAGTAAAACATTGTCATCTATATGCATCACAATAATCGTGTGTAAACTCATGCATCTAACACCTCATTACTATAATGAAATATAACTGTGGTTTCCATGAAAACTATATAAAAACATTAGGCTGAGTACATAAAAGTCGGTATGAAGTGAAAGCTTTAGTTCAGCGTGATGATGTACTTCCAACTAAAACTGAATATTGAGTAGGGGGCTGGGCTTTCTTTGTGGGAACCATTCCCTCAAGACAAACTATTGATAAATGGGATGTGGTTAAGAAAATTGTGGCTGAAGTGTCAAACTGACTTCATCAGAGAGGGAGCGCCCCTCCAAATGTAGACACAAATGCCAAGACTTTGATTGAAGATTTTCAAAACAACCTTTTTTTCAGTGGATTAATTTAGTGGATAAATTGTTCACCTAAAAAAATAGCAATGTGCGCTAGCAAAATATACATTGTAAATATTGATTTCACACAGACTTTAAGTTTAAATATAAATCCACAAAAGGCTAAATTTAAATTCCAATAAATAGCTACATTTCTAATTGAGTAAAATTATTATTTGTATATCTACCAATCCTGGCACAACACTATGATGCTACAGTTACTGTTACTGCAGTTCATGGGACAGTTTGTCCATTTCGGCAATCATTTTGAGAATGTTAGCACAGTTTATCTGGCTTTAAACTACAGCAATTTACAGAGACATTTGTGTTCTTCACTAAATTATTGCACTTCTCTTTGATGTTGGGTGCAATTCACTCAAAATTAAATTAGCAGGACCTACTCACCTTCCCAATTAATTCATAGGAAAGATTCCACTGTGTTTGATAAACCGGCAAACAGGATGGTGGATGGATGCTACCTGGAGAAATTCACAATTAAAACATTCATTATTGTTCTGCAGAGTACAATGCTGGGAAACACCCACACACTCCCTCATTCACACACTATGCACAATTAAGTTTATCCAATTCACCTATACAGCATGTTCCTGGACTGGGGGAAACCAGAGTGAACTGTAACTTGCCATTTACTGTAGATATAAAAGAATGAGATTTAATGCATTTAATTTTCTTTTTGTCTTTTATTAGCAGTAAAAATAAGAGTCACATTTTATTTTAATGTACAATTCTTGCTATTAATAAATCATTAACTAAGACTTTTAGTCTATGAGTACTAATAAATAGTAAATATCTTAATAATAAACAGGTAATAAGCCAGTTAATAGTGGGGAAACTAAAGTGCTACTAAAGCAAGTTATTTGCAGTGATATATTGATTTACACACAGCTAAGAGTGATATTTAGATCAATATGTAAATATGTGCTGTGATCTTTTCTCTCATAAATATATATATATATGTGTGTGTGTGTGTGTGTGTGCAATTTGATAAAGAACTCAAGTTCAACAAGCAACTCTGTGGCCAAATCATGTTACTTTTAAATGTTACAGCTCTACTTTTTAGCAAGAGCAAGGTATTTTCATTCTTTCTAGATATCAGGCCATTCATTATTTATTTTGTTTGAAATTTTTTTTATTAAATTGTGTTAGCATGTTTTACGGCAGTTCATGAAGGCTACTGACTAGCACTCAAAGAATCATATCACACTCATCTTGTCTTCTCCTCAATGGTTGCCAATCCAGTTTGGCAAAATGTGTCTTATTGTTTTATTTATCTTAATTGTTAGTTCACCCAAAATCAAGATTCTGTAGGAATAGTAGGAAAAAACAACTACTATGGAAGGTTTATCATTGTTTATCTTCTTTTGTGTTCAACAGAAAAAAGAAAATCCAATATGGTGCTAATAAAGTGACAAAACTAGGGGTGTGAAGGATCACGGTTGATGCGTGATCCGTACAGATCACAACCCACAGTTTGGAACGCACATGACCAACATTTAACATAATCCAACATAATCCGACATTTATAACAATGACTGAAAGATTGCCTCCTGCGTCATTCAAATCACATGTATGAAAGCATTTTGGCTTTCCTGTAAAATAATAATAATATAATGATGACGGAAAAAGTTGTGGTGGGACCTAAATGCTGTCTTAGATTATTAATTAAAGGTGTTTTCTGTCACTGTTTGTTTAGCCTGCAATACTGCATTCAATGTAAAGCTGCACAATTAAACTTTAAAAGATCATGATCTCAATTCAAACCTGCACAACATAAATGATAAATGATAGTGATTTGCGTATGCTTATTAATCATTTGAAGCGCTGCATTCAAATCTGAGTTTGATCGAGAGAGATTCAGTTTTTACACTTTTAGTTAGTTACAAACAATTAAATAACACTGAAGTACTGGGAGAATAGTTTATAGTTCAGATATAAACACTGATGTTTATGGTAACGCTTAAAATCACTGTTTAATGGAACTTGGCGCTGGTGAATGTTGTAGCAATTACATTGTGTAACCAATGGGTGGCGACAAACAACCATCAAAATTATGTCACTGAATAGGTTTTTAAAAATGATCCACCTATAATGAAACATGAAGTTTCATGTGTGAATTGTTAAATCATTAATTAAAAATAAAAATGATATGTTGTACAAGATGTTAGATTTCTATATTTAGCATTACCAGCAACAGTAGCAAAGATAATTTTCCGTATTAAATATTTTCCTTTTATTCAGCTGGTTCTTTCTTGATTATTATTTTTATTAAAATTACAGGTTCTAAGATCTGTTTGTTAAAACCAATGATTTTGCAGTAATACTTTTGTTTAAATGGAAAGCAAATGAAATTTGTCTCCTTTGCTGATCAGAAAAATGGTCTGATCCATGACTCAAAAACTGTTGTGTGGTCTGAACCGTGAGATTTGTGATCCGTTACACCACTAGACAAAACTATGTGAATTTGAATTGTATTCGTTTGAAATATTGACAATTATCTGACCTTCTCTCTGCGCAATATCTATTTCTGTGTTTTGAATTTTACAATATTGAATTTGACATTTCGAACTTCTTCTTGAAAACTTGAAATTTTTGCAAACTAGATATCCCCAGGAATTAAGAAAAAAACAACAGGGTAGGGTTGCACTAGCTGATCGGAAGTTCTTTCTTAAACTGGAACGTAAAGTCCACACTAGAGGCTTAGTAACTAGCTAGTTTGAAACTAAAGTTGTTCTCACTTTCGTTGCACCACATGTTCTTAAGGCAAACCAGTTAGTAGGTCGTAAGCTCTCCGTAAATCATGCGTAGTCACATTAAATAACGTAATATCCAATAAAAAGCATTTAAATCATTAAACTGCTTTAAAATTCTGCAGCTAATGTGTCTATATATAACTGTCCTACGAAAATTAAATGATAAGGCTACATTTTTATAGTACAATACATTACAGACAGTCCCTAACAATAGACGACGCACATATCTGCATCGCAAGCCGTGAATGCACGGAAAATACACATGAAGTTATTAAAAAATTAAACATGATTTTTTTTTTATACCCTACACATGAAAGAGAAAAGAGCAGAGAGAATAACTCAGTCATTAAGAAATTCTAATTTTAATTGATGGATACAATTAACACAAAACAAAAAAAAATTAAACTCTTCTTTCAAAAAACTAAAAACAAATGCGAGATTTAATAGAAAATTAAGGCTGTGAGTAGAAGGAAATTATTTATCATCAATATCATGAGCTCCTTACTGTAAACTAATCTCGTCGTCGTCTCTTTTCTACCGTTATACATGAGGGGATGCTGCCATGAATATTTGGTTGGAACGTTGCGTTACGTTTAAACTAAGTAAAATGGTGCAACACAAAAATATTTAGTAGTGTGTAAAATGTAACTTAGTGTCCCCTCACAACTAGGCTCAACTAGGCTCTATTTTAACTTACTGCTGGTGCAACCAGCCCCTGTAGTTTGAAAACGCATGTCTATAAAAAGCTGCCTTTATCTAACATTTCAAATGGTCAATATTCAAGTAATAGAAATATAAGTCTAAACTTATTTTTAAATAAATATAATATTAAATTGCATGTTCTCCCTGTGTTCGCGTGGGTTTCCTCCGGGTGCTCCGGTCTCCCCCACAGTCCAAAGACATGCGGTACATTGGGTAGGCTAAATTTGACCATAGTGTATGAGTATGGATGAGTGTGTATGGATGTTTCCCAGAGATGGGTTGCGGCTGGAAGGGCATCCGCTGCGTAAAACAAATGCTGGATAAGTTGGTGGTTCATTCCGCTGTGGCGACCCCAGATTAATAAAGGGACTAAGCCGAAAAGAAAATGAATGAATAAATGAATAATATAAAATTTTATTAAATAACACTTGGCGACGCAGTGGCGCAGTAGGTAGTGCTGTCTCCTCACAGCAAGAAGGTCGCTGGTTCGAGCCTCGGCTGGGTCAGTTGGCGTTTCTGTGTGGAGTTTGCATGTTCTCCCTGCGTTCGCGTGGGTTTCCTCTGGGTGCTCCGGTTTCCCCCACAGTCCAAAGACATACGGTACAGGTGAATTGGTAGGCTAAATTGTCCGTAGTGTATGAGTGTGAATGAGTGTGTGTGGATGTTTCCCAGAGATTGTTGCAGCTGGAAGGGCATCGGCTGCGTAAAACATGTGCTGGATAAGTTAGCGGTTCATTCCGTTGTGGCAACCCTGGATTAATAAAGGGACTAAGCCGACAAGAAAATTAATGAATAAATAAGTAACACTTGTCAATAAATAAAATTTGCACCATTCAAATTCAAATAGTTTTGTCATTTTTCTAGCTCCATAAGCAAGTGTGCGACAAGTGTGAGAGTGGTTAGAAATGATACAGAATTAAAATTTAGGGGTGAATTATCGCTTTAATTGCATAATATTATAACAACATTTCTGTATATCAAATTATTGGACATTACAATTAAATGGGTAAACACTTTGATGGTTAAAAAGGTAGGCAAACCTGGTTTTGAAATAGAGAAATAATTAATTTAGATCTTCATTATATTAAAGTTATTATAAGACCAACAAAAATAATCAGATTTTGTTGTAATTACCTGTTGCATTTGATGACGAAACAGCACTAAGACTGAATGAAATATCAGACACGTTTCCAACCAGAAAAGATGATATTTTTGGACCAGATGCATGAATGAACGCAGGCTGAAACACTGAAAATCATATAAAAAAAATAATAATACACAAATACATTTTATTAATCATGTACACATAGACATCACCTATATTAACTGTTTACATATAAGAAATTTAACTGTTAAAAACTATTAGTTACTAGTTAATTAGTTTAAGTTATTAGTAACTAACAGACAGTGGTGGAAAGAGTACTGAAAAATCATACTTAAGTAAAAGTACTATTACTAGCCTAAAAATGTCGTGCAAGTAGAGTAAAAGTACCTGCTGTAAATATTACTCAATGTATGAGTACTCAAGAGTAGTTAGTGAGTATTACAATTGTGGATATGCGTAAACGTAACATTCTGTAGTGCATTTAGTTATTGCCCAGCAGGCACACAACGTCATAAGACAGTAATATTAGGTTAGATTTAGGTTGACCAAAATTCAATGTCTAGCCAGAGTCTAAAGACAACGTTATTTTGATGTCCAATAATGACGTCAAATGACGTTGATATTTGGTTGATTTTAGGTTGTGTTAAAAAATGACCAAAATCCAACGTCGAGCCAACATCTTAAACCAACGTCATATTGACGTCAAATACTGACATTTATTCGTCAGGTATGACAACCAAAATGCAACATCTGATACAGATGTCATAGTGGTAATGTTCACACAATGTCAAGCTGTAACATCGCATGATTTTGAGTTCTTCTGACGTCAACCCGATTTTCATTTCCAAACAAAATGCAACGTCCCCACAAAGTTGGGGTACAACGTCAATCTGACGTCAAGGTGACGTCTTGTGCCTGCTGGGCGTTTAAGGCCATTTCGTCATCATACAGTAAACATCCGTCATCTTCTCATCAGTGACATGCATCTAAACAGTCTCTCAGTCAATGCGTGTAAAGATTTTGGACATCTTCTTAAGACACTTTTAATGCTTCCAAACAGTTTGCAGCAATTATAAATCGCCCATGTCCTGAGGTAGTTCATTATGATTCGATTTACCTTCTACGTGAGATTTGATTGGATAGGATCACAGGATGGATTTTTATAAACCCCACAGACAAGAAAAAATAAAGTAGTGACAGCAGGTAGAAGGAAAATAGTGAAGTAAAAGTACAGATACAGCAGTAAAAATGTACTCAAGAGAAAGTAAAAGTACACATTTTTAAAACTACTACTGGATTACAGTAGTTTGTTACTTTACATCACTGGTAATAGAGTTATGGTAATTTATAACCTTAACTTTTTCGAATTTGACTGTAATGCAATAGTATGCACTTTTTGTACAGCTGCTTTGAAACAATAATTATTGTGAAAAGCTTCTTACAAATAAACTTGAATTGAACATAACAGGTTTACGCTTACATAGATCTTATGGTATGTATATATCACATATGTATTAGGGCTGTGCAATTAAGCAAAAATTCTTTTTCGATTTCAGTTTTGGCTTCTAACGATTCTGAAAAAACATTAACCGACATAACATGATTATTGCATCATATACTGCCCCCTTTTCAGTTGTACATATTTGTTGCTCTGCAAAGCTCAGATTTACGTGAAATTATTAAAAGCATGTACTGTCGACTGTTTTTATCATTAATCAAACAACAAAACGACAAAATTACTCACTGCTCTTGACTGAAGGACTTTTGTAGCTATAATTAAAGTTTTTTCTTACAGTGAAGATGCTTAAAGCACAGTTTGTTTCATATTTTAATTCTATTGTATTTATTTCCCTTTTCTTATTTACAGGGAGGAAAATAACTGATTACTCATTTTGAACAACTTAGATTTATTTTATCTTTGCTATGATGACAGTTCATAATATTTTACTAGATGTTTTTTAAGATACAAGCATTCAGCTTAAAGTAACATTCAAAGGCTAAATTAGGGTAATTAGGCAAGTCATTGTATAACAGTAGTTTCTTCTGCAGACAATCAAAAATATATATTGCTTAAGGGGGCTAATAATAATGACCTTAAAATAGGTTTCAAAATATTTAAAACTGCTTTTATATGAGCCGAAATAAAACAAATAAGACTTTCTTCAGAAGAAAAAATATTATAGGAAATACTGGGAAAAATTCCTTGCTCTGTTAAACATCATTTGAAAATATTTATTTAAAAAAAAATAACAGGAGGGCGAATAATTTTGACTTTAACTGATAATCGTTTTGAATAATCGTGATTTTGATTTTCCCATAATCGAGCAGTCCTAGTATTTATGTATTTATGTATGCATGTATGTATGAATGCACACCACTGTTAACTTTGAAATATAAGAGTTTATTTAAACACTCGTGAGGTTTATAATTAACACGTTTACTTTGATTAACTTCGCATGCTTTAAGTTGAGCTCTGCCTCTCCATGGCAACAAGATGTTTGCTACAGTAGCAGCTATCCAGCTAGCAGACTTGTTTGGTCATTTCCCTCACACACATTTCATTCGCTCACAGCGTACTTACCGACATTACAGAAAGTTCCGTGATTTAAGAACGTAAATATTATACATGTGAAATAAAAGCCAATGTGAACTAATGAAAAGCGTGTCATTATAACAGCGTTGGTAAAGGCAGTGAATCCTCTTCTTCGTGTCGCGTGATGACGTTACACACAGACGTGATGAGTACATCAGCGCCGCTCAGTGCCGTTCAGCGGTAGTGTTTGTGATTCTAAACATGACCTTGGGGAGATAATAGCCTATCAAAACATTATACATAACGGGGAAACATGAGACAGGTTTATGTAACGTGTGTTTAACAGAGGAGACGGTGGAGCATGTTTTAAAAAGGTGCAAAAGCATATAAAAATGAAAGGAGACATTTTAAAAAGGAATTTCATAGCTTAGCCCTGCTGAAAAATCCAGCTTAAACCAGGCTAAAATGGTTGTCTGGTTTTAGCTGGTCGACCAGCCTGGTTTTAGAGGGGTTTTGGCCATTTCCAGGCTCGTTTCCAGCCATTTCCACTCTGGTCTTAGCTAGTCAGGCTGGGAGCTGATCAGCTAAAACTAGCTTGACCAGCCAAAACCAGCCAACTAGCTTAGGCTGGTTTAAGCAGCTTTTTTTCAGCAGGGAAACCAGCTTAAACCAGGCTGGCCATGCTGGTTTTAGCTGGTCATTTTCCAGGCTGACCAGCTAAGACCAGGCCTTGAAATGGCCAAAACCCCTTTAAAACCAGGCTGATCGACCAGCTAAAACCAGCCAACCAGCTTAGGCTGGTTTAAGCTGTTTTTTTAGCAGGGAGGATATCAGGATTTTACAATAAAAGGTTTATTAAAAGATGGTTTAGATTCAGGGAGACAAATTAAGGCAATTTTAAGAGTCATTAAGAATAGTGGATTATAAAATAGGATTTAGGAAACCAGTTCAGTCTCTTTCCCAGGGATGGGTTGTGGCTGGAAGGGCATCCGCTGTGTAAAACATGTGCTGGATAAGTTGGCGGTTCATTCTGTGGTTCAATGTGGCGACCTTAGATTAATAAAGGGACAAAGCCGAAAAGAAAATGAATGAATGAATGAATGAATGAATGAATGAATGAATGAATGAATGAATGAATAAGTTCAGTCTCTTCACACTCCATCACAGTAGGTGGAGATATGCACCCATAAAGTTGGTTCTCAACTCGCCATAAAACCAAAAAAAAGTCGAAGAAGAAGCTAGCCTATCAGACAAAGCCTCTACAGAAGTAAAGGCTGTGTCCGATACCGCATACTTCCATGCTATACAGTACGCTAAAATCAGTATGAGCCGAGTAGTATGTCCGAATTCATAGAATTCGAAAATTAGCATGCAAGAAGTACCCGGATGACTTACTACTTCCGGCGAGATTCTGAAGCGCTCATCCCATGCACGCTGCGCTATCCTATGATGCCCCACGAGAGAATTCATGAATGGGAGTGAATTGACGTAACTGACGCAAAATGGCGGATGTAGTATGTCCGAATTCCATTCATACTTCTCACATTCATACTGTATAGAACATACTTTTCTAACAGCCGAGTAGTACGTTTAAATTTAAATGCAGTACCTACTTAGTAGGCGGTTTCAAACGCAGCCAAAATCTTCATACAAACATGAAATAACATCTTTATAAATTTCTAAAAGTGAAGATATGCATTTTAGGATTAGTCTACAGTCAATGTGATTCACTTTTAAAGGTGCTGTGAAATTATTATAATTTTTTTGTTAGTATCAGTATGCTAGTTTAAAGAATATCTATAAGCTAGTGTGCTACAAAACAGTGACAAAATTTGCATCTAGAAGATATAAACCTGATATAAACATCTGTCACTTCTACCTAATTCAAGGGTCTTAAACTCAATTTCTAAAGAGTCGCAGCTCTGCACAGTTTTGCCCCAACCCTCTTCAAACACAGCTGATCCAAATAATCAAGTTGTTCAGAAGATTAGTTTCATCAGCTGTGTTTGATTAGGATTGGAGCAAAACTGTGCAGCGCTGTGGCCCTGGAACTGAGTTTGAGACCCATGGCCTAAACGGATCAACACATTTTTTGACGTCACCTCATACCTCAGTTTCTCACCAAATCTTGACCAATCAAATGCTCTCTAGTATCTGACATGCCCCGCCCCCCTCAAGACACTCCTCATTTGCTTTTGATTTGAGCTCAACCACTCACTGGCACATGTGATAAAATAAAATGCTATTGTCTGTTTTTTTAAAAGGGGGAGGAACTACACTATGTCCCACCCTCTCTTCATGTTTCTGTTGAGATCTTGAGATTAGGTCAAACATCCAATAAAAATGCACATTTCAAAGCACTTCACGAGACCTTTAGGGACCCGATAAAAAGTTGCAGTTTAATCTTTAAAACAGGGGTCGGGAACCTTTTTTCAGCAAAGAGCCATTTCAGATTTTTTGCCAAATGCATTTTTTAAAGAGCCATTGGGGGTGTGCATATATATGAAGAGTTCAGATGCAAAAAACTCTAAATGCCATCTGAAATTTCCTCCTAAAATGAGCATTTTTCTCAGCCTACTCTTTATTTTCAAGTATTTCACTTTGAAAGCAATGAATAGAACTTATTAGTCACTATTAAAGTACAATTTCTGAGCCTACAAACAAGATTTAGAGAAAAATGATACATTTAGAAAAAATATCAAACGGCTGTTAGAGGTTTTTGCATCTAAACTCTTCACACACACACACACACACACACACACACACACACACACACACACAC
>CAIGQZ010000427.1:27286934-27297667 GCA_903798205.1 Danio tinwini
ACACACACACACACACACACACACACACACACACACACACACACACATATATTACAGGTTTATACAAAATCTGTATTTATGTCCATGTACAACTCAAAAAATTCAAAAGTAAACAAAAATGAAGCATCACATGTTGAGCAAGTCCATGAATGAAGAAAAGGACAATTTATAGATTTTTTTTCTTTTTGCCGTCACCACTCTTGAAAGTAGTTTGAATTTGCGTGCGCGAGGTTACCATATAGAAATGTAAGTTGCATGCCCTTTATTGGTGTCGCGATTCAAGTTAATCCACAGCTCCGCACACCAGCATTGGTTAAAATGTTCTTTTATTGTAAACTGAGTTCTTATTTATTTTGCTGTAAAAAATCAATCAATCATTCATTTAATTTATTTTCGGCTTAGTCCCTTTATTAATCTGGGGTCGCCACAGCGGAATGAACCGACAACACCAGCACATGTTTTATGCAACGGATACCTTTCCAGCTGCAACCCATCTCTGGGAAACATCCACACACACTCATTCACACTCATACACTACGGACAATTTTAGCCTACCCAATTCACCTGTACCACATCTCTTTGGACTGTGGGGGAAAACAGAGCACCCGGAGGAAACGCAGAACGCAGGGAGAACATGCAAACTCCACACAGAAATGCCAACTGACCCAGTCGAGGCTTGAACCAGCAACCTTCTTGCTGTGAGGCAACAGCACTACCTACTGCGCCACTGCGTCGCATCAATCAATCAATAAATAAATAAATACAATAAAAAGGTAACTGTAGTTGTATTTTTATTAGGAAACTGATTTCTAGTGACAGTAATAATTTTTTATACTTTAAACCATTATTGGAGGGAGACAGCAGAAAAGTCTGTATAGATATAGAGAGAGATATTTTTGGTCAAAGAGCCACATGTGGCTCCCAAGCCATGGGTTCCCTACCACTGCTTTAAAACATTCCATTTATAGTTCCAGTAGCTCAGAGATACCCAAAGTTAGACCACGGTATCCTTTGATTTGGTCCATCATCTAATCTGAGAAGACAGGGAGGATGATGGGGACCTTTTGTTTGTTTTATTGTTAAAAGCTAATTGAAAATAAATGTTTCAATTAAATATTGTAAATGAATCAGATTTAGTTTAAATGTACCTGATGGACAGAGGACAATACAGAGACTTTGGTGAGCAAATCAATGCAAAGGCAGATTCTGCTTGACTTATGTATTCAGCATTGAACTCCACTGTTATGTTTTTATTGCAATAAGTTATCATTTTAAAACTTATACTGCATTAGTTAATACGATTAGTTATGCTTATTTATTTATTTTAAATATTATTTAATAAATTAGGAAATTACATATGGCAACTTTAAAGGAATATAGTTTGGTACACTCTCAGAAATAAAAGTATGTGAGCTGTCACTGGGGTGGTACCTTTACAAAAGGTACAAATTTGAATCTGAAAGGTCCATATTAATACCTAAAGGGTACATGTTGGTACCTAAAAAGTACAAAAGTGTTCCTCTTAAAATGTGTAGGTACTAATATATACTTCTGAGGTACCAATATGGACCCTTCAAGCACAAATGTGTACCTTTTGAAGAGGTACCACCCCAGTGACAGCTTGTGTACCTTTATTTCTAAGAGTGTATATTTACCTTCAGCCCACAGCTCATAATGATGTTTGATTTTTGGCCCTTTATATGAAAAAGTTCACCTCTGATATAGTTCATATTAAGAGTGTGAAAATTAAAAAATATATTTTAGGGAGGGGCGGCACGTAGCGCAGTGGATAGCACAATCACCTCACAGCAAGAAGGTCTCTGGTTCGAGCCTTGGCTGGGTCAGTTGACATTTCTGTGTGAAGTTTTTATGTTCTCCCCATGTTCACATGGGTTTCCTTCGGGTGCTCTGATTTCCCCCAAAAGTCCAAAAACATGTGGTATAGGTGAATTGGGTAAGCAAAAAATTGCCCGTGTGAATAGTGTGTATGGATGTTTCCTAGGGATGGGTTGCATCTGGAAGGGCATCCGCTGCGTAAAATATATGCTGGATAAGTTGGCGGTTCATTCCACTGTGGTGTCTCCAGATTAATAAAAGGACTAAGCCGAAAAGAAAATGAATGAATGAGTGAATAATTTTAGGGATGCACCGATATAGGTCTTTGGGTCGATACCGATAACTAGGTCCACACAGAATCTGCTCGCGTAGAAATCCATAGATTTCCGCAGATTTTTAGCCTATCATTGAGTCTATTTATTTACTTGTGTAAATGTGTGTACATGTACTTTTATTCAGTCTTTTTATTAATTTCACTAATAATATTGAGTAATATGAAAGTGTTCATTTGATTTATTTACAATGTAGTTTGTAAAGTCATATTTTATAGTCTTTATATAGTCTTTTAGTTCATATATTATATGACAGACTTGCTTTGTTTACCAAATAAGTGGATCTAAGTGATTTTTGATAGCAGCCGTTTGAAGACCAGATTTCAAGCATCTGTAAACCTGCATTTTTTCATCTTAAAAATGTTGTCAAACTTCGATATATGCTATCAAAGTCTGATGCAGAAAAGCTTATTCGTGCTTTCATGACCTCTCGGTTACAACTATTGTAATGTGTTACTGTGCGTTACCTGCCCTGCTGTTTAAAGTTAATAAACTGACTTGTTAGAGATTAATCTTCACTTCAGCTTGAAGACTTGGAAGAGTTTAATGTAATGCTTTGAGTTTTGAGATTACCACCCTGCAGAAGCACCTATGTTTTGGGTGTTGGCATCTCAATTAGCAAAAATGCAGTTTGTTGCTTTGCTCAATAAGCAATAACTGTCCTAAAATGAGTTCTGAGATCAGTCTCAATCAGTAACTCAAGAAACATGCTTAAAAATGGCTCTTAGTTAATTCAGGATAACTTCAAATAAAAACTAAGAGACTTTTAAATGTAGAACACATACTATAAATATATGATATTATCAGACCTTTTACTAGTTTAAGTTAAATAAAATATACAAATATATTAAAACTTTAACTTGATAAAATCATGTTGGACCAACTCAAATGCATTTAATTATGTAAATAGTTTTTTTATTTAGTGCTAAACAAATTTATTGAATGGAAATCCTGCCCTTAATTAAATTGAGTTCATCCAATAAGTAATTTTTTTTAGTGTAAAGAATTGTTAGTCAGCATTATTTAGGGTAACTGGAGCTGAGAACACTTCCCAAAAGACATTATGGTTTGAACAGCATCTGCGCTTGGTACTCTTTTTTTTTTATTATTATTCCCGAGGTTTCCATTATCCTGGACCAGGCCGTATCCTGAGCAGCTGCTGTGGTGGTCATGGAGGAGTGGAGAGCATGAGACTTATTCCTGTAAGACCCCAGTGACAGACGAGTCCTCGCATTGATTCTGAAGGGCCAGCCTGTACACCAGCCGGTGACCTCTCCCACCTGCAGCTTCTCTACGATGGATGTCCAGCGTTCTCCAGCCTCCGGCGCCTAGAATGCAGCTCAAGTTTGTTCCTCGCCGCTGTCGCCACTGGCTTGCATGCTTCGGGACTTGTGGAGCTGTGCACTGATGAATTTGCTCTTTGATGGATTTGCTCTTCAGTGTTTGGACTCTCAGCAGTGAAAATTAAACCACACTGATCTGAACTGAACTTCAACTCTGAAAACTGGACTGACAAAGCTTCAATCTACTATAATCTTCTATGTTTAGCTGCTTTGACACAATCTACATTGTAAAAACGCTATAGAAATAAAGATGAATTGAATTGAATCTAATTGGATTTGCATTGTAAACATTAATTAATTTAAAAAGCTATTATTTTTTATTTCATATATTAAGATTTAAGTTATGATACTACCAAAATAATTCCGCATAAATCTGCAGATTTTTACAAAATTCTCTGCAGAAATAGCAAAAAATGTCTGCAGATTCTGCCTGGCCCTACCAATAACGATAACTCTTTAGATTTAGAAAGCCGATAACCGATATATAAGCCAATATATTGTGCATCCCTAATTAATTTATTCATTCAAAAATATTTGTTTCAATTATTTATACGTGGCTTTTAATCATTTTATTTCACTTTTAGTTTCAGCTGTTTTGGCAAACCCAGTTAAAAATAATAAAAAAATTAAAAAAATCTTCCCTTAGCAACTAGCTGAGATAAAATAGTTATTATTATAATAATGTCTGTACAAAACTGCTAAAAGATACACTGATATCTCTTTATGAAAACATTTTCAAATATCATATTAGTCAGGATATATTAATATAACAGAAAACAACCCCAGCAACAATTTTGTCAAATGCTTTATTCACTTAAAATGCCAAAATATGATTATATCAAACAAAGTATTTGTGTAAATTCACATCACATCACAAACTGAATGATAAAATAGAAAAAACTAAAGACACAAAGAGATAATTAGGACAAATCTACTCTTTTCATTAGCATAATCAGCTGCCATTTAATGCATATATTACTGTGCATACAGTGTTTATTCAAACCTTCAGAAATTTCAGAGCATGACAGCGTTTCTCCTGAAAAAAAATACACACAAAGCAAACCATTAGTTAAAGCTTACAGACAGATTTGTGTGTAAACATCAATTTTTTTTATTATTTTAGTAATAGTTAAATTCTGTAGTAGAATTCTGATACTAATAGGAATTTCCTCTTTGAGATGTCACGATGTAGTTGTTCGCATCAAATTAGGATTACAAAAATGACTTAAAATACATGGAAAGCATATGACAAAAAGTAGTGTCAAATGTTGTTTATAGTATATTTTGTGACAATAAATAGCATAAAATATATATTGAATATATCTTTCAGCGCAAAAAAAAATATTTACATTAAAATAAAAGTTCCAAATGTTGTGAAAATATAATGTGTAATATATGAGTTAAATAAATATCCTTCATAATTCAGAGTAAAAAATGTTTTGTCATTAATATTTATGAAAATATTAATTCTGAACTGTAGCTAATCAAATATATGAATGAACTAAAAAAAATTATATTTTAAATGACTAAAATATTGCTGACAAATGTGTAAAATCTATTGTTTAAAAGATAAATAATTTAATATTTTGGTCTTTTTATTGTCTTTTAATATATAATCAAATGAGCTCTAAATATAAAATGACAAAATTTGGGAGCACCTAGACTATTGTTATACTGAATATTATTATTATTTTAATTATTATTTTTATTTGTATACATTTATTATTATTATTATTATTATTATTATTATTATTATTGTTGTTATTTATTTACTATTATATTAATAATTTATTATTTCATATATATATATATTTATTAATGTATTATTTTATATATTTATTTATGTATTTATTTGTTTATTTATTTAAAAATAAAATAAAAAAGACAAGAAAATCATTATTTATTTATTTAATTAATTAAAATTAAAAATATTAAATTAAAATACATTAAATAAAATATTTATTTATAAAAAATAAAATAAAATAATTATTTATTTAAAATAAAATAAAAAATAAAAGCAAATAATTATTAATTTATTTATTTAAAAAAAAATAAACAAAATATACAATAAAACAAAATATACAATAAAATTAAGCAAAATAAAATAATTGATTTATTCATTTTATTTGTTTAATATTTCTTTTGGGCACCACAGGCTCATTGTAGGTGGTCTAACGCTCTTCAAATCTAGCAGCGTCGATGCCATTTAATGCTCTTCAGATGTAGTAGGATGTTTTGGTTTGTGGTTTCACAGCTGAATAGTCTGTGGTTTTGTATGAGTAAGGCTATAAAAACCCACTTCTGATCTACATATAAACAAAGTCATGAGTCACAGATGAAAAGTGACAGAAAGTGCAGCGGCTCGTGCAATAACAGCAGCGTCACGTCTGACCCGCAGCCAGCTTTATGTCATCAGATACGGAGGAAATACAACTTTGTGGAAACCACGAAAATCACTTACACGGAACTTCATTTCTATGCAATTTTTCTTCCTTTTGTCCAGAAACGTCATGGTCTCTTTCACCCACAACTCATCACTGGCAGGCGGAGCACAAAGGTTCAATCCTTTCCTGGTGATGAATCTGAAAGACAATATTTATTTATGCATGTTACTTGACTAAAACAAGACATTTAAGCGTTATTACATTTAACAGTTAAGCATTACCAATATTTACTAATATGACATATGTTTTAATTATTCTGTGAATTATACTGACTTTTAATAATATTTAGATTGTTCAAGTTTCAAATTTAGTTGACAAAACCTGGGAAACACCCACACACTTTCACATTGACCCACACACTCACACAGTACGGCCAATTTAGTTCATTCAATTCACCTATAGTGCATGTCTTTGGACTGTGGGGAAACCGGAGCACCCTGAGGAAACCCACATGAACACGGGAAGAACATGCAAACTCTACAGAAAAATGCCAACTGGCCCAGCCAGGACTCAAACCAGCTACCTTCTTGCTGTGAGGCGACAGTGCTAACCACTGAGCCACCGTGCCACCATATATAATTGTATAATGTTTTTTAAGAAGATAATATGATGATTTAGTTACTGCTTTTAATGACTACTGAAACTTAGATCTGACTAAAGAATCACACCAAGAATGTTGACTTGGTTTGTTGTTGTTTGACCCCAAAGCCAAGGTACGCATTCACCTCATTTCAGTTCCCAAATGTAAAGACTTTAGTTTTCTCTTTGTTTAACTAAAGAAAGTTTTGGCACATTCAATGAGGGTGTCAAGGGGGCTGTAGTGATTAGGGAATTAGGCTAAGAACAGTAGATATGAGTGTCATCAGCATAGCAGTGGTAGGAGATTTGGTTTTCATTATTTGGCTCAGTGAGAGCATATAAAGGTTGAATAGGAAAGGTGCCAGAACTGAACCATGTGCCACTCCATAAGTCATGGGTGCACCTCAACCTCTGGCATGCGCTGCAGCGTATGTGCGTGTCTGAGCTCAAGGCAGTCAGCGGGTGCTACAACTCCCCAGAGGAGAGCAACGCATGTCAGACTGTTCCTCAAGGATCTACCGCTGGATTTCATCTCACTATAGTTATAGGCGACACGGTGGTGCAATGGGTAGCACGTTCGCCTCACAGCAAGAAGGTCGCTGGTTCGAGCCTCGGCTAGGTAAGCTGGCGTTTCTGTGTGGAGTTTGCATGTTCTCTTCATGTACGTGTGGGTTTTCTCCGGGTGCTCCGGTTTCCCCCACAGTCCAAAGACATGCGGTACAGGTGAATTGGGTAAGCTAAAATTGACCTGTGTATGAGGGTTTGTGTGAATGAGTGTGGATGTTTCCCAGTGACGGGTTGCGACTGGAAGGGCATCCGCTGCGTAAAACATATGCTGGATAGGTTGGCATTTCATTCTGCTGTGGCGACCCCAGATTAATAAAGGGACTAAGCCGAAAAGAAAATGAATGAATAAATTATTTATTAATCTTGTCTCTATCTAATGACCCTTAGGTCTTTTACATGTTCTCACGTAACTTGTTTTGAGCGCAAAGATAAGTTAATAAATTATGTAACCGCATACACTTATTCGGCAAATGATTGCTTGCATTTATTTTCTATATCGGTTAAACTTGTTGTGCGTTATACTTTTATAATGGCCATTATTAATTATTAAAACTGATATTCAGCAAAAGAGAGGCTATGTTTAATATTTTTCAAAGAAAATAAAAGGAGCCAGTTTTGTTATAGGCTCTGTTTTGTTATAAATATGCATACAGTGAAGATGACGCTCATATAAATATGTAGCTACACGACGCCTCAACATTTCTTGTGTCTGTTAAGTTGCTAATATCAAAATGAAAATAGGCAGTTCCTCATATCATGCTTTCATTTTATTGTTAAGAAAGTGAAACAACGTAGCCAGGGTGAAGTGAATGAGGTTATAAAGCTGCCTACACTGTTCCCTTTAAAGATTTACCCAACGTATCATCGAGAGTTTGTTTTCTATTCAACTTACAAGGAAAGGGGAATGAGAGAAAAAGCCTCAATCAGATCCCCAATACATTTTCAGATGTCTCCGTTTTCCCCTATCCACACTGACAGAGCAGCAGCATTTTAAAACCAAAACAATCTCATCAGTGTTTTCAAAATGCTCCGTTTTCAGGGCTCGAAAACTCTGGGGTAGTGGGGACAGATGGCATAACCGCAGTAAAAGTATACGTTTAGTGTAAATGGGGCCTTAGTCACCTCTCCCTTCTTTAACCATAAGATCTTAATGTAAATTGTCACTTGCTGTATTTTATAGGGAAGCTCCCATCAGGATTATTGCAGCCGATATTGTGTACCAGTTCCTTGTCATGGTGATCGGCCGATACCGATTACCGATTCTGATTCTTCAAACTTAATATAACTTTGCCATTGCATTGGCATAATTATCCTTTAAAGGGCACCTATGGTGAAAAATCTACTTTTCAAGCTGTTTGGACAGACATATGTGTAGGTATAGTGTATATACCGTCATATTGGGGTGATATAAACAATATGGGTGTCCTTTTTTTTCAATTTAACAACATAAAAATGGTGGACCAATTGGAGCGGTTTTGAGATTGACCGCAACTTGACGAAAGAGTGCGGTCACCCCACCCACCAATATTGATTGACAGGTGCCCATTACCATATCCTCAGTATGTTGTTTCACGTCCGCCATTTTCAGCGTGTGAGTCAAAACGACGTCACCAAAGAAACACCTTTGCTCTATTTTTAGATGTAAGGCTCATTGGGCTCAACATTCACCACGTTTTCGCTCTCCTCGCCGCCAGTGTTTGTGAGTTTTGGTGTGTTTGCATACATATTTACTTTTCATTGCGTCTTCCTTAAACTTCAGCGGTTTGCATTTCCAGCGGTCACAGAAGCTCTCTGTCATCTTAACTAGGTGCAGCTGGAAACTAGCGCACAGTTGGCTGTAAAACTATACAAAGACACAAATGATTTTGTACTCTCTGCTTGGTCTGTGTCCGAGTCGTACATGTAAGGCTGAATGCTGGTCCTCTCACTCATGTTGCTTCTCTCTTGTCTGCCTGTCTGTAGCCATACACAAAGTGGGGGAGCTCTTGGCTCCACTCCCTTGTTAAGTTGGGCGGGACGTCGAAACTAATTTTCATGTGAAGCAACACGCCCCTAAAACAAGGAACTGTGCACATGCCCCCAAAATTACACTTTTTAACACATCATAATACAAAAATCTGAATTGTGTTTTGAACTGAACCTAAACTGGCACACTCAGAAGAACCATAATATTAATATTACCTCTTAAAAAAGGGGTAAAATAGGTGCCCTTTAAATATGAGATCTCGCCTTACCTAAGATAATAAATTAACATGTTGCATACATGTAATGGTCAGAAGCAGTTTTACAAAAAAAAAATTGATAGAACAGATAAAAAAGGTAAGAAAAAATTAATAATAATGCAGTTTAGAAACATTACTCATGTGTGAAGCGCTCCTGATGCATAACCCGGGTGCGCATGTGCATCTTCCTCTGCTTGTAAACTTGTAAACAAACGCTTGCGATCGGTTCATGATCGGTACTTGTTGATCTGGCCGATCTCGAGTCATTAAATGAGATTATCGGCCAATCAATCGGAGCATCCCTAGTATTTTATGAACCTTTCCCTAATAATTTGTTTCAAACATTTGTTTAGGTATAATAAAGGAATACCAAAAATTAGGTATTACTGTTATTAAAGTCCACATGAACAGAGAGTTTCTGAGACTTTAAATTCAGTATGTCGATGTACTTCCAACTGAAACTGAATATTGAGTAGTAGGCAGGGCTTTCGTTTTACGCATCATTCCCTCATCGCAGACCAATGGTAAAAAAGGGGCGTGGCTACAAATATTGCGGCTAAAGCATAAAAAAATAACGTCATCTTATTACCTGATAGACAAATCTGATTACCTGAAAATCCTGATAGACAATAAATAGCTGTAAATTATGATTTCACACTGACTTTTTGTAGCTTATTATAACACAATACTGTGTTAAAATATCTTATCATCACACGTTGTGACAATAGTTTGGTTCACTCCCACGTTTTTAATCTAGAAACTTTTCATTGATGAACACTTACATTACGGCATCACGTGGGCAGCCATCGCCTCTGCTCTGCTTCTGGTAATCAAGAATGACGTGTTTGGGGATGACTTTTTGGCTGACCTTCAGGCAACAGTCCAGTGCTAAATCTGCCTGAGCCGCTGAGAGAAACCGAGACAAAAGAGGAAAAACCATGATGAGAACAAGAGATGGGAAGAGAGAAAAATGCATGTTAGCACTATCCATGTCTACCTCTAGAGAAGCCTTACACATCTGTGTTTAAGGGAAAAATTTATTGTGTTCGGGTTGAAAGATTTATTATGTTTAATTCACCATGCTGTACTGTACTCTTTCAAGCCAAACACAATAACTCTTTCTCATAGAGTTTGCAGGAAAGCAAACAAATGTGCACAGCTGGAATCAAGTGGGAATAGAGACTGAATGCCAACCCTCACATCAAGTAAATTCTTTACTTACTTTTTTCTTTTCTCAGCCTCTAATGTTTATGTTCAGTTGTTTCACTTTAAAGGCAATATAAATAAGCTATTCCTTGCACTAAGTGTAGAATTACTGAAACTACACAAAGGAGCCTGAGAAAAATGCTAATTTTAGATGAAATTTCAGACGACACATGTTTTTGCATCTAAAGTCTTCACACACACACA
>CAIGQZ010000427.1:27300310-27316119 GCA_903798205.1 Danio tinwini
ATCTGATAACCCGATAGACAAATCTGATTACCTGATAACCTGATAGACATACCTGATAGACAAATCGGATTACCTGATAGACAAATCTGATTATCTGATAGAAAAATCAGATTAGCTGATAGACATATCTACTTACCTGATAGACAAACCTGATTAACCAGATAGACAAACCTGATTACCTGATAGACAAATCTGATTACCTGATAGACAAATCTGATTACCTGATAGACAAACCGGATTACCTGATAACCTGATAGACAAAACTGATTACCTGATAGACAAAAAACCTAATTACCTTATAGACAAATTTTAATTCCTGATAACCTGATAAACAAATCTGATTACCTGATAGACAAATCTAATTACCTGACAGACAAATCTGATTACCTAATAGATTTTTGATATTTTGCACTTTTAAGTTTTATCCAGAAGTTCATGTAATTTTGGATTCGTTCTGCATCTTGGTTTGAGCCAGTGGAGCTGCTTTTCAGATTGTCCTTCAACAGGGAAATTTGTATTAAACTGAATTAAATCTGTTTTAATTGAACTAAAACTACACAAACATTCTATCATTATACCGTGTCCTAACAACACATGACGCAACATATCTTTTCCATTTTAAATGTTTTGGCTAACCATCTGTGATTGCGATGTGTAAAAATTTCTATTTTAGAAATTATTTCTATTACAGCAACAAAACAACAGCATATACTAAATAGTATATAATTTCAAGTGGATGTATGTCATAATAGCAGAAAAAAAGACAATCTCACACCATATCCTAATAACTCCCGACACGCAACATGATAAAAGGTCTCTTTTCCATTTTAAAAATAGTTTTTGTCCTAACCATCTGCCATTTCTATTTCTGCGACATTGCGGCAGAACAACAGCATAAACTATTATGACAATGATCAATCACCTCAGGTACTAATTATGGGCTTCATTCAATGTTAAATACAATCAATGTGAGTTTAAATATCATTTTACATATTTATTGCCACACTATTGAAAGCAGCAACAACTCATTCACCTCAGATATTTTGATGGTTTGAAAATGAAAGCCAGAACTGTGACAACATCAGTCACTTAATAGCCTATTAATAATGTTTAAAAAGATTTAATGTGTATTAATTAGATTAAAAGCTTTTGCCAAATTCTTTGGGAGTGCAGTGCTTGGTATTTATTAATGTTTCTGTCGCATCACGTTTGGTGCAGATAGACAAATTGCTTGACGTTGGAATCTTGTCATGCCACCTGTTGTTAATGTTATTCCTGCCTAAATGCTGGAATGAAACAATGAACATGCTCTTGTATTCAATGTGTATAAGACAGGGGAATCCCGAATGTTTCTGACCGCACAGCAACTTACTGGCCACCTTACTAGGTAAACCTGTTTAGCTCATTAATGCAAATATCTAACTCAATGACATGACAGAAAAGGGGGATGAAAGGTGATGTAAGTGTCCTTGAATGTGGTGCGGTTGCTGGCATCACATGGGCTGGTCTGACTATTTTAGAAACCGATGAACTTTGGGGATTTTCACACACAAACATCTCTAGAGTTTACAGAAAACGATGAGGAAAAATGAAAATGTAAAGTGAAAGTCAGTTCAGTTCATTTTCAGTTATTTATTTTGATGCCAAACATCAGAGGACAATGACTAGACTGGTTCAGCTGATATGTACCTTAAATAACCACTCTATATAACCATGTACTTCAAAAGAGCATCTCTGAACATGCAAAACATGAAACCTTGAAGCAGATGAGCTACAGCAGCAGAAGAAAAAGCAGAAGAGGATGAAGAACACAGATGACACTCAAGGCTACAATTGACACGTTTACCAAAACTAAACAACATAAAATTGGAAGAAAGTTGTCTTGTCTGTGTCAGACATATCAGAATTTGATATAAACAAAGCATGGATGCATTGTGGTTTGTATCACTGGTTTTAATGTCGTGAAGTAGGTATACATTACTTAATATAACAGTGAACTGTTCGGTATGACCTCCACAGTTCAATACGCATGTTTAAAATCCCTTTTTTGGGGATGTTTTGTGTTTAAATTAAAAAAATTGTCTTGTTGGTTTAATTACTGGCTCTATGCATGTCTGAATGTATGTCCATGCACAATGTCCAACCAGTGAGCACTAAAGCTACACTGTTTTTTAACAGTCATTGTTGCCTTCAATTTTTTTAGTTGAATCAAATTAACTTTTCTAGTGATCTCAAACTGACTAAAATATTGAGTTAAAGTCTGTATAACTTAAATAAATGTTGTTAAAACCTGGTTAACTTATTAAAATAACTTAAAGCAACTCAAAACACTTTTTGTCATTACATTTCTACAGTGTACACTGTAAAAAGTGATTAGTTACTTAAAGAGAGTAAACCAATCACCTTCAAAGCAACAAGTTGACTTTACTTAAAAATATTGTAACTTAACTCTTTGTAACTTGTAACTGTTAAGTTGACTTAATTTATTATAATTATGCAAATTTAACTTATAAAAAAACAAAAAACATTTATTTAAAGATTTACAATGACAGAAGAGTGGTATAGGTGTCTCATGTCATCATATACAATAATATAGCTATCTATTATACAATAGTCCAACTGAACCGCCAACTTATACAGCATATGTTTTATGCAGCGGATGCCCTTCCAGCTGCAACCCATTACTGGGAAACATTCATACACACTCATTCACACATATACACTACGGACAATTTTGCTTACCCAATTCACCTATAGTGCATGTCTTTAGACTTGTGGGGGAAACCGGAGCACCCAAAAGAAACCCACATGAACACGGGGAGAACATGCAAACTCCACATAGAAATGCAAACTGACCCAGCAGAGGCTCGAACCAGCGACCTTCTTGCTGTGAGGCGAGAAAGAAAATAAATAAATAATAATAATTAATAACAATTTGCTTTCAAGATACATTCTCCAAAAACTCCCAAAGAGAATTCCAGATATGCCAGAAATCATCACGCAAGTCATACAGTAAGTCAGCTTTTCTAACGGTAAGAAAATGGCAATCTGATTTATCCACATATTGACTGAAGGAATGTTAGGAGAGGACTACAACAGAAGAATACATTTTCTTGATACGTACAAAAGTGTAACAGATTCGGTTACACTTTATTTTGATGGTCCATTTGACTATTAGTAGACTGTCTGCTGATACTGCTCTTTCAACAGACATTTAACTGACTAGAGAAAACTTTGCAAGTACATGTCAACTTACGCTAACCCCAACCCTAACTCCAAACTAACAGTCTACTTATAATCTAATGAGAACGAGTTGGCATGTAGATGCAATGTAACTTATTTCAACAAAAGGACCATCAGAATAAAGTGTGACCACAGATTCTAGTCCACGACTAATGTGTAGAGCAATTTTACAATTTTATTTACTTTTTAAAAAAGTCAATGAATCGCTTTTTACAGTGAAGACGCTTTAAAGCGAAAGTGACATGTGCCGCATGTCATTTATGTCGTCACTGTAACCCTGGTTTTGACAGCATGTGATCACTAAATTAATTTATTCAATCATTTTCCTTTGCTTAGTCCCTTTATTAATCTGGGGTCACCACAGCGGAATGAACCTCCAACTTATCCAGCATATGTTTTACACAGAGGATGCCCTTTCAGCTGCAACCAAGTACTGGAAAACAACCATACACCAAGGCTCAACAATAAGGACTGCCTGATGGCCCGGGGCCAGCGTGCAAGGCACGCAGAACAGTAGACAGGATTGTTACTAGCCCGACCTGTGCTGCCTTGTCTCAAAAAGAATAATTTGCCTGCGACTATTTGTCAATTGCGAATAAATACTTAGAATCGAGAAACAGTTTGTGCTTTTAAGCCTTTAATTGCTACCTTCTCAGTGATGTTGTAAACACCACATTGCTTTTCGGTTCCTCTTATCTGATTAGATGTTGTGAGCATGCCGTTTTTTTGTAACCTGGTAAAAACCAGTACAGCGAAGTGACGGCAACATCAAATTATGAGGCTAAAAGAATGTCTTGGAAGCAGACATTTACGTTGGTACAGAGCGACGATTTGCTCATTATAGATTTATTAAAATTTTTAAAATATTTAAATTCTAGATTCAAACACATTTTTGACACAATATTTAAAACATGTGGCTAAAAAAAAGCTGTTAACTTTTACTTTTTTTTTTTTTTTTTTGGTGGGACCAATGAAAATTTTGGCAGGGCAAGTAAAAATCTAAACTGCTGGCCCAACCGGGTCGGTAGAAAAAAATCCTTAGTGTTGAACCCTGTACACACTCATTCACACACATTACACTACGGCCAATTTAGTTTATCCAATTCACCTATGTCTTTAGACTTGCGGGGGAAACTGGAACACCCGGAGGAAATCCACACCAACACGGGGAGAACATGCAAACTCCACACAGAAATGCCAACTGACCCAGCCGGGACTCAAATCAGCGACCTTCTTGCTGTGAAGCAACAGTGCTTACCACTGAGCCACCGCGTTGCCCACTAAATTCATAAGCTTTTATTATTTTAATATTGAGCTATAAAGCAGGAAGTAAACTTGCACTCGAGAGTTGAGATTTGAGAAGTGCTCATCTCGACGTCTGAATAAATGTTATAAAGCACAAATAAAGTCTTGTTTCTGAAATTTAATTCACATACTCACTATCCTTCGGCTTAGTCCCTAGGAGTCGCCACAGAGGAATGAACCACCAGTTACTCTGCATAATTTGAATGCTTATGATCTCAGTCCAGTTGAGCACCTTTGACATGTGCTGAAATGAGAGATGTTCAGCTGATAAATCTAACTGTGGGAGGCTTTCATGTCAATAGGGTATACTGTATGCAGAAGGACTTTCAAATTGTTAGTAACCTGGGTCAAGCACTTCCGGTGAACTGTATGCCCTTACAAAATCGGCACGTTTTCTTTAAAAAACAACAATCTTCATTGCCTGATTGATGTATAAGTATATATAAGTGATGTATTGATATAAAGTGGGTCTCAGAATCTACAAGAAGCACTACAATTTGATTTGATTTATTTTTCGAACAGAAATATACATAAAATATCTTCAACAAAATTATATATTTTAACATGATCGAAAGGAGCAGGATGAAGCACAAGCTTTTTATTTTCCCACCCCATTACCACACACATCATTCGGCTATTACTTAAACTTATTTCTTCTTTTACTTATGTCTTCTTTTTACATAAGACATATTTTATCCTTTTGGCATCTTTGACATATTATATGTTTGATTTCATTTGTACATTTACATTTTATAACATAGACCCCAAAAAACAAAACAAAAAACATACTATTACAAATAGCCATTAACTACGATTTCATCATACCTTTCTCATTTTATGCTTTTCAATCACTTTCATCCCTATATTCCTTTAATAATTTACATTTATACAACTTTTTAAACTGATTAATATCCTGACATTGTTTGAGAATCTGTTCTAGACTGTTCCATAATTTCACACCACATACAGACATACACAAACATTTTAAAGTTGTCCTTGTTTTCAACCTCCTAAAATTGCGTTCTTCTCTCAGATTACATCCCCCTTGTCTTTCTTCAAAAAACCTTTGTATATATTTCGGAAGTAATTTATTCCTAGCTTTAAACATAAATTGTGCTGTTTTAAATTTAACCAAATCATTGAACTTAAGTATCTTCAATTTAAAAAATAAAGGATTTGTATGCTCCAAATACCCCACATTTTCTATCAGTCTAATTACTTTTTTTCTGCATTGTACATAACGATTGTAAATTAGATGACATTAAATGACATTTTTCCATTTTTGTCTTTAAAATATGTTAGGACCCTAGTCTAGGGACAAGGCCGTAACATAAAAGACCACTAGACAAATAAAAATCACTTTAATAACCCTTTGGTGTCGGGTCTCTTTATTTGTGTTTTTTTTTTTATATCACCCAAAAACGTGAAGCCTATTACTTCGGAGTGGAACCACACGAAAATAATAAACAAAAAAGTACACTAACTAAACACCCAAATAAAACTAACTAACACCCAATAAAATAACTAAACTCAACAAAAATAACCAAAATAAAAATACAAAAACTACCCCTACCTCCCTAACTAGATATAAAAAAACAGGAGAAAATATTTACAGAAAATAAAAGGTGGTGTCCAACCCCTACTGCTTCTTACCGTGTACAATACAATATTTACAGTGTCACTAAACAAACCAAACGAAATAATAGGAGGGGGAAACCTGGATGAATAAACCACAAAGGAGTCAAAAATTACACAAAACGAAAACACAACGATACACTAAGCAACAAGAATGAAATATAGAATAACAACAGCTTCAAACAAAATGCCAACCAAAAATCGCTCTCCCGTCTCACGCCCGTTCTTTCCTTTTTAAAAGACTCCCTGGGTCACTCCAGCCAATCCCAGGGCACGCCGCCTGCAAAACTGGGTAGGGCCTGCAAATGTAAGAGACGGAGAGAGAGACAGACACACACACAGACACACCTGCCATCGCAACAAATATGAACATTTATGTTATATTATTTATATCCAGTATTTTCAATAGAGTAAGTTGTTGGTTCATTCCACCGTGGCGACCCCTGTTTAATAAAGGTACTAAGCCGAAAAGAAAATGAATGAATTTTCAATTGAGTTACTGTACTCGCGCCTACTGCTCCTGATGGCGTGTGCTTATAAACGGCTTTTTATATCGTTTAACAACTAAATGAATGCTGACGTCTATTTAACTGATTACATTTTAATTACATTACAACATCCATGCTGTAAAAGTAACCGTATAAAAATGAAAAAAGTCACATTAACCATTCACCAGAAGTTTATCAGTATGGGAAGTAACACTAGCTGTGCATAAACCCTATATAGGGCAACATCTCACAAGTTTCCAGCTCTTTGTTGATCATATGCAAAAATTAAGACAAATCTGAGGCTATATTACAACATAACATCATGTATACATTACATGAGGCTATATTACAACAACATCAATATAAGTATTGAAGTTAGATTTTTATTTGAAAGAAATTTATCTTTTTATTTGGCAAAGATGTATGCCGAACATAACACTACAAAATATTAAATGATGTGTGTGTGTGTGCATGTGTTTTCCTAGTATTCTTCAGTGTCCCTAAAGTATAGTAATACCAGTAATTTTCGTCCCTGTGAGGACATTATTTAGCCCCTATGATGAAAACGGCTCATAAATCATGCGGAATGAAGTATTTTGAAACTGTAAAACTGCAGAATGTTTCCTGTGAGTTTTGGGTTTAGGGGTGGTGTAGTAGGAAAGAGGACAGAATATACAGTCTGTGCAAAATAATACCATTGGGTCAATGGAAAGTACCCATAAACTGAAAACCAATGTGTGTGTGTGTGTGTGTGTGTGCTTACAGAGACAGACAGAGAGAGGAGAAAGACATATAGATCATTTCAATGTGGTGATGTCATTGGCTCATGAACATTTTGTGCTTGTTATCAAACATTTCATTACTGTAACAAGAGGCGATTCAATTATAACTTAATGTTAAAACAACTATCATAACATCATTTATCAATGTGTGGCTCTTTTTGGATTCTCAGAAGTTGTAGAAATTAAAAATGTAAAACTGGAAATACACTGGGACCATTGTTTTTGTTTACATCCCTCAAAAAGGTCAAAAACACTATAATTCTCACTTTCTCTGGATTTTTTATTGATGTGTTTGAGTAAAACAAATTTTATGACATTTCAACCATAATGTTGCCATTCAGCACGTTTGCATATATTTCTCCCAACATTTCACTAAATATTAAAGGAATAGTTCACCTATAAATGATCATTTACTCACCCTTGACTTGTTCCAAAGCAGTTTGATTTTTGTTTGTTCTGTTGAACAATAGTATTTGTTTTACTATGGATATACTACTATAGTGCTTGGTTCCTTCAACCAACTACATAATACTTAACCTCTTAAAATTAAGCTAGATGGCTCGGCCATGGAGGTTTAGGCCAAACTAAAGAACTTGAGGGTAAAATTTGACCAAAATCTAACATTTGACCCCCATGTGCTGTCCACTGTAAAGACTAAATTTTTTCACCTCAAAAACATTTTACAAATCCGCCCCATGCTGTCCTTTTCTGTGGCAGAAAAACTGATTAATACTTTCATTTTTTTCCACTTAGACTACTGCAATGCCTTACTAGCTGGCATTTCCAAAAGTAACATCAATAAACTACAATACGTTCAAAACTCAGCGGCCAGAATTCTGACAGGGACTAAAATCAGAGAGCACATTACTCTGGTTTTGTAATTGGCTACCAGTCAGATTCCGTATCAATTGTAAAATCCTCATGCATACCTACAAGGCCCTGCATGGTTTTGCTCCACACTATCTGTCTAAACTTTTAACATGGTACTCCCCTTCACGTGTCCTCCGTTCCTCTGACTCTGGTCTTTTAACAGTCCCGTCTACTCGTCTGCACTCTATGGGTGACTGGGCTTTCTCATCCCTGGCTCCGAGGCTCTGGAACTCTCTGCTCTATGACATTACACACGCTGAATCTTTTAAATCGTTTAAATCATTATTGAAATCTCACTTTACACTCGCCTATTCATGAGATGAGGTGTGCATTCTTGGTTTGTTTTGTTTCTAGATATTTGATTGTTTTATTTTGAATGATTCGATTTTACTGTTGTTCTAAATTGTTTTTACATCCGTATCTTTTTGTGCACAGCGCTTTAAGAATTAAGTTTTAAAGGCACTATGAAAAACTAAATTATTGTTATTATTATTATGATATTAGTATCATTTTCAGCATTCTTCAAAATATCTTATTTTGTGTTCAACAGAACAAAAACTCAACAGGTTTGAATAGGGATGTAACGATTCACCTGACTCACCATTCAATATGATTCACAATTTAGTCACAATTTTTTAACAAAATTATGGACCCTTTTCACAAGCCTCTTTTGCTTCGCTTCAAATGACAGAAAATAAATTACCACTTGTGCAAGGCATTTCTTATACAGCTTCTGTGAGTACAGGACAGTAAATTTGACGTTATTCTGTCCTATGGCTGTCGTTATCAGTCTCACACAAAAAAAAGTCTTTATAACATCATTGTGGCATTTTTCTTTTATTATTTCAGCAAATAGGATTGTAAAAAATTATTTGTTGTACTTTCCCATTCACTGAGCTTTAAGTTTTCCCAACTATGACGAATTACACTACTGAGAAACCCGGAGATGTGAAAAGGGTCTGTTAATTATTTTTCTTAAATGCTGCAATTTTTTTAATAATAATAAATATATAAATAATATATTTTCTGCCATAACCAAATAGCTATTTTAAAAACAACAAATTCCAAAAAAAAAAAAGAATAATACAAACTAAAGAAGACTCATTAATATAAACAAACTAAAACTGTGACTGTGCTGGGATTTTACATTTTTTAAAAGAAATATCAGCATGTCTATATTTTTTGCCATAAGCTGAGCTCTTTGGATGTTTACAATGTTCTCCGCCCAGGCCCGGATTAAGAATTCAGAGGCCCCTGGGCACAATGTCTCGTAGGGCCCCCTACAAAGCCGCACCCCTATAGTTGAATTCAAAAATAAGATAAATATAATATTTTTTAAATAAAGTTAATCTATAATATTTTGCCCACATTATTTAAATAAATGACATAATACATATATTTATAGTTAACAAAGATTTACCTGATTTTTAAAGCATTTAAAGCACACTTTGATAAAAAAATACTAATAAAACTAGTGAAAGTTAATAGTTTTTAATATACTTGTTCACGTTCACTGAAGCAGTACTAAAATTTATATTTAAGGGTATTTTTAATGTATAACTTCTACAAACTTATAATGCATAATTTGGATATAACACCTCTCCAATCCAGATATGAATCTGAGTCTTCCATAATACACACACTGATTAATGATTCCTACTGTCTCCCTCCTGATGAAGAAGAGTAGGCAAAAAGCACTTGATTTTAAAGCTGAAAGTATCCGAAATCACACACACTATACCACTTCCCTCCTTTATCTCTCCTTTTCAGGAGCTTTCTCTCTCTCTCTCTCTCTCTCTCTCTCTCTCTCTCTCTCTCTCTCTGTCTTTCTCTCCATGAGGTCGGAGAATATGGGTGAAGCAGGGTGACTAACATTGTAAATACAGATTAATTATATTAAGATGTCGCTAACATTTAACACCAGGTGGAAAATAACGGTTTATAGAATATTTATTATTCTTATTATCCTTATTAAATACCTTGTGACTCATTTTATATATTTTATATACGTTATGAAAATTTTTAAACCAAAACATTTCCTTTCTATTGAAAATAAATGTATTTCCTGATATGTAATGGGGGAAAAAAGAAGAATGTGTTCATCAGTTGCTGGATTCGAACCGGGTTCATGATCGGTCGCCTCAAAACATGCTACCATGCGCCTTACGAGCTACACCACTCCCACCTGCTGTCTACTGCGCTCTTTAGTTATGTTGTCTCTGTTGATCGAAAGGTGGTGGCGGGAAGCACTCAACTAGCTTATTCCAACAAGGTGCGCTATTTGCACTTAGCCTAAATAGACACTCTAAAATCAGCCCTCGCAGGGGCCCCAAATGCGCACGGGCCCCTGGGCCTGTGCCCATAATGCCCATTGGTTAATCCGGCCCTGTCTCCGCTGATGAAAAAAACTCTTTCACTGGGGACTGAGATGGCTGGTGTAGAAAGGAAAGCCTTTCCTAAACCAGAGAGCAGTTCGTACAGAGGTGGTCAATAGGCCTTCTGATCCAGAGGACTGGCCACTGGCATAAAATACTGATTATAAAATTACAAATTATATAGTAGGATAGGGACATGAGTTGAACATGGTTATGAAGATGAACAATTAATATTACTTGTATAAATAATTTGTATCAGTGTGATACACTTAAGAGATAATCTTGAACATTTTTAAATATTCAATAATGAGCAAATTATTGCATATTATTGCACATTATTTAAGCATAAACTAATTTAAAAAGAAGAGTGTAAAAATAGTCTAATACCTGGTTCTGTAACAGAACAACTTTCTCTTTCAGTCTGAAAAACATCTTCACACTTTCGCTATGAAAACACTGATGCACCATGTGATCATCGGAGCAAGCAGAGCTGCAAGTGCAAATCATCCGGTCCGCGTGGTTTGATAAAATAATTTTGAGCTATGTAAACAATAACAATGGTCCTGACACATTTACGGCTTTACATTTTAAATTTCCATAGCTTCTGAGAGTCCAAAAAGTTCCACATATTGATAAATAATGTTACAATAACTGTTATAATATCAAGTTATGATTAAATCGCCTCTTGTTACAGATATAAAATAGTTTGACAACAAGCAGGAAATGTTAATGGGCCAATGATATGCCAGGGCCGGCACGTCCATAGAGGCGACCTAGGAGGCCGCCTAGAGCGGCATAATAATGAGGGCGGCAAATGCGCCCCGCCGCCCAACCCAACATACTGACTTTCATTCACAACATCAACAGAACACTTGCATAATAGGGGTCTGGCATAATAGTGAGGGCGGCAAACACTCCCCGCCGCCCAACCCAACCTCACTTTATGAACTGGTCAGGTTCGTTTTCACTTTCGGGTTGAGGGCGGCGTGCTAGTCCATTGCCTAGAGCGGCAATTCGGCTTGCTCCGGCCCTGGATATCACCACATTGAAATGATCTATACCTGAATTGATACCTATTTTATACCTAAAGCTTTTTATAGCTAATTTTTACCTTTAATTTTAAATATAAAAAACAACAACTCAGCATTGATGCTATTAAATTAATATAAAGTAAATATATTGAACTCTTGGATTTTCTAGTTTGTTTAATACTAATGATCTGAGGGATCTGTAAGATTTGTATTCAGTGAGCATATCTGTAATGTATTGAGGTCCTAGGCCATTAAGTGATTTTTAGACAAGTAATAATACTTTAAAATCTATTCTGAATGTAACCGGCAACCAGTTTAAAGACCTGAGGACAGGTGTGATGTGCTCTGATTTTCTGGTTCTGGTCAGAATCCTGGCAGTAGCGTTTTGGATTAGCTTCTTGTCTTTTTGGGAAGGCCAGTGAGGAGGCCGTTACAGTAATCCACTCTGCTGGTGATAAAAGCAAGAAGAACTTTATCCAAGTCCTCTTTGGAAACAAAGCATTTAATTCTTGCAATGCGTTTGAGATCTGATTAGTTGCTGCTTTGACGTGACTACTGAAACTCAGATCTGACTCCAGAATCACACCAAGATTCTTGAACTTATTTTTTTGTTTGCTTTTTTTATCCCTCAACACTTATAAAAAAATGCATAACTGCAAAGTGCTTTCATTAAATAATTGCAGATATCAGGAGATTTAAAAAAATGAATTTATTTTAAAATCATTCTTAGTAAAAAAACACACAAAGCATCAGTCATAATAACACAAGCTTATAGGAATAATCATGCAAATGTATAAGACTCAAAATTGATACAGTACGACACATAATAAAAAGCATATCACACTGAGCAAATAGCATATCAGCCTGTAATAGTTTATAAAGTATATGATGACAAGCCATCGCTTCCTGTTTGTTGAGAGCAGCTGCGGGGTCATCATGTTCACCTCTCATCTGGAAAGCAGAAAAAAACGAAACTAGATTACTTTATTGTTATCAGGGGACAGAAAATAATTCCAGGAAGAAGAACTTCTGCTAAAGGCTTGATTCAGCTTTTCAAATAAAGGTGTCTGAGGTGTCACAAAACTTTCAGAGCAGAAGCAAGATGTTATTTTTAATACCTCACCATCCTACTGAAGTGCTTTTCTCTGCTTCTTTTCAAGGTGTGAGATGATCCTGGAAATCCAGGTGTTTTTCTCTGGAGGGGCGCAGAGTTTCTTGTCCTTTTTGGTGATGAATCTGTGGGAACATACAGTATTAATGAATGCAATCGTTTACTGCTAGATATAAACTTTTCTATTGGTTCCAATGCTTCCATAAAACCAAAAATTTAAAATCTGACATCATTTACTCACCCTTTACTTGTAAAAAATCAGTTTGAGTTTCTTTTATTCTACTAAACACACGAGAAAATATTTTGAAGAATGCAGTTTTTTCCTTACTCAATTGGTGAAAGCAACCAGGATTCTTCAAAACATCTTCATTTGTGTTCAACATAAAAAAGAAATTAATAATTTACTAATAAAGAAATTAATAAAACCCCACAAGGGTGAGTAAATGATGATGCCAACAAAATTTTTTTGGGTGAACAATCCCTTTAAGAATTGCATTTTTTAAAATGCTTGTTAAACATGCAAACATAAATGCATTATTTACATAAATGTGTGCTAATTTGCAAACATTTCTGTGATGAAATCAGGTACAAAATTCTTGTTTAATTCTATTCTATTAGTGAAATATTTTGTATTATGAATATGAATACATTATATTTTCCTGATTATATACACAACATTTTATTCTACTAAAATTAAGAACTTTATTTCTGGCTGTTCGCAGCAATTTATTTTCCTAAAATCCCCTTTTATCAGTCCATAATTCGAAAAAAAATGATGCAAACAGCCAGAAATAAAATTAAAACTTTAAGTACAATAAAATGTTAGACATAATCAGGCAAATGTAATGTATACACATAATCGCTCTGTAAAAAAACTTGAGAACCTTTCAGATGTTTGGAAAAAGTTGAAAGATACTATATGCTGAAGTGAAAGTTTATGACTCAAAGTCAGTTTGTAATTGAAATCAATTTCTTTATATTTAAAAATTTTTAAAAACACAAGATCAAAACTGACAGGTGCATGAAAACTTTTTTGCTTTTGTCTATAGTGTCTTGCAGGGGTAATTCACCCAAAATAAATTAAATTACCTCATTATTTACTCTCCCTTGTGCATTTTTAAACCTTTGAGTTTCTTTCTTCTGTTGAACACAAAAGAAGATATTTCAAAGAATGCTGGCTGCTTTCACCAATTGACTTCCATAGTAAATGTATTTCCTACTACAGAAGTCCAACATTCTTCAAAATATCCTCTTTTGAGTTCAACAGAAGAAAGAAACTCAACAAGGTTTATAAATGTTGACAGAATGTTCATTTTTGAGTGATCTATTCTTTTTTATATTTCGAAGAATGCTGGCTGCTTTCAGCCATTGACTTCATAGTAACTTTTTTGACTACTACAGAAGTCCAACGTTCTTCAAAATATATCCTCTTTTGTGTTCAACAGAAAAAAAGAAACTCATCGAGGTTTATAAATGATGACAGAATGTTTATTTTTGGGTAAACTATCCCATCTAGATTTCAAAGAATGCTGGCTGCTCTCAACCATTGATCTCCATAGTCAATTTTTTTACCACTATGGAAGTCAAACATTCTTCAAAATATCCTCTTTTGAGTTCAACAGAAAAAAGAAACTCAACAAGGTGAATAAATGATGACAAAATGTTCATTTTTGGGTGAACTATCCTTTTTATATTTTGAAGAATGCTGGTTGGTTTCACCTATTGACTTCATAGTAAAATTTTTGACTACTACGGAAGTCCAACATTCTTCTAAATATCTTCTTTTGAGTTATACAGAAGAAAGAAACTCAATGTTTATAAATGATGACAGAATGTTAATTTGTGGGTGAACTCTCCTTTTTTAAGTACTGATTCCTGAAGGATTTTCTATTGCATTTCTGCAGAACTCCTTATTTGAATAATTAATTTCAGTGTAGAGAAATCAATGAAGCCAATCATCTACTACTTACACAGTAGCTGCAATGGGGCATCCACTTTCTGTGGTTTGATGAAAGTAGGACGCAACAATCTGCAGCGGGATACGAGTGTCCTTGGTGGTCAAACAGCAATCGACAGCTGTGTCTGGAAAAGCTGAAAGCGAAAGCATGCATTAGTTACGGCTGACAGCGGAAATTCCTCCTCTCTATATGCATCTGACCCTATGCAAGAACAAAATTTGGCCTGCTCCCGGAAAGCTTTTACTGGAAATTGCTCTTAAATATGACGTGAAATTCTGCAAGATGTTTCTAAATGTGTGTATGTTTTCTGTTTCAGTCTTACCTTCAGTGTTGAAGCAGAAAACCACAGCGATGAGCAGGAAAGTTATTGTTGAACTCTGCATTGTTGTCTTTGTGTTTGCTCTTCTCAAAAGCATCAGATGATTGTGCATGTGTGAGATGCAGGTATCAGGTGCAGGTGCTTATATGCAAAAAAAAGCCAGGTAACTTTCACTTTCGTGCATGATTTACCGAATATACTCCACCCTTATCTGGTAAATGCATCCGTTTCATTTGTCTGTCATTCCCACATTCTTTTGCTGTTTTTTTTTCCTTTTGTATTCCCGTAGAATTTGTCTGCAGGAGTGCATGACCTGATCGGTAATTCAGAGGCAAATAAACAACACTGACACAAATAATGTTTTAACTGAACTCTTCTGGGGGGCTTATAATCAGGGTTGCATAATGTTTACTGTTCACAACTTATTTTTTTCTTTGAAGAAACTGTGCAAGATTATCTTATCTGATTTCTGCAGCTGGATATTGTCAGCTTAGACTCTGTTATCTCTTTTTATTGCATGCTTTTCTTCAGAATAACTCTGTGAGTGAACTAGAAACTGCATATTTCAACAATGATTTTGGTGTAGAAACAATATTTTATAGTAAAGATTGGTGTGAAAACTGCCTTATGTGAAATTTATAAGTGTATATTATATTATATTATATTATATTATATTATATTATATTATATTA
>CAIGQZ010000427.1:27321358-27345717 GCA_903798205.1 Danio tinwini
CCAAATTTAGCCTTGTTTTAGCCAAGATCTATGTTTGGATGTCTATTGGACATATTTAAAATGTTAAAAAAAAGGCTTTCTTGGTTTGTGCCTCTCCAAAAACATGTTTATATATAAAACAGCTAATTCATATGTTGGCTTACTATGTTTTTAGCCAAACATGCAAATTAAAACTATGTGAAAAACTGAATTATCACATAAAGCATTTGTGAATAAAGCAGCGTTTCCATTCAATGAGTCAAACAGAACAAAATAGTCACTTAGTGATAAACTGGTGGCAAATATCAAACATAAAAGAAGAAAAATTGCTGCGTTAGGAGAAGCCAATGTGGGCCTTTTTTGTATATCATAAATTACTTGCATCCATTTGATTTTCAGTCCAAATTTAGCCTTGTTTTAGCCAAGATCTATGTTTGGATGTCTATTAGACGTCTTTTAAATGTAAAAAGAAATGCTTGCTGGGTTCGCACATCTCCAAAAACAAGCTTATATTTAAAATTGCTAATTTTAACCAAAGATGCATAATAAATTTGTATGCAAAACTTAAATATCACATAAAACATTTGCGAATAAAGCAGCATTTACATCCAATGTGTCAAATAGAACCAAATCGTCACTTCCTGATAAACTGGCATCAAATAATAATTTTTAAAAAATGTAAAAGAAAGGAAAATTGGTCCATTAGGAGAAGCCAAAGTGGGCCTTTTTTGTAAATCATAAATTACTTGCATCTATTAGATTTTCAGACCAAATATGGCCTTGTTTTAGCCAAGATCTATTGGATCTATTAGACGTCTTTTAATAGTGATAAAAAAGGCTTTCTCCAAAAATATGTTTATATATAAAATTGCTAATTCATATGTAACCTTTTGACCAAAGATGCATAATAAATCTATGTGCAGAGTTTGCATTCATGAGTCAAAGAGAACAAAATTGTCACTTCCTGATAAACTGGCGGCAAATATCAAAAAAAGAAAGAAGAAAAATGGCTGCACTTGGAGAAGCCAAGGTGGAGTTTTTTGTAAATCATAAATTTCTTGCATCTACTAGATTTTCAGACCAAATTTAGCCTTGTTTTAGCCAAGATCTATGTTTGGATGTCTATTAGACATCTTTTAAATGTAAAGAAAAATACTTGTTGGGTTCGTACATTTCCAAAAATGTGTTTATATATAAAATAGCTAATTAATATGTGGCATTTCTGTGTGGATTTTGCATGTTCTCCCCGTGTTCACGTGGGTTTTCTTCGGGTGCTCCGGTTTCCCCCCACAAGTCCAAAAACATGCGCTATAGGTGAATTGGTTAAGCTAAAATTGTCAATAGTGTAAGTTTGTGAATGAGAGTGTATAGATGTTTCCCAGTGATGGGTTGCGGCTGGAAGGGCATCCGCTGCGTAAAACGTATGCTGGATAAGTTGGCGGTTCATTCCAGTGTGGCGACCCCAGATTAATAAAGGGCCTAAGCCGAAAAAAAAATGAATGGATGATTGAATAATTCATATGTAACCTTACTATGATTTTAACCTAAGATGCATAATAAATCTATGTGTAAACTTGATTATTGCATAAAACATTTGCGAATCAAGCCTCGTTTCCACCCAATGAGTCAAAGAGAACAAAATTGTCAGTTTCTGATAAACTGGCATCAAATATTAATAAAAAAAAAATTTAAGAAAGGAAATTTTTTTGTTTATCATAAATTACTTGCATCTCAGAAGACGAAGCTGAAATGTAATGAATGTGAGGTGCTTTTTAAGCGCATTTACAAAATGCAAAAAAACATCTTGTCATTTCCATTAAGCATTTTAATGTGACATTTTAAAATTTGCATATAAATATAGCTTTTTTTTTCTCCCAACAGCATTATATTAATTTCAAAGCACATTAAACAGCACAATGCTTCTATTTCTGTTTAAATCTGTAAATCTGTGTAATCTGTTTAAATGCATTCCGCAAAAAAACAAACATGAGATTTACACAGGGGCCAATTGGGTCATGATGCTTGTGAAACACAAGCAGAACAAATATCGAAACATGATGCTTAGATCAAAAAGGTTTTACGTACAAACTGTTCATACAGAAATCGATTCCGCTCAAGTTTCTGTGAGCGGCAAATTTCAAGCACCTTCATTTCTGTTATTCTACCTGGAAAAGTAGACAAGTTGAACTCTTTCCAACGCATAAAATGTTTTGATTTCTTATCAGCATGTTGTGTGCCGTGCAAAAACATAACCAGCACAATCAAAGACACATCTCAAAGAAATACTGTGTGAAAACTATGTGACTTTCCTAAAACATCACCCAAAATTTATATACACTCACCGGCCACTTTATTAGGTACACCTGTCCAACTGCTCGTTAACGCAAATTTCTAATCAGTCAATCTCATGGCAGCAACTCAGTGCCTTTAGGCATGTAGACACGATCAAGACGATCAGCTGCAGTTTGAACCGAGCATTAGAATGGGAAAGAAAGGTGATTTAAGTGACTTGATCTACTGGGATTTTCACAAACAACCATATCTAGGATTTACAGAGAATGGTCCGAAAAAGAGAAAATATCCAGTGAGTGGTATCACTGTGGATGCAAATGCCTTGTTGATGCCAGAAGTCAGAGGAGAATGGCCAGACTGGTTCCGGCTGACATAAAGGCAGCAGCAACTCGAATAACCACTTGTTACAATCGAGGTATGCAGAAGAGCATCTCTGAATGCACACTACGTCCAACCTTAGGCGAATGGGCTACATCTGCAGAAGACCACAGCGGGTGCCACTTATGTCCGCTAAGAACAGGAAACTAAGGCTACAATTCACACAGGCTCACCAAAATTGGACAATAGAAGATTGGAAAAATGTTGCCTGGTCTGATGAGTCTCGATTTCTGCTGCGATTTTCTTTCTGCTCGATTTTCTTTCATTTAGATGGTAGGGTCAGAATTTGACATCAACAACATGAAAGCATGGATCCATCCTGCCTTGTATCAACGGTTCAGGCTGGTGGTGGTGCTGTAATGGTGTGGGAGATATTTTCTTGGCACACTTTGGGCTCATTAGTACCAATTAAGCATTGTGTCAACGCTACAGCCTACCTGAGTATTGTTGCTGACCATGTCCATCCCTTAATGACCACAGTGTACCCATCTTCTGAAGGCTACTTCCAGCAGGATAGCATGCCATGTCATAAAGCTTGAATCATCTCAGACTGGTTTCTTGAACATGACAATGAGTTCACTGTACACAAATGCCCTCCACAGTCACCAGATCTCAATCCAATAAAGCACCTTTGGGTTGTGGTGGAACGGGAGATTTGCATCATGGATGTGCAGTCGACAAATCTGCAGCAATTGCGTGATGCTATCATGTCAATATGGACCAAAATCTCTGAGGATTATTTCCAGTACCTTGTTGAATCTCTGCCACGAAGGATTAAGGCAATATTGAAGGCAAAAGGGGGGCCAACCGGGTACTAGTAAGATGTACCTAATAAAGTGGTGGTGAGTGTATGTTTATAGTTTAATATTTTTAATATAATATGTCTCTTCTGCACATTTATTTGGTTAAAAAAAACTGTCATAAATGTTATTCATAAATCAAATAACTGGTTTTATATGTGAATACATATATTTAGAATGTAATTTATTCCTGATTTAAAGCTACATTTTTCATTGTTCAAAGACACATGACCCTACATAAAACATTCTAATAAACAGTTTTGATGCTTAATAAAGTAGTTTATTTATTACAAGTCTCATTATTATCATTACAATGATTATTATCATCATTTATCATATTTAAATTGTTTAGAAATCACAGTAAAGGCATGTATAATCTTGTTATGTTTAACTTAGTATTTTCAGAGAAAATCAGAGACAAATCTCAGAGCAAATGTTAAAAAAAATAATTCTTAAAATATTACCAAACATTTTAAATGCAATGCAATAAAGTAGGGCTGCACAATATATCATTTCAGAAACAATATTGCAATGTGCATGTCTGCTATAGTCACATAACTTGGGATTATAGTTGACCAGCAGCTGTAGTTTAGTACACATGAGATTTGTGGAGTCACTGACGAGTTAAACCATGTGAAAGTTTTTCATCTGACTGTGTTTTGAAAACTGTTATTCAATTTCTGTATCTGAATATGGCTAGACTTCCCAGAAATCCCTAAAGCGCTGTCGATTTCACTTTTGTGAAGTCTTTCTAAATAGAGCTATTCAAGCTATCTGATGAAATTGTACGCATGCTGCAATATGTATTGTAGAAAATCTAAATATTGCAATGTCTTTTCCAATTTTATGCAGCTCTAATAAAAAAATATGTTCACTGGGGGGAAAGTCCCTCAAGGGTTTCTCAGTTGCGAATACAACAGGAAGCTCTGTGTTGGATGCTGTGAAGTGTTGGAGGCAGGGGCAAATATTCCAGTAATTCAAACACAATAATGCCAACAAAGAGCACTCTCAAACCACAAAGGTACAGAAGAAGTACTCCTCACTGAGAAAGTGCTAACCTTTCTGCACGAAACATTGATTTTAAATTATTTTATTGTTAAAAGAAACAGAATGTGGGGGAATATGAATATCTTATCCAGATAAATATGGGCCATTTATGGCAGTTATGCAGCACTGGTGATCTTCTTTCGGCCAAGACAAAATGAGTGTGAGCCTAAAGTGGCCCACTTCTACAATGGCAAAAGGGGGCCAAAGATTCCGTGCGATTTATGGCAAAGATTTGGCACTTATGGCAAAATGTAATCTGAATGTGAACCTAATGTGGCCCATGTGGAAATGGTAAATTTGACCCAAATGACAAATGTGGGCCACAGTTGACAAAAATGTGGCATAGTCATTTAAGGGTAATCTGGGTCTAAACCCAAAGTGGCTCACATGTGTAGGTGCAAATGTGGCCCAGTTATTATAAAATATATGTGAGCCACTTTTGGCAAATATTTGGCATAGTAAGCTCTGGCTAATGTGGCTGTGAGCCTAAAGTGGGCCAGACATGATATGACAAATGTTGCCCAGTTATCTTAAGACATATTTGGGACACCTTAGGCAAATATTCAGCACATTAAGCTCTGGCTAATATGGCTATGAGCCTAAAGTGGCCCAGATGTGATATGACAAATGTTGCCCAGTTATCTTAAGACATATTTGGGCCACCTTAAGCAAATATTCAGCACATTAAGCTGTGGCTAATATAGATATGAGCCTAAAGTGGCCCAGATGTGATGTGACAAATATTGCCCAGTTATCTTAAGACATATGTGGGCCACTTTTGGCAAATATTTGGCACAGTAAGCTCTGGCTAATGTGGCTGTGAGCCTAAAGTGGCCCAGATGTGATATGACAAATGTGGCCCAGTTATCTTAAGACATATGTGGGCCACTTTTGACAAATATTCGACACAGTAAGCTCTGGCTAATGTGGCTCACTATGTGAGTCAGATGTAAGTGTCTGATGTGGACCGGATCTGGGCCAAAATAAAGCAAACTGTGGCTCAGAATAGGGTTAGTTCTGGTTCATTTGGTTGAATTCTGGCTCATATGTGGTATTGCTATGGCCTAATTGTGGCCTAGATCCGGCAAACAGGAGCGTACTGCCCAAGTGCCATCATTCCATCTGGTATTTGGCCGAATGTAAGTGTTCGGTGTGGGCCGGATTTAAGCCACATGAATTTTGCTATTTGGGTACTATATAGATATCAAACTGGCCTGCTTTAAAGCTCATCTTGGAGGTTTAAAGCAATAATTGACCTATATTTACATGTCCAAAACTGCACAGGCAGGTCTTAACAGTAAGGAAATAAAAAAAATCTGTTGTTCTTGATAGTTATGTTGGATTTTATGCTTCACCTGTATATTTAGACAGGTGTTTTGACACTTGTCATACATGCTTTATGATCTGAATGAAGTGACTCATCTTGACAATATAATGCATCAATTGTAGCACAAATAATCATGGATTAATGAACAGTATTTAGTGAAACTGCACAAGCTTTTTGTACACTAAATATAGCAAAAGGAAGAAACAAGACAGTTAATGTTTCGCATCTGCAAAAACTGATCGTTACCTGAAATTGCCGAAGGGGAAGCAAGTCTGGTCTTGTAGGTTCCAGCAAACCATGGGAGCGTGCAGGACCACTTTTGTTTTATCGGTTCTTGGTCTGGGAAGCATGTTGGCGGTGTAGTATGAGCTCATCTGACAAGAAAAGATTATCAACAAATTAGAGAACAGACAAAACCACATATTCACAAGCACACAAACATGCCTTTTGCAGCTCATTCAGATCATACATCTTGACTGATTTAAGCATACAGATAGATAAAAATTGTGTACAGTAACAGTTTAATGTTGAGCATTTTGTAAAGTACATTTTTATTTTAAAAACTAAATGTCTACATTGCAAAAAAAGCTTTTCTTATATATTTTATAAGTATTTAATTAAGTTCTGAAAGTACAATTCTAGATTTGAAATGGATTTTGTTTTAATTTCACTGCAAAAATGCTTTTCTTACTTAAATATTTGGTCTTGTTACTAGTCCAAATATCTAAAAAAAATTAACCAAGAAGCATTTTATAGACAAGCAAAATATTTTGTCTTTTTAAAGAAATAATATGCCAAAATTAAATGCCCTTTTCCTTAAAACAAGCTCAATAATCTGCCAATGGAATAAGCTTAAATATGTAAAAATGAAAAAAATATTATTTTATTTACGCCATTGGCCGATTATTTAGATTTAAGAGAAATCTGACGGTGTTGACAACTGACGGTGTTAACATTTTAGGCATTTTTTTCTAACAAAACAGAGTTTATATATCTAATAGCCATTTTGTAAAAAATTGTAAAAGGCCATGCTAATGAAGAAAATCTGAGAAAAATGTATCTAAAATTTTCTAATAGTTTCCTCCGAAAGTGAATGATGGTGTTGACGTATCATGGGGTGTGAAATAGGATATTTAATTACTATGAGTATTTAAAATATTCTAAAACTATAAAACGTTACTGAACCTGTCTGACACTGATGTTCTGCAAAGGTGGACTGTGTTAAGAGCGTCCTTTAGTATGACAAATGCCCCTGATAATGGCTGATTTGTTACATTTTATTAAATGTCTGACAGTCTAGACATAAAATAAGCAGAATTAGACACATCTTTGAAATTTTTAAACATGAATGTATCATCAACCTTGATTTAATATTGAGTTTAATAAAGAGTATTGCTTTAGCTAAAACAAGCTTTTTTCACTATTAAGTTATATTTTATCCATTTAACTGCATATGAATGACTGAACCCTCTCTCCACACTGTTTTAGATGCAGTGAGAAGACAATAAGATGGCGTGGTGGTGCAGTGGGTAGCGCTGTCGCCTCACAGCAAGAAGGTTGCTGGTTTGAGCCTCAGCTGGGTCAGTTGGCATTTCTGTGTGGAGTTTGCATGTTCTCCCCGTGTTAGTGTGGGTTTCCTCCGGGTGCCCCGGTTTCCCCCACAAGTCCAAAGACATGCGCTATAGGTGAATTGGGTAAGCTAAATTGGCCGTAGTGTATGTGTGTGAATGAGTGTATGTATGTATGTGAGTGTATGGGTGTTTCTCAGTGATGGGTTGCAGCTAGAAGGGCATGCACTGCGTAAAACATATGCTGGATAAGTTGGCAGTTCATTTCGCTGTGGCGACCCCTGATTAATAAAGGGACTAACCCGAAAAGAAAAAGAAAATGAATGTCTACACTGCAAAAAAATGCTTTTCTTACTTATTTTATAAGTATTTATTTTAATTCTGGATTTGAAATGCATTTTGTTTTAATTTCACTGCAAAAATGCTTTTCTTACTTAAATATTTGATCTTGTTTCTAGTCCAAATATCTAAAAATTCTTAAATTAAAGTAATATGCCAAAATTAAGTGTGCTTTTCCTTAAAACAAGCTGAAAAATCTGTCAATTGGGTAAGCAAAAAATGCTAAAACAAGCTGCAAATGCTCTAGATAATGGTTGATTTATTACATTTTAATAAATGTCTATTAGTGTTGGCATAAAATAGGCAGAATTAGGAAGATTCCAAGGGCGCACACGCTTTTGGGTCTGCTTTTTTTCTTATTAACAGTACTAGCAGTGACACTAAGCTAACAGTGCCCCTGAAAATAGGGATACATCTTTGAAATTTTAAAACATGAATGTATCATTGCAAAACAATGTTTATTTGATAGAAGTGTTACATTTACATTAATAAAATGATATTTTTATCCATTTAACTGCAAATGAATGACTTGAACCCTCTCTCTGCACTCTTTTATATGTAGTGAGAAGACAATAAGTGCTGGAAATTGGATATAATAATGATAAAGTTAATTTGAAGGGAATAGTTGTGCTTAATGGATTCTAATAGAAATCCCTCATGACATTTCCAATTGGAAATATTTTATATTTTAAACCCAACAGCAGTTATAATTGGAGGACTGGTTTTGTATTGATGTAAAGTTGGTTTTATATTCGCACATTCGTTCAGTGACAACTTCATTAGCATGGTAATTAAAATATTAGGTCTGAAATCACATGTAAGAATGACTTCAAAACAGCATTAGCTCTCTATTTGACTGTGAACACTGTTTTAGATTGATAGTCATTGGACTTCCATATTAAGAGAGTACACAGAATACTTTTCTGGATTTTTTTATTATAAAGAAAATCAGAATTTGTTAATGTAAATCCATTTTGACCTCAACAGGTTTCGTCCCAATCAATGACCACTGAGATTCATTACTTACTCTGGAGTGACATCGTGTGGTCACTAAGAACTGGTACTCGACTAGAAACACGGGGGGGGGACAATTGCTTGTCGAGGACGATTATTTAAGCATATTTTACAGCACAACAACACCTGACGTTTACTGAAAATCCCAGATTTAATCCTTAATCATGAGTGGAGTAAGTAAAATAATAAAGACTAAATAAATTTAGCTCTTTCTTCATCATTGGCAAACTAATTCCATTCACAAGTGCAATAAATGACATTTTTGTTTCGTTTTGTAATGGAAAGTACCCACAAGTTCTGACCTGAGATCGTTCTAGGGGCTCTTGTTTTGCTTGTTCCGTCGGTTGTGCGCAAATGTTAAATCTGATCCCGGATCATCCGAAGTTTTCCAAGCGCGCACGAGCTCATGATTCCATCGCTACGCCGCGCGGTGCATTCTGGTAGTAGTTGAAAGATTCAAGATGGCGGCGAGCAGGAGACTACACAAGGTAGACGTCCAAACCTAATACTTTTTTAATCGTAAATAATTACTAATCGCTCGCGACGACGCGATAGGGGGTTCAACATGAAGTTTCTCTAATCAAAAAGGCGATTCGGTCGTTTGTTTAGGCTAAATCTGCGTTAGTACAGGCGGTTCTCTTACTCGATGACTCGGCTCGCTTCGCGTTTCCAAACATGAAGGAGGGAAAGCGCCGGTGGAGGCCGCGGGACTCTACAACAGGTTTTTGGGGTAGAGATCGTGAAGGCAGATGGTCAAAGAACGTGTTATAGTAGGCTTCAGTGTATTAACCTATCTTTTCATTCATTGACCAAGAGTAAATGACAGGGATATAACCTATAGGAGTCTAATGTGATGAGTTCCGTCACAGCGGATTCGGTTGATTCAAACAAATCTGAATCATTTTACTAGAATAACGTAAAATTAAGCTGCTATCTTAAGCACTTATGCGTCATTTATAACGAATATTGCTGATTTTAATTCCGCAGCGATTACGTGAGAGACGACTCAGAAGAGTCAAACCGGCTACATCTGTCAAATAAGCTAAAATCGCCTGTTATTCACTCTTAACGCGTAGAATAAACCAAGGGCTTAATTAAATACTTAATTGGGGCATTTTGGTAAATTTCAGCTTGTTTTCTGCAGTAACGCCCTTATTAAAAAAACGAAACCGTAAGCGTCTTCACAAGCTTTCGCTTTATATGATGTTACTTCCGTCTTGACTAAATAGTTTCATTCATAAGACGGGAATTACCTGTGTTTTTCACTATAAGGTGTTTTTTCAGTATTATTTTTTGGTTAAACTCGCTGGACTGTCGCATATTCGAAGTTTTCGGGTGTTCATGTTAAGTTGGTTGACTGTCTCAGTTATCATGTAAACGAGTTTACTTCCTTATTGGATAAGAGAGGTTGTAAATGTCAGTCATCTCTGTGGCAATAGAAGGAAATATGTGATCCTAAACGGACAGTAAACCTTTTTTTTTTACTTGTATACTTATATAAGACATATAGGTATGGTATTATACCGGATAAGTTTCTGACAGTAAAACTGTAAATAAAAATATCACAGTATTTAGATTACTGCTCTAAAATAAGTTATTTTAAATATCTGGGTGTAAAAAAAAAAACTTTTCTCCATTGAACACAGTTTATTTTAAGAAACATTTGTAATATTTTGGGACACTAAACACGTCAGGCTAAATAGTTGAAATAATCTATTGATTTCTGCTCTCTTCATTAGTTTATAAAACACAGATTTCTTTACAACAAATAAAAAATACATTTAAAAACCCTTACATATACCTTAAAACAGAATATTTAAACTGTTAAAAGAACATGACTTTTCCAAACTGCAGTAAACCTTGAAACTGGTTATTGTCCCATGCCTAATATATACATATGTGTATCTGTCTATATACATATATCTGTATGTAAACGCACAGTAAGTGAGAGTATTGCAGCAAAATAATTTTACAGCAATTTCACAGACACGTGAGATTATTGCTTGAAAATTGTAAATTAACTAATTAAATTATTTAGCAATGAATCATATTTGAGTGCTGTACATGGAAATACCCAGCAGTAATTTGCATCATATATATGACACACACAGCAATGGAAAAAATAAGAGATGTTTTAAAAATTTCTTTTCTCTGGGATACTAGTTATGTTTAAGTAAAATTTAAATATCGGATTTATTCTATAGATGTCTGAAAACATTTGTTCCAGATGTCAAAACAAATTTCATTTAAAATCAGATCAGAATAACAAATGTGAAGAAATGTCATCTGTATTCTACAAAACCAAAATTATGTAATTCATAAACCTAAATTGTAAAGCCAGAGAAACAGAATTTCCAAATAGTGTCTTAATTTCTTGCCATAGCTTTGTGTGTGTGTCTCAGAGCAACTTAACATACAGTAGATGAAGAAAAAAATACCTATATACAATATTTTAGATAGTGGATCGTTCGAGTAAAACATACATGCATGCATACACAAATACATATATACACGTGTGTGTGTGTTTAATTTGGCTGTTGTCTGTTATTTTAAGTAATCCCAAAAATAGTTGACAGATTACACAGTTCTAAAAATATTCATTAGTTCAAGTGAGGTCAAGAGATCATTAAGAGCCCATGTAATAGCAGTAGTTCGAGTATATACTGCCATGTAGTGCCTCAGAAGTAAGGTGTGGTTTGTTGTATTAAAGCACGCTCACTTGTAGTTCAGGTCAGTTATTTACAGTAAGCTGCTGAGGAAGGGGGAATTTCTCTGACTCAGGTCAAGACCTGGCTCACGTTTCTCTTGGGAATGGAGTCTTCACCATAATATAGATCTCTATAGAAGATTTATTTTAGTCAATTTTGCGAACTTGTTCCTAATTACTTTATAAATGCTGACTGGTTAATTTTCTATAAAGTGTTTAGGATAGCATGCTAAACCATCTGAAGTCTCAGCTCCACAAACAAAAGTTGTGAACAACACACAGATAGCTTCTAATTCATCTTTCTTTACAACCCTTCTGTTTGTTTGTTTGTTTGTTTGTTTTTATCAGGAGCTTGAAGAAATCCGCAAATCTGGGATGAAAAACTTCCGTAACATTCAAGTTGATGAATCAAACATATTGACATGGCAAGGCCTCATTGTTCCAGTAAGTGTTTACTAAATGTTTATCTTCACCTGTTTAAAGTTTAGAGACAGAGAATGGTATGTTTCTAAATATGTAAAACACAGCTTTAAGAAAAACTTCTGATGACATTTCTTCCAAATTTAAAAGCAAAATATTGTTATTTAGAGTGTTTTCTTTTTTGTCAAGTGGTCAAAATAAAAATACTGCTATGCTCAATTATATTTATATGAACATTTAGAAAACACAATATCAAAGTTTTAACAAAATGCTCTAAATGACTCTTTATTATACTCTAAATGCTCTAAATCAGTGGTTTCCAAAGTAGGGCTTGGGACCCCTCGGGGGGTCATGGGATAATGGGGGGGGGGGGGGGGGGCCGCAAGGTGATTTACAAAAATCTAATTCATTTTATGAAATTATTAGAATGAGCATATTTTATCCATATGCTACATTTTTTCTGTTGGATTGTGACCCCTGGGGTCTCATTACATTAGATTAGGGATGCCTAAACTCGGTCCTGGAGGGCAAGTGTCCAACATATTTTAGTTCCAACCTCAATTAAATACACCTGAACCAGCTAATCAAGCATTTTCTAGGTATGCTAGAAACTTCCAGGCAGGTGTGTTGAAGGAAGTTGGAGCTAAACTCAGCAGGACACAGGTACTCCAGGACCGAGTTTGGGCACCCCTGCATTAGATTAAAGACACAGCAATAGGGTCAGATGCAGCAGATTGACTTCATGGCACCAGGGTAATCTTTCTGACACTTTTACGGCACTTGCATACATTAAAATGAAATACAAGCCACAAATGAACATGGAGGATGACCTCCGAGTGGCATTCTCTGAAATTAAACAAAATAAACTTGGGTAATTAAAAGTGTGTGGGAGCCGTTTTGTGTGTGGTTTGTATATTTATAATGACCTCAGAAGATATTGATGACTTTATCTAAAATGCTCTAATATAAGTGTTTGGTATGTTATCAGAATTCAATAGAATGAAATGAACGTTTTATCTAAAGGGGACCTATTATGCAAAAATCACTTTTTTTTTAAAGGGTTTTTAAGGGATTTTCACAATTAGAGGCTGGCTATATTCACACAGTTTCCACACAACTCTGTGAATATAGCCAGCCTCTAATGGTGAAAATGAATTTATAATTTTATTTATCATAAGCATTCTTTCTGTGTACGTGTCATCGGAGGGGAAAAGTCCCGCCTATTAGTGACTATTTCTCCCTCATTAGCAAAAACAGCCCTGAGTAAGAAGCAGCTGTCTGCCATTAGAGCTTTCATCCTGTACTTGTCTAAGATTGTCAGCGACTAAGAGGCATTATCAACTTTGAGTTTTAGAATGCATAAATGAACATCAGAGTCTTTATAGTCTACCCTCTGAGATACTTCTTTTGACATTTTTAGTTTTTTACAGAGATAACATTAGTCATGTTTTAAATCTGCCACTATTCTGACACACAGGCATTTGTAGCTCTGCATTCTTTTGAAAAGAGTGCTGGGAGCACAATCTTATTTAAATGTAACGTGACAGTCACCAAAAAGGCACAAAAAAGAAGCAGTTTTAAAGAGTTATAAAACATTATTTGTGCTGTATTTTGGGCTAAAACATCACATACACACTCTCGGGAGACTTATTTTACATATTATAAAGTCTGCATAATAGGTCCCCTCTAAACGCATGCATACTGTAATAAATCCAGTGAATCAGAATTGACAAGTGGCCTCTAATTATTTTTTCCCTATAGCTTTATATACATTGCTGGTGTATTTCATATTGTAACATTTTTAATTAGCATTTTAGCATACAGAAAATAAGTTAATTTTGATTCATTTGAAATAGCCCTCACCCTAAAACACATTTTGTTAGAATGTGAAATTTTAAAGACTACTAGAAAACTAATCTGTACTTAGAGTACTATGATGGATGTTTTTAAAAAAAAATGTCTCTACAAGATGAGTTTTAAGTTATTTATCATATATCAACGTAAAAAAAATATGTAAAACTTTGTTTTTGTACAATCTCTTATTTCTGTTGTTGTCGTTATGATGAATATATATTGAATATATTTTTATCTGTATTGGTCTTGCCATGAAATACCCATTTGTTGCTAATATGGCTACAATCCCATATGGAAAATACTATAGTAATTTATAGTGAATACTGCAGTGCTTTTGAACCATGTTATAATAATGTGTATTATATTGTTAGCATACTTACTCCCAGGGCTGTTTATATTGAAGTTGATATTTAGCCGCACCAGATTGGTGTTTTGTAACATCTAGTTTTTATGAGGTGAGTCGTTAGCAAATGCTCAACCCCCAACATATAGGACCAGGTCATACACTACGGACAATTTAGCTTACTCAATTCACCAATGGCGCGTATCTTTGGACTTGTGGGGGAAACCGAAGCACTTGGAGGAAACCCACACCTACACAGGGAGAACATGCAAACTCCACACAGAAATGACAACTGAGCCAGCTAGGGTTCGAACCAGCAACCTTCTTGCTGTGAGGCAACAGTGCTACCCACTGCACCACCATGCTGCCCTTTTTGTTAGCATTGTATGCTACAGCATACTGTGGTATTAACTATAAAAAACTGATAAACCATATTGAATATTGTAGTATATTTAATATTTTACAACAGTAAACTGTGATGTATTGAATTATGGCTGAATGATAAATAGCATGCCATTGTCATGTGTAATATTTTTTTAAAGCCGGCTCAGCAATCACCTGTGAATCTCCAGCACGTGTGTTCACCCGGAGCAGTGTTTACTACACATAGACATAGTTCTGTCAACCTACACAAATACTGCATGCAATAGTCAAATCGCAAATAATTATTCTGTGATACTGGCAGCTGTTTGTGTAGCTTCTGGGTGAACTATGGCCTGTTGTAGTAAATGATGCTAATGTTAAACTTAAAAGCACATGCAAATACCACATATAATGATGTTTTACTCAAATTACTTCATAGGTTGAGTCGAGTTTTTAAATTGAGTCCTTCTGTGGATTGATGTGGCTTCTTACACTACATAAAGCACGCTACATGTTTATTTAATAGCATTCTATGCGATGACAAAGGAGTTGCATCATTACATACATTATTTTTAAGGAAAATTATAAGATGAACTCCTAATGTTGTCATGTGTTTAATGCTGTTGAATCAAATGAAAGCAGTTACATCTTATGGTTATCCTACTTTGCCATAAGAATTTACCATAGTAACCTATTACTAGTAATAGTAATAGATATACCAGTAATTCCTGTTTTTTGGGGGGCATATTAGGCCCAATATTTGCCCCTTTAGATCTATATAGTATCCAGAAATCTTATGAAATTCGATTTGATCTAATACCATGTTCCCACAATTGAATTAATTTGTTTGTATTCGTGTATAGTATAGAATGACTTGTGCTCACCTCATGTACATTGTTCTCTCACAGGACAACCCTCCATACGACAAAGGGGCGTTCAGGATCGAGATCATCTTCCCTGCAGAATATCCTTTCAAACCACCCAAGATCACGTTCAAAACGAAGATCTACCACCCCAACATTGACGAGAAGGGACAGGTCTGCCTGCCTGTCATTAGCGCAGAGAACTGGAAACCAGCCACCAAAACTGACCAAGGTAAGCCTGAAACAAACACACGAGGCAGACTACTAAAGCTCAGTCCTGTCCTCATTTCCTTATGTAGAAATCATGAATAAATAGCTTTGAGATTGTTTGTATCCACTGAAAATCTGTTTGTAAAGTAGGAAACAGCCTTTATCAGTCCCTCCAGGATAAGTACAATGATTCTTGAGATCAAAAAAAAAGAAATGGTTACAAATGTTGTGTATTTTCGCAGCAAAATACAAGAGTTAAATGCCGTTTTGAGAACAAGGTTATAATAGTTTTAGATTTTTCATTAATTTTAGTTTTTATTTCGATTTGACTTTTTGTTTTCATATTCAGTTAGTTTTAATTAGTTTTTAGAGGTAGATTTACTAGTTTTTATTAGTTTTTATATTTTGGAATTGCTTGGTTTTAGTTTAGCTTTTATTAGTTTGTGTTTGTTATTTTGTTATATGCAAGATTAAAAATCATCAGAAGAAATATTGTATAAAAAAACTCAACCAAAGATAATTTTTTTGAAATATGTATTCAGAGGGCACATGAACACTACCATCTACTACTACCATCCTTAAATTCAAATACAACAGCCCACTAGATAGCAGGTCTAAGTACCGTACAATATGTGTGCAAGGCTACTTCTGAGGTTAAATACACAGTAGTGACGGTAGGTTCAGATCTTTAAGTCGAATTGGATCATTTGTGACAATACCCCCCTCTTAGGACTCAACATCTCAAAAATATGTAGTCAGCAATCATAATTTCAGTCAGTTAAAACATCACCATGATCTGAAAAGTTTCTTACAATTAAGTTTTGCAACCCAACTGAAGCATGGTTTACTTATTTAATTGTTACGATTTTCTGTTATGAAATAAACTTACGTTTCGCCAGATGCTCTCATTTAAGCCCTCGGTTTACCCGCGCTGCAGTTGTTCAAGTTTGCTTCAGTCACAGCAGGCTGTCATGTGCTGTTTGTGTTCAGTTCACCTGCTGAATCACGCATGCGCAGTATTATCGGTTCACAGCTTAAGTCTGATCTCAATGTATTGTTACTGTTCTAATAACTGAATAACTCGGGCAATTGGTTTATTTCGAGTCAGAGGGGGTTATTAGGCATGTTAAAAAGTGGTTTGTGGATAAGTGCTTACTGGAGACGCGAATCGTTTGAAATGATTCAGTTTGATTTGGTGAATTAGTTCAACCGGTTCAGTTAGAAGATCCGGTGAAAAGAACAATTCGATTAAGATCAGGAAGACTAATACAGAAATAAAACCCATTATTGGGCACAAATGTGTTGAATTAATACTTTTTTAGTCTCTGTTCGGGTCATATTTAATGCTCACCGCGCTGCTGTCATGTCCAGTCGATGTTTTTGTCGCTGGAGAAACAGCGAGGATTACTGGAGGAGGATTGGCTTGATCTGGCCAATGGCATCAGGATTACAGACTCTGAGGTGCCGTACGGGTCAAACACCGGGCAGCGCAAAGTAAATAGAGTTATTTCTAAAAGACATACAGTAGGTTTATTGAATGCATTTACAAAGACCATAACGAAGGACGTTTTTGCTATAATTTTAGTTAGTTTTGTGTGTACACGATGCTGTTTCAGTTCTAGTTTAAAAAAAAATATATATTTTTATTTCAGTTAACGAAAATGATTTTAAATTCTAGTTTTCGTTAACTATAATATTATAATAATATTTTATTTTGGTTTTAAACTACCAAAACATCATGTAGATGAATTATTTGTAATACGGAAGCATATTATTTTTTTCACGAGATATGATATGTAGTTCTCTCTCACTAAACTATTATCTCACATTCTTATTTTTTTCAGTCCCCCAAATTTTAGTATTACAGAATAATAGATAGTTTATATAGAAATATAGTTTGGGATAAAATAAATGAACTAATTTATAATCGACATGGATGCATTCAATTGATTATTGGTGACAGTACAGATATTTATAATGTCATGGAAGATGTCTGTTTCAAATAAATAAATATCCAAGAGTCATCAAATTTTTAAACCGCTCTTACTTTAAACTTTTATCATAGGACGTGTTGCTTGAGCAACAAGTCAGCTCATTTGAATGCTTTTTTAAGGATCATTTGATGCTGTACACTGACGTGATGACGTTGAAATATGGGATTTTTCAGAAACCCAAATCGTTCTTAACCCCTCATTGTTATATGGCATACTGGCATTGTTGCTTGTGTATAATCTTGAAGTTATCTGTTATCGTTTCGTTAGATGAGTCCTTTTGACATGTATGTGGTTGTTCTACTGCATTCCCATGACGTTACTCATTTCTTCAGAAAACACGATTTTGTTTTAGAAGTTTAACTAATGCCGTACTTTAAGGGATAATTCACTCAAATAAAAATTGTCATCATTTACTTACCTTTGTTCTGAACCGGTTTGGCTTTTACTTCTGTTGAACACAACTTGTAACTTGTATAGTATTTATTTTTCCTACTATGCAAGTCAATGGTTACAGGTTTTCAGGTTTCTTTGAATAATATTTTGTGTTCAACAGAAGAAAGAAGCTCATTAAAGTTTGCAACCACTTGATTAGGAGAGTAAATGGTGAGAATTTTCATTTTTTTGGGTGAACTAACTAAACTGAGGTTTAGTTTTTGTCCCATGTTTTGCAACCAATGTTTAGATTTTCTTTCCTGTATAAACTAGCACTTAACACTAGAACTACCGAATCAGTCATTTTGACCATTTATTTTGTAATTAAATGACTTTAAAATAAAACACATATAACTATAGTACCCTATATTTTCCTAAATTACTGTATATTTCATTCTAACATTGAGTTCTGAGTATTTCTGTATTGAATGGCCATTTCAGTGTCTGCAAATTTTTCCTATGCCTTTGAATTGTTTGAACAACTTTCTGCAGACAAAAACATAACTTCAGACATGCCTTTCAAACTTTCAAAACAACATTTCCACTGAGGTGGAAATAATCTATTCAGTTTAAATTTATATTTACATCCATGTGAAATTTGTTTAGATAATGCTTACACCGCAATAATGTGATTGGCCAAGGACATGAAAGAAGTAAAGACAACTAACCTATATTCAAGTATACAGATATCTGTTTTCCATGACCTTTCCAAAACTTTGTGGGTTTTTCTGATTTTCCTAAACTTTTCCAGGCCTGGAAAATGCCATGTCAAAATTCCATGACTTTTCCAGGTTTTCCATGACTGTATGAACCCTGTATATATATTTTTTTGTGTGCTCAACAGAAAAAAATATTTTGGGGTGAACTATTCCCCTAAGCTTTTGTCCATACTGTGTAGATGATGTCTCTAGTATTTTTACCACAAAACAAAAAGGTAACTTCTGCATTTAATCTAATATTTCAGAGCTCATTTGTGACTTTTTTTTTTCAGAATTCCAAGTTATACATGTGGAATTACAAATTATGATGTTGAAGATTCCGCTGAACTGTCATGCCATTATAAACTCGACACATATTTAAGTTCTGGTTTGTTTAAAATCAGTCATCTTCACTGCCTGATTGAGATGCAATATAAAGCAGGTCTCACACCGGACAAGAAGAATGACCTTTCAACTTGTTTAACACCTGACAAAACTAAATATATGCTTAAGGCCTTGATCACAGCGTACACGTTTTCTGCATTAAGAGGCGCCTTATTTGAATGGTTTTCTGATGGCTGCAAGCATTTTACGCATTTCCTTTTGACAGTACTGTGCACTTTACGGAAAAGCGTTTAATGTGATCGGACTCTTACAGTACATTCACACGTTAAAAAGGTCCCATGAAATTAAAATAATAAGAATCAACTTTTTTTTCACATCACCTCATACTTCGGTTTCTCATCAAATCTAGACCAATCAAATGCTTTCTAGTTTCTGACATGCCTCGCCCCCTTCAAGACGTATCAACTCTTACTGGCAAAACGATGATAAAGCAAAACGCCATTGCCTGGTTTTTAAAAAGGAGAGAAGCTACACCATATCCCACCCTCTCTTTATGTTTCGGTTGAGATAACATTGAATAAAAAAAGCAAATATCAAAGCACTTCACAGCACACTTGACGCTTGGTGCTAACGTGATCGTCATGGCACCGTCAGCCAATGACATTAGACCACAATTGGACACTGTCTGAACCGGGGTATTTGCATAAAGCGATTTGATTGGCTGACGCTTCCTTTGGCACTTGAAAAGTTGAGAAATTCCCAACTTCTGCAATGTGCAACGCCACTGACGCAGTGCCGACTGATCCACAATTCAGTTCAGCAATGCTTGACATCACCCATCCAAGTGAATAGGAAGCATTGACGCTAACGCCCATGTGAATTCAACCAATCGATTTAACTGACTGTATTTTGATTAAATCACATTATCAATGCTGTAAAAGAAACCATACGAAACTGAAGATAATCAAAGGAAGTAAAACAAAACAGAAGTGTCCCAATAACCCTGAATGTTGTAGTCACCTGCAGCGATCTCCACTGGAATGTTAACATGTTTTTGTAGTGACTGGTGATAATGTGCATTCTTTCCCCTCTCTCTCTCTCTCTCTCTCTCCTCCAGTAATCCAGTCGCTCATCGCCCTGGTGAACGACCCACAGCCAGAACACCCTCTGAGGGCCGACCTAGCAGAAGAATACTCAAAAGACCGTAAAAAATTCTTTAAGAACGCAGAAGAGTTTACAAAGAAACACGGCGAAAAGCGGCCAGTGGACTAATAATACCTGACAAGTGTGTAGCCCCAGACCCCCTCCTTCTCCTTTTCTGATCCTCTTCCCCTTCGCTCTGAAACCCAAATGCCATCCTTTATCCCTTCCTCCCGCTTTTCCCTCCTCCTTTCCACGTGTCACTGTAGTCGAGCTGGAGAAGATCAGCGCCGCTGCAGCCTCCGTCTTGAAGCAGGACGCCCTGAGGACATCCCATCAGTTTCTGCTGTTAGCTTGAGGCCCTTATACTAACTTTCTTACTATGTTGTTCAATTGGTTTTATTTTGTTTTCTTACTAAATTTGGTTAGAGGATAACTTAAAAGACACGGAAGTCGGAAATTGTACAGGGGCGTTTCAGTTGTAAATGCTGTTGACCCTTTTTTGTAATGAAAACCAATCATTGCGTTTTTTTTGTTGTTATTATTATTATTACACAGCTTTCAGAAATTACTTTTTGGAAGTGACAGTTCATTTAAACACGAATGGATTGTAATTTATCATGTATATTATTATTGTTGTTACGTTGTTCCCTTGCATTTTTTTTTTATTAACTTTTTGGATTTCTGCAAAATGAAAAGGAGACATGTAAGGAGGTCATGCAGCTGGAGGATTTCGGCAACGGCGACAGATAATTTCATATATATCTTTTTACTTTTCACTGCACTTGTTGGGTTGCACCGTATGTCTGAGGAACAGGCTACTTTCAGCCCTTTACCAAGCCTCATATCGGCAAAACCACTGTAAAGTCGGAAACAAGCGGCGGCTTAGGAGCCGATGTTGCTATGAAATACTTTTGTTTCACAAATGAAAAAAAAAAGGAAGGATGAAAACTGCTCTTTGTGTGAGTGAACGTAATTTTTCCATGATGATCGCTAATTTTAAACATCTTTTAACACGTTTCATAGGAAACTCTTGTATATTGTTGATTTATTTGGGTTTAAACCTACAAATGGCCCCTAGAATTATGGATATGTGTGCTACTGAGGATTATTATTAATATTCTTCCCATTTTTTTCCCCCAGCACAGAATAAACGCAGTAGTTTACCGTCAGTTTTCTAGAACATTCTCTTCGAAGTATATCATCTTAATGGTTCTTTACGCCACTCTTTATAATGCAAATGGACATTCAGGCTTTCTCTAGCTAAAGATATTAAAGTAATATTTGCTTCTGGATTTGGGTATGTTAAGTTTCGCGGTATGCCTCAAAGTTTTTTTATTTTCTCGTTAAAGGCTTATTTTTCATGCATTTTCGGTCACTTCGACTCCAGATTTTGTGTACCAAAATAAAGGAAGACCAAATGCAGGAGACACTCGGGCTTAATTGACTTTTGGGTTTTTCTTATAGAAGTTAACCGATCCAAATATGTTAAAAGAGCATTACGGATTTTGTGTGACGAAATCAAATTCAATCTTGAGAGTTTAGCGATTTGTTTAACCTGAATATATTAGCATTAGTGAACTGTATGAAGGCTACTAGATAAACCCCCAAACATATTGCTTCAATTACAGCTTATTCTGAATTATGCCGTCAATGGCCTGAATAACACACACAGGTTATAAACATGTTAACCCTAATATGTGACAAACTCACCAAATAAAGGCTATTTTGACCTAGTTTTTGAATGAGTTTCAATAGTATGAATATGTACATGTGCACTTGCAGTAGAAGTGGATCAAAACCTTTAATCGAATTTGGCCTAAAACTTTTGAGTAATACAGTATTCAACACTTGACGTGGATCAAAATGGTCAATAGACAAGAATGAGTGTCGCTCAGTAGTTTAGGACAATTTTGAAGAGAGTGATGATCCACTTCAAATGTGGATCTTACGCCTAATCGAAAAATAAATAAAAATTACACATACTTTTATATTACTTTGCATAAAAAATAAGTATATCAAAATGTTTAGTTACTTTTATTTTTAAGTGACTCTGGATTTAAATATATTACTTTTGTTTACCCATTCATGTCTTAGGTAGATTTTGATCAACTATTTTGATCCATTTCCAATGTTGACTACTGTATATTTCTGATTGGTTAATCTTTTTACTCATTGTAAAATCCAAAAACTAAAAAATACATAAATAAAAATTGCACATACTTTTACTTTACTTTGCATAAAAAATAAGTAATATAATTCCTTACATTTATATAGCATTTTTCTGGACACTCAAAGCGCTTCACACATTAGGGGGAATCTCCTCATACACCACCAGTGTGCAGCATCCACCTGGATGACGTGACAGCAGCCATTTTGCTCCAGACCGCACACCAGCTGATGGTGGAGAGGAGACAGAGAGATGAAGCTAATTATGATATGGGGATGGTTGGGAGGCAAGTGGGCAAATTTAGCCAGGATGCCAGGGTTAAACTCCTACTCTTTTTCGAAGGACATCCTGAGATATTTATTAAGTCGGGACCTCGGTTTAACGCAGGGGTGTCTAAACTCGGTGTCCTGCATAGTTTAGCTCCAGCTTCCTTCAACACACTTGCTTGGAAGTTTTAGTATACCTAGAAACAGCTTAATTAGCTGGTGTGTGTAATTGGGCTTGAAACTAAAATATGCAGGACACCAGCCTTACAGGACTAAGTTTGGACACCCCTGGTTTAACGTCTTATCTGAAAGATGGCGCTCACTGAGCAGTATAGTTTTTCCTAGCTTTCCCATGTGGTCTCCCAGGTACTGACCGGCCGCAGTCCTGCTTAGCTTCAGTGGGTGACCATGTGAGAGGTACCAAGAGCGAGCTGCTGAATAGTATATTAAGTAACATGTTTAGTTACCTTTTTTTTAGTGATTTAGGATTTAAATATATTAATTTTGTTTACCCATTCATGTCTTAGGTCTTTTTTGATCCATTTTCAATGTTGACTACTGTATATTTCTGATTGCTTAGTATCTATATCAATTGTAAAATCCTAGTCAATCTTGCGCCTAATCTAATAATACATACATAAAATTACACATACTTTTAATTCCTTACATTTATAAGTGCTTTACACATTTTTGGGGGTGGATCTCCTCAACCACAAGTGTGCAGCATCCACCTGGATTATTGCACCAGACCCCACACCAGCTGTTTGGTGGAAAGGAGAGTGATGAAGCCAATTATGATATGGGGATGTTTAGGAGGCCAGTGGGCAAATTTGGCCAGGATGCCAGGGTTAAACCCCTACCTTTTTTTTTTTTTTGAAGGACATCCTGGGATTTTTAATGACCACAGAGAGTCAGGACCTTGATTTAACATCTCATTCGAAAGACAGCGCTCACTGAGCAGTAAAGTGTCCCCTTCACTATACTGGAGTGTTAGGACCCACACAGACCACAGATTGAGAGCCCCCTGCTGGTCTCACTAACACCACTTTCAGCAGCAATCTAGCTTTCCCATGTGGTTTCCCTTCCAGGTACTGACTGGTCACAGCCCTGCTTAGCTTCAGCGGGCGTCCACATGCGAGCTGCAGAGAGCGGATAATCTATATTAAGTAACATGTTTAGTTACTTTTTTATTTGACTTAGGATTTAAATATATATCTTTTGTTTACCCATTCAGATGCATTTACCCAGTTCCGATGCAAAAAATCTCTAAATGCCATCTGAAATTTTCTCCTAACATGGCCATTTTTCTCAGCCTACTATGTTTATGTTCAAGTATTTCACTTTAAAGGCAATAGAAAGAACTTATTTGTTAATATAAAAGTAAAATTTCTGAGCCTACACAAAAAAGTCTGAGAAAAATGCTAATTTTAGAGGAAAATAACAAACGGCATTTAGAAGTTTTTGCAACTAATCTCTTCATTTCTGATTGGTTAGTCTTTTTATACCTATTGTAAAATCCTGATCATACTGATTTTTGATATTTTTGATATCATATGTCCCAAAGAGAGAAATCAAAGATAAAAGGGACTGCTTTTAATTTAGGTTCATACAAATATAAATATATTCAATATAAACAGTGTACCCCAAAAAAATGAATTTTTTAAATATATAAAGTAATCGCTACATGTTCAGTTGTTAAAATCTTCACATAGTACATTACAGTCATTAAAACAGTACTGCTATTGGAGTGTACAGCTCTCTATAACAGTGTTTCTCAACCACGTTCCTGAAGGATCACCAGCTCTGCACA